>JAFIRS010000174.1:0-600000 GCA_018342105.1 Gonioctena quinquepunctata
AAAGAAGTACAGTACCCATTTGAAAGCCCACCCAATTCAAACAAAAAACAAAATTATACCAAAAAAAAGGCCCGAAGAACTACAAAACAGCGACGAATGGGTGGAAGAACCAGTGACATTGTTTATTTTTCCACATAGTTGAAAACTAGGAAAAAAAAATTAAAATTTTGAGAAAAAAAAAACCCCCAAAGCATTTTTTTTGTGTTTTTACTGGTTTTAAAATTTTGTTGGGGATTTTTTGAAGTTTAAAGGCCGAACAGTTTACTTTAACGAATATGCAGATATGCACGTATTTTATGAACGAGCATTCTCCGCGAGAGGCCCGCTGTTTTCATTCCGGGCATTTTCCCAACGGTTGCACCCGCCAAAATTTTCGAGCTCGATCGGCCCGGGGGGACAGGATGAAAAGGATAACAATTTGGCATATTCAGTCTTTTTTTTTCGAATTTATGGGCAATTGTTAAACTGTTCGTTCCCGGTTAACTTACGATTTTATCAGACTTTTGCCCTCCCCAACCCCCCAGAGAGGCTTTGGGAAAGATCACTGTGTATAAAAAGGGGGCCTCATTTGACAGCCCCACCAAGGATATTTCAGAAACAAGAAACACTTGGGAAATTTTTAAAATAATATATAAGTTTTTTTTAAAAATAATAATAACAAAACTTAACCCATGGAGAAATAGGGAAAATGTAAAGAACGTCAAAAATAAAGAAAAAAGAAAAATTAAAGGAAACGAGATGATGCCACCGAAAACCGTTATCGACCTGGGTTTGCAATTTACCAAATTTTTGGCAAAGGACCTCAGAAATCAATCAGAAGGGTTCCCTTAAAAAGGATTTTCGATAAAAAAATAAATCAGTTTTTCATTTTGGCTTGGTAAATTTAAATCTTGTTTTTTTTTAACCACGAACCCCCGGGTTAAAAAAATCGGAAATACAGACCCCCACAAGTTCTTTAATTTCTTTTTGAAAGACCTAAATTTTCGAATTAAAAACCCCGGCCCTCCCCCGATATGAGGTGAAGCGGAGAGTTATTTGTTTGATCTTTCAAATGGCGGTTAATTTTTTTGTCACTTTGGATTTTATGAATTTGGAAAAAATTTAAATAAACGGGAAACCCGCGCCAATTCGCCATTCCCTTTTTTGAAGAGGAGGAAAAGGAAAATTCCCAGAATCGTTTTTCCCAGGGTAAAATGAACGATTAAATGGCCAAATTTAGGGGGAATTTTTCCCCGACCGTTTTGTCATAAATTTAAAAGGTCGCCCGAGGTTTTCCGGTTCATTGAGCACAAAAACAATATTAATTTTGTAAAAACCCCCGGGGCCCAAAGATTAAACCGAAACCCGGATTAAATGGTTTTTTGTTTTTTTTCCCGGGGGGGAAATTTTTCAGTTATGTAACTTTTGGCTTTTGGGCATTTCCGGTTGAAAAATTTTTCGGACCCCGGGGTAAAAGACCGGATAAAACGCGGTCTTCTTTTGGGACCGAACCAAAAACCCACAAAATTTGTTTCAAAAACCGGTTTTTCTCTTAAAATTTTTTTTTTTTTCATTTAGTTACCAGCCAAAAAGGCGAAATTAGGAAATATTGCCAAAAAAAATTTTCTAAAATGGAAAGGTTGTTTAAATTCTAAAAAAATTTTTGGGGGGAAATTCCTTTCGGAAAGATTTACCCCGGGGGAAAAGCTTCAAAATATTCCCAAAGCCGAGTTTTACGCCCCCTCCCTTTTTTCGTGGGTTTTAAAAAAGGGGATAACCGGATAAAGGGTTCGTTAAGAATTTAAAAAATTTTTAACAGTTTTATCCCGGGGAAGTGGTACCCGCAAAAATTAAACCCGTAAATTTTTAATAGTTAACCCCGGGTCCGTTGGCGCCAAAAAAAAACCCGTAAAAAATTTTTTTTATTTTTGGGTTACCGATATTTATTAGGTTTAAATGATCATTGCTTTTCGAGAATTTGAATCCATGGTTTAGTTATTAATGAGAATTTCCCTTTTAGACCCTATTTCGCAAGCACACTTGTTTCGTATCGGAGTTATGCATCTTCACTAGATGGAATTTGATTCTCTGATGCGCTTCATATTATGAGGGCTATTTCTAAACTGAACTCTCTTTCTCTCTGTTTTCGGATGAACTGATTCTGATTGCTTTTTACTCTCGACTTTGTTCTTATATAGAATCTCCCCTAAGGGGAAAATTTTCGGAGGGAAAACGGTGTTGTTCCCCCAGTGATAGATTATAACCGATATTAAGGCCTAGATATTCCATCGCATTCCGTTCAAAATTTTCCACCAGCGTCAGAAAATCGTTAATTATCTTCGCGGCGGGGGCCGTAATAAAATAAATGTTCTGTTAATTTCGGTCGTTTTAACTTTGAGGGGGTGCCCCAAAGTAACATTTTTTGAGTGGTGGATTAATTAAATATTTCAGAGGTTTTAATTTCATTTGTCGGGAAACCCTCCCTTGCCTTCTAATTCAATAGCTGACGAAGGGAACACTGTTTACCGTCGTTGCTTCAGTAAAGGATTGTTGTTAGTTAAAATAACCTTGACGCAGCCCTCACAACATTTTTGAAAAACCAAGGTAATGAGGGCTCTCCTAGGACTGCACGTACCTTGTATGGAAAGAAAATATTCTGGAAGCTGTCGCTGATGATCCTTCCATGAGCATTAGGAATCTATCAGAACAGTTCCATACATCCAAATCCAGTTTTTACAGAATGATTTAGAGAACAACTGCTCCATCCATATCCAGAAAGTACAGGCAATGACATCTCAATATGTTTCAGCCCGACTGGAATTTGCTAATTGGTTCATGGGTAAACAAAGAGAGGATATAACTTCCATTAAACGAGGTGAATGCTTGGGCTGGTATTCCGGGAAACCATCTTATAGGACCATGCGTTCTATATGATCCACTGAATGTTGAACGTTATTTGCAGTTCAGTCCGAACTATATGAATAGACTTTTGAAACATGTCCTATTATAAATCCGGAGAGCTTTGTGGCTTATGCACTGATGGGCTTCCAGTGGGGTTCATAAAATTGTGTATGCCATATATTCTACCATACCTTATCAATATTATCAATAGTATATTATTGAGTGGTATATTTCCTACCAGCTGGAAAGAGGCTTTAATTATACCGATTCCCAAAATAAACAATCCACAGGAATTCAATGACCTGAGACCTATAAGTATACTTTCAGGACTGTCCAAACTGGTTGGGAAAATCATTGAAACCCAACTGAGAGTGTATTTGAATACGAATAATATCATACCGTTCACTCAATCCGGTTTTCGACCAAATCACAGCTTCACAACTGCTTTATTAAATATAATCGACGATATTGTCCAAGCCAACGATGAGGGACATTGTACAGCTCTCGTGCTCTCAGACTTCAGTAAAGCCTTCGACGACATCAGACATGACAATTCATTGTCAATTTTGAATTCCTTCGGCATATGTGCCGACGGTTTGAAGCTGTTCATGTCATATCTAACAGGCCGTACACAAATTGTTAGAGTCAAAGATGAGTTATCTAGGATATCAGCAGTGGTTTACCACGAGAATCAATCCTTGGCCCTCTGCTCTTCACAATATATACAATACAACTGCCAAAGTTTGTAGATAACTATACACATATACGCGGATGATTCACAGTTATACTATTCATTTCTCCCTAGGAATGATGTCATAGCAGAATTCAAAATTATCAGTGACCTTCAAAAAATATCCGAAATCTCAACTGATCATTTTCTCAGACCCAATCCAAGTGAATCAACTGTAATTTTATTCGGTGAAAAAATCATATCAACTAGCTTCACGTTAATATCAACGGAACTCCTCTGGAATTTGTTGACTTTGTGACAAATCTTGGTCTAATAATAGATAAGTCATTAAGATTCCGGGAACATATCACCAAATGCATACAGAGACCATATGTTGCATTAAAAGATTATTATAGGCAAAGTTTGTGTAGAACTGCAAAAAAGGAGCTGTGTGAGACTCTAGTACTTTCTCAGCTCTCTTTTTGTGCCCCCATATATAGCCCTTGTTTAGACCAGGATACGGTCTATAGAATTCAATGAGTTCAAAATTCATGCGTCAGATTCATAACTGGGATCAGAAAATATGACAGAGTAACACACAAACTCAAGGAAATAGGATGGCTGAACATGAAGTGCCATCGTGACGTTCTATCCCTCTGTTTAAATCAGAAAATCATATTGAAGGAACAGCCTATCTATTTAGCAAATAAAATAAAATACCGAAGTAGTGTTCTTAATGTCCATATAAGATCTAAGGGATTGCTGACTTGTCCTCCTCATATAACCAAGTTCTTTGAAAGGGGGTTCAAATTCAACGTATACAAGTTATATGATGCTCTACCAACTCACTACAAGGAATACAATTTTCCCAGATTCAAACGAGTTATCACATCATATTCGAAAAACCAGCAAGTAATTTTCAGGTGTATCATCACAAAATAAAAATATCGTTCTAAACTAGTTTTAGGTTAGATTAGGATAGGTTAAGTATTATGAGTGTTAATATAATGAAATTTAAATATAACAAGGGTTGAGTGGAAGAGCACTCAAGAGTGAACTCCCCCTTGAGGTTTCCCATTTTTCTAAAAAACAATCATTGTTGTAAGACTTACTTCCGAAGCTCCGACCCATTCGGAAGGGCGCGCTGGTTACATAAACCAATGACCTCTCCCCACACCCGTGAGGTGAGAGATCATTGGGTCCGTGAATCATGTGTCCTGAGCAGACGTAACGATCCGAGAATGACTGCCTTCTGCATGCGGCCGGCTAGAGATTCTGCCGATTTACGGCATGCCGGTATAATTTCCAGGTTTGAGAGTAGCGTTGGCATCATTCCACCAAGGGCCCCTATAATCAGAACCACTATCTTTACAGAATGGTCTGGATAGAGTCTGCGGAGCTCGAAGAGTAAATCTCGATACTTCGTCCGTTTCTCGTCCTCTTTTCGCACGATATTCGTCTCGCCCGGAGCCGAAAACTCTATGACGTATATCGTTTTCTGCTCGCGGTCGAAGAGGACTACATCAGGCTTGTTGGCTTGTATTTGCCTGAGGGGGGGGGAATGAGTAGTTCCAATAAATTCGGCACTTCTCATTCTCCACAACGGACTCAATATCCCCCGGAGCGTAGGGCAGCACCGGTGTCTCATCAATACCGTACGAGTGTCGTAAATGATAATACAGCACTCGTAACGCCGCGTTATGACGATGGATATAGGCTGAGATCGCATATGCTGTACATGCTGACAGCAAGTGCATGATGGTCTCAGGCGCTCCACGGCAGGCCCTGCATCTCGTGTCAGGGACCTCTATACCCATCACGCGGCTTCGGTAGACGAGAGTGTTGAAAACACCGTCCTGGCAAGCCATGATGAATCCCTCAGTCTCCGACTTGAGTCCACCTGACCTAAGAAAAGCAAAGGTCAGCCTTTCGGATAAGCCGTGGTCTTCAATATGTTTGTAGAAGATTCCATGCATCGGCTTATCCTTGTGGAGCTGCAGATGTAGCGTATTCTCTGCAGCTCTTATGTGGACTCTCCTTCGAACGGGCTCCAACTCGGTGATAGAGTCTTGGATATCCCGCTCGGTGTCGAATACAAGACCGAGTTCATCGGCTGCACGGATTGCTGCCTTGAAGAAACGCTCCTTTCCTGTGATCTCATGGTCTTTGACCATGCAGAGAAGGGATCCCAAACTCCTGATGACTTTACAGGCTCCATCCAGCACCATCCTGTTATGTAGACACTCCAAACTCAGAAGTCCACGGCCTCCTTGTTTTCGGGGAGGTACAACCGTGGAACGGACGATTCGGATGCAAACTACGATGTAGGTGCATCATTTTCGAGTCTTCACGTCGATTCCGCGCAGCTCCTCCAGGGTCCACTTCACTACCCCAAAGGAGTAGATCAGTATCGGAACGGCAAGCATGTTGGTGGCGAAACTTTGTTCATGCCCGACAGTTCTGATGACCAGATCTGCCGGAGTTTCTGCTGATACTTGCCGCGGAGGCGTTTTTAACCGCCACTACCTCTTGGTGCAACGTTGTTGCACTCCTAGGTAGGTATACGCCTCTCCGGCATCCAGATGGCGGAGGATGCTTCCATCTACCAGCTGCGCGTCTCTCCATAATCCTCGTCCTCTTCTGCGTTGAACCTCATCCTCTTCTGAGATGAACCAGTGCACATTTATCCATCCCGAATTCCATACCGATAGCATGCGTGTACTCTTGCACCACCCTCAGAGATTGCTGGAGATCTCCCTCACCCGAGGCATAAAGCTTCAGGTCATCCATATAAAATAAATGGGTGACCTTATGCCTTCGGTCTCCGGGGGGGCCACAGTTGTAACCACGGGTTTTCTGAGCGCAACGGATAATGGCATAAGTGAGATGCAGAAAGGAGGGGCTGAGGGAATCCCTTGGAACACACCTCTCCTAAAGATAACCTGCTCCGTTTGGACTTTGGCTCCACCTGATGTTATGGTGAAGCGGGTCCTCCAGAGTGGCATCAACTGTTCAATGCATCTCACATTTGATCGGGTACCGCAAGGCATCTGAGCAAATGCAAGATCAACTCATGCGATGTTGAATCAAATGCCTTGCGGTAATCGATCCAGGCCATCGAAAGGTTGCGCTTATACTGCACGGAATCCTGCGTGATACATCTATCGATCAGCAGGTTCTCCTTGCAGCCAGCAACACCTTTCTTTGACCCTTTCTGCTCATATATCCGTTCGTACACCGTGTCAACTGCGAGGAGTATTCGCGTGTACAAAATGCGCGTAAACAATTTGTAACACGTGTTCAAGCATGTTATCGGTCTGTAATTCTTGGGATCAGACAAATTTCCGTTCTTGGGGATTAGCACGGTTCGCCCCTCGACAAACCAAGCCGGAATCTGCTGCTCTCCACTAAGCCACGAGTTGAAAACTCTGGCTAAGTGGTGGTGGGTACTGGGGAACTTCTTCCACCACAAGTTGCACAACCCGTCTGGGCCTGGAGCAGCAAAGTTCTTCGAGCCCTGTAGAGCTTTCCGAACTTCTTCCGGGGTTATCGGTTGGCGCAGTTCAATGGGATGAGGTTGCTGAAACCTCCTACAGAGGCTCCGAACTGCGTCAGGGCTGGAGTGTCTATGTTGAGTGGCTGCGGATATTCGTAAATCTCCTTCCAGAAGTTTTCCACCTGATCAGCGGTCGGCGGGTTTTCTACAACAAGCGGCGGTTGCTGGAATAAGCGGGAGGGTTTCTCGCGGAATCTCCTTCAGGTATTGCCATGGTCCGTCAAATTTTCCGGATTCCTTCCCGCCGACAAGCTTTTAGAGCATTGTACCTATAAGGCAGGTTGTTTGGGTAGCCCTTAGCTGCGATTCGCCGCACCGTTAGCGTAAATGGCCTATTGGCCACTACGTAGTCCATCACACATTGGATACGAGATGCGTGTTGTCTCGCCGACTTGATTTTGGCTTCCATCTTTTGTATGCGTCTCTCATGCCTTCTAGTCGAAGACGCATTATTCTGCGTATTCGCACGAGAAAGCATGAGAGCAGCATCATATACGGCGGTGTTGATTTGCCAGATGTCAGCCTCTTCTGGAAGCGCTTCACGAATCTCCGCATCCACTCGAGCCAGATCTTGAGGCTTCAGGGGCTTCGAAGTGCGGAGCACCCTGCGTGTTCTGATAATCTCTGTTGGTGGAATATTGATACCTGCCACCTCTTCGGCTGGTTCGACTCGTGGCACTTCTGCCACTTCGGCCACTTCGTTAACCTGCCTAGGAGGCGGTCTCACATAGCCACGGCTACGAAGGTGAGATACATAATCCCGCAGATTTTGTGAGGAAAATGCGGCATACTCTGGGTGTGCCACGCACCACAGAGCATGCATTCGCGCCATGTATCCCTTTCGGCCGGGCTCGCTACTCTCATAGCAACGCAGAAGGCCGTCTCTCATTTCGTCTGTCCACTCAGAACGTTGTCCATTGCGTAGGTCGTCATTAGGGCTGTCCATCGATTTGGGCCCCACCACCTTGCCGTTGACCTCCATCCGGATGAGGTCGGTTGTGGGGGCCCTGTCTCCTCCTTCTGGGAACCAGAGTATGATCCTGCGAGGGGGTTAGCCTAACAGGAACACGGCCGACACCAGAGGAAGTGTTTGCTTTTTCCTCCGGATGCGCTTAAGCTGCCGGTCCGATTTTGCATCCTAGGCTGGGTTAAGTGGTGGCGCCACTCCCAAGGTCATTGCTGGTGTTGTTTGACCTACCCTGCTTATTATTATTATTATTATTATTATTATTATTATTATTATTATTATTATTATTATTATTATTATTATTATTATTATTATTATTATTATTATTATTATTATTATTATTATTATTATTATTATTATTATTATTATTATTATTATTATTATTATTATTATTATTATTATTATTATTATTATTATTATTATTATTATTATTATTATTATTATTATTATTATTATTATTATTATTATTATTATTATTATTATTATTATTATTATTATTATTATTATTATTATTATTATTATATTATTATTATTATTATTATTATTATTATTATTATTATTATTATTATCATACATGATGCGCTTCTCGTCATTTCAGTTTTATTGTACGTGACCACCTGAACCATATTCTTTTCAACAGATGGATTGGTATAAAATTCATGGCCTTCGCGGTCTCCGCATTTGAATCCATTAGGTTTTTTCTGTGGTAGCATCTCATGCCTTGTTTACGCTACACCTATTCATCCAAGAGATGACTTGTTGACTAGAATAACATTATATTATGAAGCCATACGAAACGATCCTGGAATGCCATTTCAAGTACAGAGGGAGTGAATTTTTCATTTCCGTTCGCCCTTGAGGATTGTGATTGATATTTACACTATGAGTTTTGTTCGGTAGAAGTGTTGTTAGAAAGTTTTACCCATTATTTCCATTGTTATTGAAAATAAATCTTTTCAAATAATGATGGACGTCTCAGGATAGATTCCGTCAAATAAAATTGCATTTTTATCAAAAAACGTTGCTCTGATCCACTTTACACATGGGTATTTTTATTCAGAAAATCATACGAAAAATTTTGTTTTGTTGAAAAATATTAAAAAATCTCAGTCATTCCAAAGTTTTGAGGAATGGACCATCGGGGGCAGTCCGTTCCTGAATTTTTAGCAAACCAACTGATTCATGCCTGAAACTTTATCGATGGAATTCATTTGATTCGACAATCACCAAAATTGTGTTGATTTTCAATATTCATTTAAAAAGTTATCAAAGAAAAACATTTTTCATTTTGGAACTTCGAAAGCTCGTAACATAGTAACGAAGGATTTTATGGTGATATTTTGTCCCCATCTATACAATTCCAAGAAGAAAAGAGGAAGTCCTGAGACAACCCTGTATACTCACGAATCGACGTTTAGATCGAAGTTTCACCTCTATCACGTGAACTGAGTTGCACTACTTTTTTTTTTCATTTGAATTATCCTCAATTTTGAAGTCAGAAAAGTGGAACAGAGGGGCTGGAGAATTCGTAGAGAAAGACAATATACAAAATTTCCATTGGTTTAGGTGAAAATTCCTACGAAGATCGTACAGACACATGCACATAAAAATGCATTTTTAATTTCAATGTGTGAATGCTCTAGAATTCTTGAACTCCCCCAGAATCCTAGTATCAATAAATTTATTCAATTTTAAACTTCAAAATCTTGTAATTTCTGAAATTTTTATTAGTTCACGTTGAGGAAATGAAAATCAAGTGATCAAAGCTCAGCTAAGAATGGGGTTACTTTGACATCACTACTTTTCCAAATGAAAATCGAAAGTGAACCCGTTTTGAAATGGAATACTCAAAAAATTTAAAAATCCGTCCGTAGGTTTAGAATTTATAAGGTAATTTGTGATTTTGGGGTTACTTTGACACATAGAAGAATACATATAAGGATAAATCAACTTCATTTTCAACTCTCACAGTTTTTTTCAGTCTTATACAATTCAAAAAACAATTAATTAAGGTAAAACTGAAATCAAGTTCAATTACTATTGTTTATTGACCGTAGAAATAAGCCAAAAAATCATAATTCGTGAATTAAAATATCATAGTGAAATACGAAATATTCTTCTGATTTAAGTGGATATGTGACAATATCAGACTGCTCAGTTTCAGAAATGTTGTTAGGGATTCATTGATTTTCTTTTTCAACCGAAACCATTCTTGAATCCTTGACAAGTAATGGATCGAGTTGAATTATTTTGCACACATACTTATAAGTTTCTTTACAGCGTGCGGAATAAAACTTGGGCAAAATAAATCTACCAACTTCAGTCTCATCATTCCTTTCCATTTCGGATGGCCCCTCATCATCAATATCAGTTTTACTCTGTTCTCCGTGATCTTTTCGATTCGATGTTCTGTCCTGACTTGTCGTTGCCTAATCATCAATCCTAGATTTGTGATTAACGTCCTGATTTCTTTGTTCTATCGCAATTCTCAACCCTGGTGCAATATCCAGCCCCTAAGCTTTGTTCCTTTAAAAAACTTGTGAGTACTCTAGCTTCCTGGGCATTAACAACTTAATATTTTTTTTTATTGATTTTAAACTTTTTCCATTCAAAGGGTTAATGCCTGTTGCACAACTCATCATGTTACTTTTTATCCCTGAAGCAGTGTCTTCGAATGACTTTGGTGCTACTTTGTCCATTTTATCAATGTCTTTTGATAGAAAATACGGCAGGATATCTTTAGGCACAGTTGTTAGCCTTCGGTTTTGTATCTTCCACGATGTTGATGTTTGACGCCACGCTGACTTCATCAAGTGGAATTGGGAACCGAGCATTCGAATTCTATATCATTTTCTCGACTCAGTCTCAAAACTTCGAAATCCAAATGGGACGAAAGGTTGTCCCCAATTCAAGTGATTCTGCCTCATAACCTTTTAGCATGTGGTGAGGACGAAGTTTTAAACCAATCTCTGACTGTAACTATGTCAATCTATCGCTGACTGTTCTATTGAATCTAGGCCCTTGAGAACAGCATAGTTTGTCACAGCATTGAAGACCCCTGGGTACTCATCCCTTCCACGTATCATAAGGATGTTGACTTTTAGATATTATGTATGGAGGCAGAAGAAGACCATCGTGCTGAGTCGCGAATCATAAAAGAAGTAGCACTTTTGGAGAAATGCATGGCTCTTTCAGGGTATTTCATTCCTCTTCTATAGATTGCTATTTTCTCCGGGGTCGTCTCAAATTGGACTCATCGTGATCAAACAAGTGCGGTATGTCCTTTATAGTTTTTCCAAATGGTTAAAATAAGCAATAATCACTTCGGGGGACACAGATCCTCTGGATCGTTTTTTTTTTATTGACGCGGCCGTTACTTGATTAACATCCGTAATTAAAGTAAACTAAATAAAAACTTTTCACCAAAAAATTAAACCGACGAAATACGGAACTGAAAAGTAAAAAATAAAACAAACCTTCTAATTCTCAATAACTAAGCTCCTAAACTAATGTAAGTACCTAATTTTGAGTCGGCGCCAAACATACAAGCAAATGAATTAGATAAGGCGTAAAATGATGGCATCGAGTTGCGCGGTGACATTCTGATAATTTTTTTGAAGTAATTTAATGATCTTCGTTGAATGTTTGTTTGGCGCCGACCCAAAATTAGTTACTTCCATTAGTTTAGGAGCTTAGTTATTGAGAATTAGAAGATTAATTTTATTTTTTACTTTTCAGTTCCGTATTTCGTCGGTTTAATTTTTTGTTAAAAAGTTTTTATTCTTCAATTTTTTGTGACTGAAATTTACTAATTACTACCTATTCGTTTTTTGATTACTTCCAAAATACTTACTTACCCACCTTACTTCAACTATTACCAGTTAAATAATATGATTATCTACTTTTACTATTTGTTGTAATATAAATTATTTTTGTTGTTCTGGTTAGTTTATTCCATTACTTTGTATATTATTCCATCCTCTCATAGAATATAATGATTATGACGGATGTAGGAGAACAAAAATAATGACATTAGAGATCTGTCATTGTCAACTACACATGTGTGCAAATGTTCACAAGTGAAAAATCAATTATTCCCTATTTTCTACCCGTAAGGGTGGATAATTTCATTCGAAATCCAAATATGATCAACTATCAACTATCTAATAAGAAAAGAATGATCCAAATCGAAGAACCCAGTACAAAGTTATGCCTGATAGAATCGGTTAACGGACCAGAATTCAGAGGGTGAGTGATCAATATCCTTCATTTTGCTACCCTTAGGGGTGGATTACATTTTTCAAATTCGAATGGGACCTACACCCTATCCTCTGGGAAAATAATGATCGGAATCGGACTTCTCAGTAAAAAGTTATGCGTGATCATACATAAAAAAATATATACGCGTCGACTAGAAAATCTCCTTATTTTTGGTTTCGTCGGTTAAAAATATAATTCACTAATATTTTTACAAAAATTGTTTTAAAAAACCCCCGACACGTGTTTCTTTATACTTTAGCTTTTTCAAGTAGAAACTAAATTACAATGATTGCGGTTTGTTATAAATAATAGAAGCAGGTAGTCAGTTGGAAATTAGGTAATTAGGTGATTATTGGTCGGAATATCATTCAAATTCTAATAAACAGATTTAAAAGGGGCGAATTATCCAAATTAGATCGCTTTATGTTAGTAGCAACACCTTGTGAATATTAGTTTTATGTCTTTTTATATTGAGTACGCCCAGTCAATGACAGGTAGGTTCTTTCGAAATTCGGCAACTGTCCTTCCTTGCTTATACATTAACGATTTCGAAAGCATATGCGTAAGGTAAATCCAGAATTGAAAGGGAAAATCCCCATTTTCCACATGTAGCGTCCGATTTCAAAATACATTTTTCCTCTTGTTCGCTAAACATTGTTTGAGATCTAGGTTGCTCAACGAATTTTCCATGGTATTTGTAAATAAGGTACCATACGGTATATTAAAATGAGTGGCCGCTTCTCTGAGAGACATATTGCCGTCAACCACTGCGGTTATGGCAGTATTCAATATATCGTCAGTGTATTTTGTTAACCGACGAAACCGAAAATGAGTAGGTTCTCTAGTCGACGGGTATATATATTTTTTTTTTGTATGATCACGCATAACTTTTTACTGAGACGTCTGATTTCGATAATTCTTTCTTCAGTGGATAGGGTGTACTTCAAAGTTGGTTCCATCTGAATTTAAAAGAAGAAGTCCACCCCTAAGGGTAGCAAAATGAAGGATATTGATCGCTCACTCTCTGAATTCTGGTCCGCTAACCGATTCTATCAGGCATAACTTTGTACTGGGTTTGGATGATTCTTTTTTTATTAGATAGGGTATACCTCATAGTTGATCATATTTGAATTCTGGTTGCAATCATCCACCCTTACGGGTGGAAAAATAGGGAGTAACTGATTTTTTACTTGTGAACATTGACACACATATGTAGTTGACAATGACAGATCGCTAATGTCATTATTTTTGTTCTCCTACATCCGTCACAATCATTATATGCTCTGAGATGATGGAATGATATTCAAAGTAATGAAATAAACTAACCAACAAAAATAATTTATATTACAACGAATAGTAAAAGTAGATAATCATATTATTTAACTGGTAATAGTTGAAGTAAGGTGGGTAAGTAAGTATTTTGGAAGTAATGAAAAATACACGTAGGTAGTAATTAGTAGATTTCAGCCACAAAAAATTGAAAAATAAAAACTTTTTAACAAAAAATGAAACCGACGAAATACGGAACTGAAAAGTAGAAAATAAAAAAAACCTTCTTAGTCTCAATAACTAAGCTCCTAAAGTAATGTAGGTAACTAATTTTGAGTCGGCGCCAAACAAACAAGCAAATGAATTAGATAAGGCGTAAAATGATGGCATCGAGTTGCGCGGAGACATTCTGATAATTTTTTTGAAGTCATTTAATGATCTTCGTTGATTGTTCGTTGTGCGCCGACTCAAAATTAGTTACTTACATTAGTTTGGGAGCTTAGTTATTGAGACTAAGAAGGTTTATTTTAGTTTTTACTTTTCAGTTCCATTATTTCGTCGGTTCAATTTTTTTATAGCCACGTGAGCCTAACGGCTTCTTATAAGTTTTCGGCATGATTCTGAAATAAAAAAAAATTGAAGGAAAAAAACCAAAAAGTTATGGAAAGCTGCATTAATACTTCTTTAGAGTAACATCGTTGGGTGACATTGATCAGTGGATAAATTAACCCCATAAACTATGTCAAAGGAACAGTGTGATTGTTAGCAAAAAAATATGTGAATATGAGGTAGTGACACTGAAAGAAAAAACGAAAAATCGTCTGTTATATCTCTGAGAATTATAATTAGATTATCAATCTCTATATCCTCGAAGTTTTCTTGGTGTTTGAAACTTCATAAAATAACTACCAACACGGAAATAATTTGTTTTAAGGTAGCTGTCGTGCTACAAACATTGTCCAAAATTAGGGCCGATTGTAGCGAAACATGTGCAAATGCTGAATAAGAGGGATCTTTTTTAAGGGAACTGTACACTCAGGAACGCAACAAGCATGGGTGATACAGCAAATAAACCATGACTGGAGTGTTGGCAACGTCGCAATCCAACGATCGCTCGCATTTAGTTGTTCAAGATATTCTTATGTACAAGCAGTCAAAGCTATGGATCGATTTCGCGCAAAAAATTTAAGGTTTGCTAAAGCAAAAGTTGAAAAAAGGATAAATAAATTGTCGAACTATGCTACGAAAAGGTGTAATATATCAACCAAACATTGGAATTAACGAATCAAGAGCATAATCACTATTATTGAAAAACATCGAATCAATATCAATAAATTATTCCATAGTTTATTTTGATTTAGAAACATCTGGACTGATGACATTTTACAAATCGCCAACAAATGTGAAAATAGAGATTTTAATAAATAGATTAGCCCTACGAAGAAGATCAATCCTGTGGCGACAAAAATTACGGGATTGAGTACAATTTCAATTATATTTGAATGATGTACAAGTCGATTCACTGAATTTAGTAGATTATTTGGTATTATTTAAAGAATTTTTAAATTTATCCACAACTCCAAATTCACTTGTTGCGCATAATGCGAGATTCAATGTGCCTAGATTACTAAGAGCAATCATTAATAATAATTTAACAGAAGATTTTACCATGAGAGTAGGATTTGTGCTAGATTACTTATTTTTAGAAAAACGTTCCCAGATCGAAAAGGGCCAGGAATGTTCCAGCTATGAAAATTAGGCAAAGATTCAATGCCAAACAAAACATCAGATAATTTCCAAGAAGTATGGTGTACAGATTTTGCAAAAATTAGTTGGTTTCACTGCTAGAGAGTCAGAATTATCAACATGTATGAAATCTTATGAATAATGTATTTCAGAGCGACTTGAGAACGAAAGAATATTTTGTAATTTACCTTACTAAAGTTACTTGAAAAAAATTGCACAACAAAATATAACATACGATTTTCTGAAACAAATGTATCACGATGAAGGAGAAGAAGGTGGGATTAATCACCAAACTGAAAAATTGGAGAATGGAAAACCTAGAGTTATTAAAAATAGGAAAGCATTAACTAAAAGCATTAATGATTTAAAAATGAATGTTTAGTCAATCAAGTGATTATTTAATATAATGGTTGAAAATCAATAATATTTCATTAATTATTGTAGATTTATACGTTATATTTTATTAGCCTGTTAGAAATCATTTTTGTTTATGTTTAAAAGTATTCGAATTATGTTATACGTACATGTTACAAAACTTAGTTCAATTCAAAACAGCAAGACCCTCGAGTTCTTGCTTGTTAGAATCACGAGCGCTCGCTTGAGGCGTTGCCACGATTCTCAGCCATCCCCCTCTTGCACTTCTCATACGCAAAAATTTAGAAACTTCTTATGGCAATAACCAAATAACTGTATGGTTACAAGTGTTCAATTTTTTTTATAAAATTTGTTACTTACCTTTTAATAATAAACTAGTTTTTCAAAAAAATCTGAATGGAGGGTTTTTAGTTATGCCTTAAAATGTGGTCTCCGCGGTAGCTCCCTATAGGGATTACGTGTTGAACGTTGCAACTTTGAAGCCTTATATCTCGCTTTCGGTGAGGTGAATGATTCCAAAAATCTAATATGATACAGGTAATAATGTTAACTGGAAGTATTATAAATATAAACGCAAACTGATTGGAAGTGGATTTCACGACAACTACCTTAACACCTACCAGCTTCACCAACGGCAATACTGCCAAGTGATAATCCGTGCTAACAATCGTAAAAAACACGAGATATGTTCAGATATTAGTGATTTAGTCATGGAAGGAAGTTTCGATCAAAGTCTCTCCATGGTTCAAAGTAACCCCACTTTACGGTCCTATCTAATTTAACCAGTCATTTTTCGTAATTCCAACTCAATATGATATTATCCGCGATACGCTACTGATTAGGTTCCTAATAATCAGAATGGAATTTATTGTATATCCATGAATTTTATAAGATAGATAATCCATTCAATGCTATGGGAATTCCGCGTTACGAATAATTCATCAATTCATACAGAATTCATGATTTCTATATTTGTCAATATTTGGAAAGAAATATCATAGACTAATAGCACCTGAGTTTCTCAGTATTACGATTAAAAAGAAAAACCACAAATATAAATGAGTTATATCACATTCCACCATGGCGCCAAATGTATTACCTATGTAGTTATATATTCCAAAGAAAAGAAATCTGGGGTCAATCTTCTCTACTCGTCGTATACAATATCTTTGACGTAGCTGAACTCTATAAATCACTCGCATGAAAGATTTTCAACGTAATGTTCATATGGAAACTGGAATGATTATAAATCGAATCTCGGTAAATATCGATGTTCCGATAGAAATATTAGGAAAATTTATGAATAGATCTGAAAATGATACATTACCAAACATTGGAACAAAGATGGTTGTGAAAGTCATCTGTAAAAATTATGAATTGAAATTGTTAATTAAAATTGTTTGTTTGAAAATATGAACATGGTTGATTCGTTTGAGATTATTCATAATATCAGATGTGGAATCATCTGCGACTCAAATATAAACTTTAGTCACTATCTTCCATCTTTCACGATAACCTCTTGAGGGCATTTATCTAAGATAAAAATAAAGTAATTTTTGGTGAATATCTCAACTACTTTCCCGGCTGAAGCCACGCTGGTCATTGAATTATGTCTGATATAATGTCGGAGCATTTGCCATCTGAAATCAGAGCAGATATGGATAAAATTATTGTTCGTATCATATTGATGGAAAAAACTGAAGATAGTTGATTCATATGACAAAAACTATCTCCTTTATTTAGATGCCCACCGATCATGAAATCAGGTCAATTCAACACAACTGTTAGCCGAAAAAAAACACACTGATAAAGTTTGTTCACGTTATAAAACAAGTTATATTAAAGACAAGTAGCATGACAACAATGATCGAAACGTGACCACTGCGTGCAGCGCACGTGATTGTAGAAAATCGCGCCGCTATTGGTCTTTTGTTGGTCAGCAGGTAGGACTAGGAGGCCTGCTTACGGTAGAGTTTTCAACCCTCAAGCACACGCGCTGGGGTGGATTCCAGCCAGGCACTATGTTTTCAGTTGACAGAACGCGAAACTAAATAACGCCTAATTCAAAACTTATAGACTTGGAGCACCCTTGTAAGTGGCGCCGCAGTGGCGAAATTGGGCGCCTTGCCCCTGTGATAAATAGAGTGTTTTTAAAGTGCAACAGTTTGGATTCGTTTGTTACAGACGTGAAAACTGCGGTTGCATTGTATAACCTTCGAATTAAATTGAGCCCCGATTTCTGAAATTGCCCCCAGTAATGAATACAATTCAGATTGAGACGAGTAGTCTGCAAACCGCATTCAACCGACTGAACACGTGCCCTGTGAATACGTAATTCGCCTGTCATCGTAATGTTTACATGTAATTTATTGTCAAGTTGAAAAGAGTTTTATATCCGTGATGGATCAAGTGGTGGTTGCAATTGAGTTTCTACCCATTTCAAGACACATCGTTTCCGAGAATCAGTCTGTAAAAAAAGCAGCAGCATTAGTGTGTTCGGTTCTTGTGGGTCAGGTGCGGAGAGTGAAAAAAAGTGATTATTCCACCATACATGCGAAAGTGATTGGCCAAGCAGCAGCGACAACAAATCAGTACTCTATCGAATTAGAGGTGAATGAATATTTTCACAAATAGGTAATTGATAAAATTTAATTGAAACTTACATGTCTGATGTAGGAGTAAATTACACGAATAAACAAAAATAATAAAAAGATATGAATAAATATGGAAGAAATATAAAAAAATATATTGAAAATATTGTTTTTTTCCTACATACATACATTTTCACATATTTTTCATATTGTACGTTTACTGTCAGAATTTGACTAAAAAAATAATTTTGAACATGTATTACATTAATAAAAATAAGTTTCATCAATGTTTTTTAGATTACTGTAATTATCAGTATAAAAAATATAAACTGTTTATCAATGTGAAAATTGAACTTTCAAAATTTTTAAATTGACTTTTTTTCTTCTGCCTACTCGGTTGCTATGGACTTTCATCGGAACTACATAAACAATTTTTATGAATGTGTTTCTACCCAAATATGTGCAAAGAAATTATGAATTTGTAAGGGTCTCTTCCCCCTTTAACCTGACGTTTCTGTCAAATACAGAGTTGCCTCGGAGGCCACCTTTGATTATAGTGGGAGGGCCACATTCCTCCGGGCAGTCTCATTGAAGAAAATAAACACTCCAGGGGTCAGTATAGTATTGACTCACACAACGGGGTCAGAGGGGCGAACCATAACACTAATAATCCATACCTATTGAATATTCATGTAAACTATCTAACTCTAAATATATGTAACCAATTTATTCATGATCACGTCCATTGTCTTAATGGATCTGGAAGTTTTTCAAGATGTTTCGATTGCTTGTATCTGCAATCGTCTTCAGGTGAATTCTGACAAATGTAGGTGCTACTTACCTATTTATATGTCTGTCGGTGCAGTGGTGCGTGTTATTCCGCCAGGTGCAGTGATGCGTGTGATTCAGCGCGGTGTGCTGGTGCGTGAATTTTTGCGCCTCTGCAGTTCGCCAGAGAGGGCAATGAGCGGTTTCCAAACGTTCTTGATCTCATTACTTGGTTTTTTGCCCCGATTTAGGCGGCGTTCCAATTTTCGTTTTAACCAATGCTCTTATCTATGTAGAACGCTTGCGTTGTCCCAATAAGGACCTCAGAGGAGGACAATCAACCCATATTTGCCAAGATTGAAAACACATGCGCGAGAATCCGTCAAGAACAAGAGAGGGGCCATCAGAAGTCACCACATCGTCTACAACCTTCAAATAATATCTTCATTATAATCTATCTAACAAGACCTTCATGTCCTTCCAAATAAATAATTATATCGATCGTGGTATAGGGTATAGGTGCTCTTTTGGAATTTCTTCAATCAATTTGTAGCGTACATTGCTCAATTTTTGGTCATATATAATATTGTTGGAAGACCACCATTTTTTTTAAAAAAGTTAGTGGTATGTGTGTGTTTATTTTACAACTACGAATGAGCATCTTTCTCACCACAAACAAACAAGAGCAGGAATCAATTTAGTAACTACACTCATTGGAATAATACAGCTCTCATCATCTTTTGTTAAGTTTTACTGCCCAGTAAAAAGTGACAACCCTCCAAAAATCCCAATTCCGTCCGAGCATGAAAGAAGAGAATCACTTATTCTTAATCTTGGAGGGATTCCATTTTTCGTCAGATAGGTATATTGAAACACTGACGAACCTGAGATGAATTTATGTGGATCTAGATGTTATCTCAATATATGAACTTAGAAGGAATTTTAGAATATCAATAGAATCAAATACCCAGACATTATCATCCTTTCGGTTCGTGTAGTCCACAAAAAAATAATTGAGAATGCTTCGAAATGCAGGGTATCCTCGAAAAAGAGCACTAAATGAAGTAATTATAAAAAAAAAACTTTTTAAAGACGAGCTCTTATTCAAATGCGCTAAAGAGTATGAAATAATTGCTATGGATGTGCGACGTAGGTTATTCCGTGAGTTATAGATTCAAAAGCTTGACGCTTTTGTATTCGAACTGGAAACTTTGAATTTATATCTCACGGAATAACCTATGTCGCACTTCCAAAGCAGTTATTTTTTAGTTTTAATTATTTTATTTTGTGCTTTTTAGTTAGTTCGCCTCAATCTATGCATTTTCGTTAATGCATCGTCATTATGAGGCCTTTTCCTGTAAGTTCTGAGCTATCTAGTACTTCAACGAGGAGACTATCTAAAGATTCACTCGTCCGCCATCCTGGAGCTGCCATCTTCAATTTATAAATTCCAAAATAATCAATAATCTTCAAATAAATTCATAATCTCCACCCCAAAAACCCCAACATACCAATTTTGAATAGAAACGGTCCTTTATCAAAAAACTTGTCCACCATCTTGGAGTCGCCATCTTGAATCTATAAATTTTTACAATGAATTCATAATCTCCGACCCCAAAAACCTCCACATGTCAATTTAGAATAGAATCGGACCATAATCACATATATCGTCCGCCATCTTTGAGACGACATTTTTATTTCATGAATTTCGACAAAAAATTCATAATCTTCGATCCCAAAAACCTCCACGTACCAATTTTGAATCGAATCGGAGCATAATTGCAAAACTCGTCCGCCATCTTAGTGCCGCCATCTTGAATTTGTGAATTTTGAATGAAAATTCAAAATGTTCGTCCCCAAAAACCTCCACATACCAATTTTGAATCGAATCGGACCATAATTACAAAACTCGTCCGCCATCTTGGATTTGTGATTTTGGTATTGAAATTCATAATCTCCTATCCCGAAAACCTCCACATACCAATTTTAAATAGAATCGGGCCATAATCACAGAGATCATCGGCCATCTTGGAGCCGCCATTTTTATTTTATGAATTTTGACAAATAACTTTCGACCCCGAAATCCCCCACATACCAATTTTGAGTCGAATCGAACCATAAACACAAATTTCGTCCGCCATCTTGGAGCCGTTATTTTGTTATTTTTATCTAATAAAAATTCCATAATGCATTGTCACGGGAACTATGAACACCTGCCAAATTTCACGTTGATCGGGCAACTAGAAGGGGGTCAAATTTGACTTGCAAGATTTGATTACAGACACACAGACACCGGAACAGGTGAAACTAAATAAAAGCTTGTAAAATATTTTTTTTTTCAATTAATTCTGCTAATTTCGCTAAATCACCACGTAAAATGATATTTTGTGCCCTCAATTAGCTTGATTGGAAACAGGAGTTCTACTTCGATTCTCAACCCACACAGACATTGTTGTTACTACAAAGAGTCTAATAGCATAATTATCTTTGTTTTGATCTAGCGACAGCATGGAAAAATATATTGGAAAAATAAAAGATATTATGTGGTTATCCTTCAAATACATCATATCCCACGAGTTTCATATCTTCCAGTTGGATAATTTTTCTATTCGGTGTTATTCACGATTATTAGATGACTCTTGCACAGGGTCCTACATACCTTGAACTGTACCATAAAGAAAGGTGAAGGTTTCAGATCCCTTGGAGAAAACCGAATAGCAAAAACATGATTCACCGAATTTATATGAATAAATTAACGTGCATTGTGTAAACAATTTCCTCAAATTTGATTTTACGTCAGATGATATTCTTCAATATAACGACAGCATAGAACGGTTAAACTCAGTTTTATGTATCCTGGTCCTTCTTTTACAGTTACATTTGTTTGAAGTGTGTTACCGGTTATTGATATTGCTGAACGGTCCTAAATGTAAGTAAAGAAACTATTTTTTTTATTTCATTTTTACGATACCTAGTGTCCATAGAAACTTTACCACATATCAGAACTACTCTATTATAGCTCCCCAAAAAAATATTGTGGACATTTTCTGCATTGTATGTAACCACATACCCAATGAAAATAATTCCATCTAAAAATAATAAAATATCAGGGGTAATGAATGGAAAACTGCAAATTGATGCAATTATATGTTTTCTCCCAATTCAATGTGCATGAGTGGTCGAATTGTTGTTCTTCCAGGGTAGGGGTGAGTTCAATTCGTTTTGATATTCAATCAGCAATGAATAATATTGATTATTTCATTGACTCATGGCTCCACCTATGAAAAGTCATGGATTTAGTCACATGATATGCAATATGATCGACTATTCAGTAGTAATACCACTAGTGACTGAATTTTCGCGATAAGTCTGTCGATTTATTTCTAAACGAAACTGAGTTGCTTGAAAACACCACGAGTCAGCAGGACGAGTGGTGTTTTCTTCAAGCAACTCAGTTGAGTTTAGAAATAAAAGACAGACTTATAAGATAAATTCAATCACGAGTGGTATTTTATTAGACTATTTCACAAACAAAATGAAAGGTCAAAAAATTTAAATTCGGCAGAATGAGAGGAAGAAATTTAATAATAATAAATAATTCAAATTTAATTATAAGCATGAAATATTTATTTAAACTATAAAGGATTTGTTTTAATTATAATTTGTTACCTATAACAATAACTGATTTTTTATAAACACGAACATAATATATTATTCTCGACTATAATTATTATAAATGGTGCAATTGAAAAAAATTTGAATAGTATGACCGTTATTAGGTGGCTACAATGTATTGTTGGTATTATTACTTGATGTACTTGAAGTACTCCTAAAACTATTCACTATATTCTGATGATTTTCAGCACTAAGATGTAAATATGGTTTCATCGAGTTCGAACTTCCATGTCCAATAATTTTCATAGCTTGTTGTTCACTAACGCCGGATTGTAGTAACTGACTAACTGCAGTGGCACGATTAGAGTGATTTGTTATTTTTAGTTTTCTAGTCTCTAATCCTATCTTTTCTGCATATAGTTTTAATATTGTATTAATACCAATAGGGCAATTCTTGTACCAATTATTATTATATTTATTCCACTTGCCATTCACTGTCAGAAAAAGTCTGTCATTGGTAATAATTCCCCTTTTCGATATAAGTTTCCGGTATAATCTCACAGGACACATTTCAGGATTTTTCAAATTTTGAGTAAGCCATTTAGTATCTGCACAGTTTTTATCACCACCTTGGGTTTTGGAGAATATCGGGTTATTTGCAATTCTGTTTGTTAAACAGCCTTTGTTGTCAGTCTCTCCCTTAAAAAAATGTAACTTGGAAAAAGTTGCTTCGTTACCTCTCCAAGCTAGTTCTACGCAGCTATGCGAAAAAACTTCTTTTGGAGTCCCTCTGGCGTGCCTTCGTCCCATTGTAAGCACATATTTCTATATTCATCTGTAGTCATAGCGTCGGAACTCATTTTATTTTTTTCGGGTACAGCTTGCAACAATTTTCTCTTGCTATCTCGAGCCGCCCTCGCCTCCTTGAACATTATATTTTTGAAGGGATCAATATGTCTCTGATACTCACAAAAATATTTTTCTTGTACTAATTTTGCAGTAGTGTTCCATATGGTTTTAATAACACTCTCCTTATAATCACTAACATCAATTTTCCGCATATTGAATGCCCAGTCTTTTAGAATGAATGCTAATCTTTCGTTGCTATTTTCTGCATCTAATTTGTAGTTGCGTTCCGCACAGAACGTCATAAATTGTCTCCATATATAAGATTTTGATTTTTTTGTGTTACTGGGTATATTTACTTCAAAATTTTGGTTTATTACTTCGTTTGAAGTAGCACCGAAGCGACTCAATTTGACGTTTGCAGCTACAATTATTTTTGGTCAAACTGTCAAACTTTGCATTGCGATCCGTATTCATGGTTACGTCGTTGAAGACACCATGCTGATAGACCAATCAGAATTGAAAGACAGCTGGTGTTTTCGCGATAATACAAGCTGTCTCTGGTTTTTGATTGGTCAGATTTTGTGGAAATTCCAAGGTGCGTGGAATAGTCAGCTAAATAAAGAAATATGAGCGGCAATTTTTTTCGATTGTATAAGAGTGCTATGGTGAATGTCAAAATTTGATGTAACATTCACTAAAAATTGAATAAAGTAAAGAGTCTGACTGGAGACAATTTATGGTTCTTGTTGTTTATGAGTAATTCGTGGTTGTAAATGGTAAGTTGAATAGAGCACTGTGAACTGACGTCACAACATGGCGGTCATCAGCTGTGATCAGGAGTAACAAAGCATTTGAGTGTGTGTGGAGATCATTGTTTTTTGTGTTTGTTGAAGATTTGCTAATTATTTCCTAATTATGCCCTGGTGCTTTGCTCTCGGGCTTTCATCAGATTAATAACGCCAAAATTATATCTCGTTAAATTATTATAGAATACAGTCGAAATGTAGATGCAATCAAAATAGTCGACTATTTATCAAGGTCTTGTTATATTGCCCTTGACTAATTCCCTCATTATTTTTGAGCCAATCAAATGGCTGAAAATTCAAACCGATCAGATCGGTTCTATAGTGATAAAACGACTTCTCGCTGTTTTATACTGATAAAACCACAGTCTATTCGATATTGTTTTGTGATAAGTTCGTGTCAAAATTATATGTCAACGCATTCAATGCCTATTTGGGAAAACAGGAAATGAAAAATTGATTGAATGAGGTATTCTCAACTCACTATTACAGTGATTTGATATTTCAATTGAAATATACCTTTTTCAGCATGTTAAAAGCCTCAGATTTCCAAGTAAGGCAATAAATGATTGGAAAGCGTTATTTCCATAACATCAACAACAATTCTCGTGGAGTAGTGGTTAGCGCATCAGTCTCTCACCCAGGAGGCTCGGGTTCGAATCAATTTCGAGATTTTTCAATCGGTTTCAGATACAAACATATTTGATTTGATAGTGAAAAATGTATATATATATATATATATATTAGGTTATTGCGCGGGTTCAAGAGCAGTGAATGATCATTGTAAATGAATGGATCTGAGAAACGAAGCATTTAGAAACGGACACAATTCCTTCAATTTTGAAACGATAAGAATTGTTGTAATTTTCCCCGTTGAAAATTCAAATATGACAGGAATTCTGGTGATTTTATCCAGTTTCAAATGTTATTCGGGAAATAATCTCATCAAATATCATTCGTGCTAGAGGATTTCATCACATATTTTTTTAATTTTTCCTAGGGCATTTTGCCTCTAGGAAATTTGACTCGTGCAATTTGCAGCCTTATAATCAATGATTCAACCTCTCAAGCTTCGCTTTCGTGGTTCAATCAGATAATAAGAACGAAAAACGCACACAGTAAAATTTCCAGGCAAAATGCTTTCTGGAAAATTCAAAAAAAAATGAGCGATAAACCCCTAGCACGTTTGATATCAACTTCGAAAAAAAAACTATAGATTCTGCATCCATGAATCCTATACTCATCGAGATATTAGCCAGGATAGTGGTTGTAATACTAACCTATACAACAGGTGTGTAAGGTTGGTATTAGTGAGCAGTCTTCAGGATCGAAATATTTTTTCAAGTATCACACTATTATGTATCATAGTTCGATCTCCAAGATGGCCCATCTGTGTGTCATTTTGGTAGATGGAATTGTAGTGGTGATTTTAGTCTAGTCGGCAACGCTGTGATGAATAATTAGTAAGGGATGAAAGATTGGCATTTCGTTCTGGTACGCAGAGATGTATAGGGTGATTTACCCCAACCTGCGAAAGCCAGTGCAAAATTTTATAGCAATCCGAGGTAATTTATTGATTGTTTTTGCGTCAGAAACTCTAGTAATCCCAGATTCGACCATAACGAAAATAAACGATAAACACGATTTTCAAATTTTTCATAAACCTTCGTATACAGATATTACAATATAGGTATAGTACTTCCACTCATCCCTACCAACACAAAGTAGCCGCATTTGAGAGATAATCTCAATAAAGAATTGAATATAATTAAACAAATTGCAGACAATAACGGATATAACTCAAGTTTAGTTGACAGCATCCTATCGAAGAAACTCTATAAAAAGGCAATTGAGGAAGTTTGTCCAACCGATTCAAATACAGAGTCAAATTTCAGGGTTATTACTCATTTCGGCAAACCTTCAGAGAACATTTCTGATTATTTGAGACATAAAGATATTAATATGATCACAGAACAAATAATACTTTGGGAAAATGTATTTAAAACAACAAAGATCAAATCGAAACGTCTGACAAATCTGGGGTATATAAACTAACTTGTGGTACTACAAGATTTTACATAGGACAAACAGGTAGAATTTGCCAGCAACACATATCTGAGCATAGAAACAGTTTTATTGAGGGCAAATCTGATTCAGCGTTTCATCTCCTGACTGAAAAGCATTGCTCTGCTAATGATTCTGAACTTTTGCATGTAGAAAAGAAAGGTCAAAAACTCAATCTACTTGAAAGCTTCACAATACTTATTTAATGACCTGCATGATTCGCCCCTTTCGAATCTGTTTACTAGAAATTGAATAATATTTCGTCCAATGATCACTTAATTACCTAATATCCAACTGACTACTTGCTCCTAGTATTTATATCACACCCCAGTTATTATAATTTAGTTAATCTCCACCTGAAAAAGCGATAGTATAGCGAAACATATGTCGTGGGTTTTGTAAACAATGTTTTTGAGAAAATCGTAGTGTTTTTAGTTTACTTTCTCTGAAGGAATATATTCAGAAAACATTGAGCCTCGAATGGTTCTTTTCCTTGGGAATACCAATTTGTAATATCTCAATCAATTGCATGGGTAACTTATATTTCAGAAACTTATAAAAAAATATCTAACCAGAGTTCACCCATGAACTGTTCGATCAAAATGAACAAATTATGAGTGTTCCTTATTAATTTCCGAAAGAAACTACATATATTTCAACGACATAGGATCATAGACCTCATTCAAGGGATATCATTGATATTTTTAATGATTAAAAAACATGTTTCATTGAGTTTTTCACACAATCGCCGGAAATTCAAATTATAAACTAGATATTTCTGCGAAATCTAACGCTTGACAAAATTTCATCATATTCGAGATTAAAATTCCGAGACATATATTCCAGATAATTTCGTTATTCAATCAAATAAATTGTTATCACTCTACAGGTAGGGTATAAAGTTCAGGAAGTTGGTTTCTTTGAATCCAAAAATATAACGAGTGGATATATTATTTTTTCTATTGAAGGATACAAAATTTGGAGGTACAGTGATGGGAATTCTGCCACATTACCTTTTTCTGAATGCGATTCGAGTACTTTTGAGCTATTACTTTGTGATCGAGGTTGTTTGAAGTTGTTTTCAAAAGGTGGAGAAACTCCTTCGTGGGCACCTCGTGTTAGTGTGGGAAACCCTAAGTCCTTCCGCTTCAGATGTACGTACTGAAAACTCTACTCCTATGACACTTGTGCAATTTTCCACATTTTTTCTACCTCCTGTAATTTTGTAACCACTTCAGTAATTGTGCGCTTTGCTTGTGTTTGTGCGAGACCTTCACTGGGTTGTACTATATAGTTTTGGTTCACCAATTGGTTGCCCAAAAATTGATTGTCTTCTGTGATCTATATACTAGTTTTGCTTTCATCTACCAGTTTGGATATAACGAGGTTAGTCTTGTTTTTTCACTTTAAAATTGAATATCCATCTCCTGCAGCCTGCAATGAAAATATACTCTTTGTGTACATTCACTACACAATCAGTTCATCATTCTACATTATTCAAATGTCGAGTGACATGTTCATTGCATTCGGCAATTTCCAAAGTTTTCCTCGGAGCAGGCCACCTGAAATTAGGCGGGTGGCACTATCCAAAATTTTGTCTAATTTCACAAAGAACAAAACATGTTTTCAAATTTTTAACCATTTGTTATAAAATGGCATTATACACTCGTCACGGGTGTGCAAGAGGTTAGATTACACCCTGTATATATCTTTCAAATATTGTAATATACTGAAACACTATGCAGTAATTCAAAATCAGCTAGCCGGTTGATTTTTTTCTATACAAACACTATGGTTTTCAACAGAGACAATTTTTTTTCACCTATTACTGCTTGTTAAATTTTTATACATTATATTCATAAATTCTGTTTCTATATGATCTAAAAGACGAGACTCATACTGTCCCTATAGAAAAACTTCAACTACTGTGATACCCTTAGCCCTTACCCAATATTGACATTTACCCGATTGTGATATTTATCTGATAGTGCTAGTATGAAACTCTTCCCTCTCGTTAAAAAAGTATCGCTATAATTGCTGTTGATGTTATTGATGCCACCAATTATGCCGTTTTCGTCAGTTTGAAACATTTTATAATCCTTCTGCAATATATTTCAGAATTTGTTAAAAAAAAAACTTGGCTATATCACGCCCAAGCGATACTTTTGTTATTGCTTCTGTGAACCCTTGTTTATTCATATTTTTTTACTTTACTGAAATTTTGTATGTCCATGTACATTTGATTTGATAAATGAACTTCATTATTATTATCAGGTGAAAGTCAAGAGAATGAGATCACCCAGTATCTTCACGAAATTTCCACAGGCCCTTCAGAAGACGATAAAAACAGTAAAGCAATCGAAAATTTAGCGCGGAAAAAATAATTTTAGAAGATATGGGCCCCCGAAGGTCCATGAAGAGAGGTTATGTTATATTACTTTCAGAAACCACAAACTGATTTAAAGAATAGCTTTTTACACTGATGAAATATTAACTGTGCACTCATTCAACGTTTAAGTAATATGAAAATCCCTTAGTGAAATTTCAAAAATCAAATATTGGTGGTTGCATTGTTCTTTGATCTTGGCGTTATGGACATGCCAACTATAGAAGTGAATTGGGCCAATCCGGATTTTCGCAAAATGCAAAATAATCAAAAAATTATCACAGGTGCATCAAAACTCGATAAAAACACTTGGCAATCGAAATTCAAGCGCGAAAAATATAATTAGGAAATTATAGCCTTTTAAAGTGAAAAAAATGTGGTTTCGCATCTTTAATATTATAATGTGTAGAGGGGCTCCAACTTGTCCATCTGCTCGTTAGCAGCATATTTGCGTATTCGTTTGCCCATTAATTTTTTTCCGCAAAATATTCTTGATGTAGACCATAAAATGAACATTACAGTTTTTCATAACTGAGGAGTTTGTGAAATTAGCTGGAAGGTTTTACGATCCCGAAAACAGGCCGACGATTTCATCCATATGGCAAATGAAGAGTGAATGAGTGAAACAGAGTGAACTGGAAGAAGATTATTGAATCACTTTACTTCGAAAACTGGGCCTTTTCAGAGCCACCAATATTTTTCTAAAGAATTCATACTTCCAACGACATGATTACGAGCGCAGCAAAGCGTCGCTTCGTTAATTGGCTTGCATTCAAGTTGGTTAGCAATGTTAGTCAAGTTAGGTTAGGTTGTGCTCCTTCTTTTTAAGTACCTAATTGGTTGGAGCGAGGCGTCGCTTCGTGGGGTTGATTAGCATGCTTTCAAATTGGATAACAAGATTAGTCAAGTTAGGTTAGGTTGTGTTCCTTTTTTACGTGAGAAATTGGTTGTATAGAAATGTTCGCGAGCGGAGCGAAGCGTTGCTTTTTAAGGTTGATTAGCTTGCATTCAACTTGGTAAAGGTTAGCCAAGTTAGGTTAGATTGTTTCTTTTTACGTAAGAAATTGGTTATATCGAAATAATCGCGAGCGGAGCGAAGCGTCGCCTTGTAAGGTCGATTAACTTGCATTCAACTTGGGTAACAAGGTTAGCCAAGTTAGGTTAGGATGTTTTCTCGTATTCCTGGCATACGAGAAAACATCCAAGCCAAATGCGTTTCTTAGTCCGGTTTACAATTACTTGAAACAAAATAATCTGAAATCACATGATTTTAAAAAATTGTAAAATTGTTTTTAACCGCTTTCTTAGTTATTTGACCAACCCTCAGAAGTTAATGAAAACTTGTACGAGTTAAGATCACGGGGACCTTACCTTTTATAGTGGGATCCGAAACCACTCTTGGAGCCTTGATAAAATTTTTCACCAGCTGCGGGAATCGAACCCGCGCCAGGTGGAAACAGTTGACACAAGACCGACGCTCGTTCCACTGAGCCACAAGCCCCGTAATATGTTTGGTAACTTTCTAAATATGGCACATCAACTTCATGCTTGATTTTCAGAAGCTATTCGACACTCCCAAGAAGCGTGGTGATATATCATTTGATTTTAAACTTATTTTGATACATATACCCATCAGAACTATCAGATCGTCTTTTCATGCCGTAATAGTTATAATTTATATGCTCAAATATGTAGGTCGCGTTGAATTTCAGTACTTTTTTTCCCCCTTGGAGACATAGGCAACGTCGCATATCAATAAACCCCAAGATCCACGAGATTTGGATAAACATAATACACTCACCAACGTTTGATTTTTGACATTTCTTCTGTAGAATTATATGAAAAGTAATCAGCGTTTTTTCATTACCTTATCGAAAATTAAGTGGGTTTAATATTAGTAAAACGTTGAATAAGTGTGCAGTTACTATTTAAGAGTTCAAAGAAATTGTTTATATCAGTTTACAATTTCCAAAAGTGATATGCCATAACCTCTCTTTATGGATCTTCGGGGGCCGGTATCTCCTAATATTATCTTTTTCGCGCCAAATTTTCGATTGCTATACTGTTTTCACCATGTTTTGAAGCACCTGTGAAAATTTCGTGAAGATACTGGGTGATCTCATATTCATGACCTATTCCTATTATTATTATTATTATTATTATTCAAGAAGTGTCTTTTTTGATTAAATATGGATTTTCATCAAGATCGAATGATAAGAAACTCCCATACTGAACTTCAAATAATTTATTAAGCGCGAGACAATTTTTTTCGCAACAAAACATCATGAGATAAATGATTTTTAATGTTTCCTCGCTATCTCCATATACCTTGCTCCCCCTGTAATCTTTATAACTGTCCACCAATATTTCATCGGCTCCGAGATAAAAATCCGAGATCGATCTGTTCCAGATAATTTTAGAACTCAATTAGATAAACTGATAAAATTTTAATTTATAAGGTTGATTAGCTTGCATTCAACTTGGGTAACAAAGTTAGGCAAATAAGGTTAGGTTGTGTTCCTTCTTTTCACGTAAGAAATTGATTGGATGTTTTCTCGTATGACTGGCATACGAGCCTACATTCAAGCCAAATGCGTTTCTTAGTCCGGTTTACAATTACTTAAAACAAAATAATCTGAAGTCACATTATTTCAATATGTTTGGTAACTCTCTAAGTGCGGCACATCAACTTCATGCTTAATTTTCAAATGCTATTAGACACTCTCAAAAAGCGTTGTGATATATTATTTGCATTTTAAACTTTTATTGATACATATATCCATCAGAAGTATCAGATCGTCTTTTCATGCTGTATTAGTTATAATTTATGTGCTCAAATATGTATGTCGCGTTGAATTTCAGTACTTTTTTTTCCCCTTGGAGACATAGGCAACGTCGCATATCAATAAACTGCAAGATCCACGAAATATGGATAAACATAACATATTTTAATATGTTTGGTAACCCTCCAAATGCGGCACATCAACTTCATGCTTAATTTTCAAATGCTATTAGACACTCCCAAAAGCGTTGTGATATATTATTTGCATTTTAAACTTCTATTGATACATATATCCATCAGAACTATCAGATCATCTTTTCATGCTGTATTAGTTATAATTCTATATGCTCACATATGAATGTCGCGTTAATTTCAGTATTTCCCTGAGACATAAGCAACGTCGATACAAAACTTCAAGATCCACGAGATATGGATAAGCATAACACGATCACATACGTTTGATTTTTGACATTTCGTCTGTAGAATTATATGAAAAGTAATCGGAGGTTTTTCATTACTTTATCTTAAATTAAGTGAGTTTGATATTACTAAAACGTTGAATGGGTGTGCAGTTACCATTGAAGTGTTAAAAGAAATGCTATACTGTTTTTACCATGTTTTGAAGCACCTGTGAAAATTTCTTAAGATACTAGGAGGATCCGAATATTCATGCTATTCTATTATTATTATATATATTATTCAAGAAGGTCTTTGATAAATATGGATTTTCATCAGATCGAATGATAAGAAACCCATACTGTCAACTTCGAATATTTATTAAGCCATGGACAATTTCGCAACAAAACATCATGAGAAAATGATTTTAATGTTTCCTCAGCATCCATATACTAGCTCCTGTAATCTTTAGATGTCACCAATATCATCATTCGATAAAATCCGAGATCGATCTGTTCCAGATAATTTTAGAACTCAATTAGATAAACTGATAAGAATTTTAATTGTATAGGTTGATTAGACTGCATTAACTTACAAGTTAGCAAATAAGGTTAGGTTGTGTTCCTTCTTTCACGTGAAATTGATTGATGTTTTCTCAATGACTGGCATACGAGCCTACATTCAAACAGAATGCGTTTCTTAGTCCGGTTAAATCTTAAAACAAAATACATCTGAGTACATTATTTCAATTGTTTTGGAACTCTAAGGACGGACATAACTTCATGTTAATTTTCAAATGCTATTAGGAACTTCAAAAAGCGTTGTGATATATTATTTGCATTCTAAACTTTATTGATCTATTATCCATCAGAAGTATCAGATCGTCTTTTCATGACGGTATTGATTATAATTCTATTGTCAAAATGTATGTCGAGTTGAATTTCAGTACTTTTTCCCTTGGAACATAGGCAGTCGCATATCATAAACTGGTTGTAATCTAAGAATATGGATAAACATAACTATTTTAATTGTTTAGTAACCTCTAATGTGGGTTCATCAACTTCATCTCAATTTTAAATGCTATTGACACTCTCAAAAGCGTTGTGTATATTATTTGCATTTTAAACTCTATTGATACATATCCATCAGAACTATCAGATCGCTTTTCATGCTGTAAATGTATAATTTATATGCTCAAATATGTATGTGGTTGAATTTCTAGTACTTTGTTTTCCCTTTGAGACATAGGAACGTCGCAGTATCAATAAATAAGATCCAGAATGGATAAGCATAACACGATCACCTACGTTTGATTTTTGACATTTCGTCTGTAGAATTATATGAAAAGTAATCGGTGTTTTTTCATTACTTTATCGAAAATTAAGTGGGTTTGATATTACTAAAACGTTGAATGAGTGTGCAGTTACTATTTTAGTGTAGAAAGAAATTGTTTATATCAGTTTACAATTTCCAAAAGTGATATGCCATAACCTCTCTTCATGGATCTTCGGGGGCCCGTATCTCCTAATATTGTGTTTTCCGCGAAAATTTTTCCATTGTTATACTATTTTTACTGTTTTGAAGCACCTGTGAAAATTTCGTGAAGGTACTGGGTGATCTCATTCCTATTATCATTATTATTCCTGAAGAGCATTCAAGAAGTGTCTTTTTTGCTTAAATATGGTTTTTTATCAAGATCGAATGATAAGAAACTCCCATGCTGAACTTCAAATGATTTATAAAGCGCAAGACAATTTTTTTCGCAACAAAACATCATGAGATAAATGATTTTTCAATGTTTCCTCGCTCTCTCTATATACCTTGCTCCCCCTGTAATCTTTATAACTGTCCACCAATATTTCATCGGCTCCGAGATAAAAAATCCGAGATCGATCTGTTCCAGATAATTTTAGAACTCAATTAGATAAACTGATAAAATTTTAATTCGGATGCTTTAAAAAAGATTTAAGTTTGCGCAACCGTGCCGTGCGCGTCTAATTTCACAGGTAAGGGTAGGTGTGAGTGGAGTAGAGTGGGGACAGCGTGTATCGCTCCTCAAGCGCCAAGCATTGTGTTATCAACGTCGCACAGGGAACGTACGTCGTAGTAGCCTCCTTTCTACGCTGGTCTACGCTCAAAGCGTCATCGAGCTTTCACAGTTTCCGAGTGCATCAGTTTAAATGGTCCGAGATCCGGTATTTGGCGACTTTTCGGCTTTCGAAAGAGCGCCCTGCAGTGAGTTTTTGACTTGCGGAGTTTGAAAGTGCGCGCCGGCCTCAGTGAACAGTTTTTTTGTGTTTTTTCTTGGAGTTTTCTAGGATGTGCTTGGGTGATGCTGATTCTGGCACCACTCGCCCTTGATCTACTGGATGCAACCTAATGTGTAAGTGAGTAATTTAGAAACAGAATTCCAATAGGTGTACGTCGAATTAAAAAAAATTTCTCCTTTACACATTCTGAAACTTGTTTCCGCCGTAATTTTTTGGATGGAGTCTTCAACTCTAAGTCCAAAATCAATATTCATTTTCAACTGTTACTGAAATTTGTCTGTCTTCAGGAGTCCCATCAATTTGATAAATTAATGTCTGGGATTTGGCCGCCTCTAGAAATCTGCCACTATACGAGTTTGTACGTCCGTGCGTATTTTGCGTATGAGCTAATTTGGCGCGATAGTTGATTTTCGAGAACTCCGAAATTTTTATTGAAAAGGTGTTTTTTGCGTACTTGATAAAAAATTGTTGATTTGTTGAAAATATAAACAGGATGTTCATAAAATCAGATGTGGAATCAGTCGCAGATGATTCCACATCTGATTTTATGAACATCCTGTTTATATTTTCAACAAATCAATCTATCAAACCCCGTGACAGGTTTTAATGTCAGAAAACACTAATTTCAAGGTGTCTCTCCAAAAGAAATGATTCTAACTTTTTCCATCTTCGCAAAGTGAGATTGCTTCTTGAAAATGTGTTTCCCATTTCTTCCGGTCTTCCTGATGATCGTGGAAGCGTGAAATAGATTTTCGTCGACAAAAATGTATTGAAGACCTACTGAATGCGATGTCTCTCCTGCGTCAATATTACGTATGATTTCTGGTGAGCACTCTCTTTTGGAAAACATTCTTCTTTGCCTCATTCATCTTTATGAGTTCTCAATCAAGACTGGAATAGAAAATCAAATTACTATCTGAATAAAAATGCAAATTTTCAATTTCAGATTTTTTCTTTTGAGTTAGATGTAGTCAGATGTAGTTCAATTTCCAGCGTGGCTTTAGCCGGGGAAGTAGTTGTTTTCTGTTAGACACTCACGAAAAAATAACTTCATTTCAATCGTGGATTTTTCAATTCACAGAAAAATATTTCTATCAATATTCAATTGAGAATGTTTCCCTTTTAAAAAAACTGTTATTTTGAAATGACGAAAATAGTGAATTGTTATTCGTTAGTGAAGTAACAAGCTGAAACTTGTTGACATATCCATTACTTCTTTCAACATATTGTGTTTTTTTGTCGTCTTGCAAGTTTTGCAATTGTTTGAATTATATATTAAGTTTTTCACGTGTACACAATTTAATAGATTGGTGTAAAAAATTGGTTTCACCCAACTTTTTCATAAATTAAACAAACAAGTAATGTTCGAAGCTTGAATATTCTTTTATAATTGGTACATGGATTTTTGCCTACTGACTGGAAAACACAACTTTTCCCCACTCGTTGATAAATATTCTGTTTATATATCAATAAAATTAATATATCAGAATGATTCTCTCGAAATGTACCATTTTGTGAAATATATATCTTCAGGCTTTTCACTTCTTACACAAAAAATCAACATATCATCGGCTCAATTCAATGTGAGATGTTTATGAGAAAACTAAGGTTTTGACTTGGTTGTTTTCTTTTGTTTTAATTAATTGGGATTTTGAATCCCCAAATTATCACAATCAATGAAAATCAGTCGATGGACTTAAAAAATAATTCAAGAACAAAAATATCATGGAGATTATTCGTGGTAATTAATATTCACTATAAATCCACTCAATGAATGATTCTCGGAAATTGTGATATTTTTATTGAAACGTGTTTTATGAATTGATGAAATGGAAAATATAGAGTTAAATCTAAATGAACCTCTTGGACTAACACACATTTTCAAAAGGAAGGAAAATAATATTTTGTAGTTTTTTTTTTAATTCATTGTTTGAAAATATGGAAAACAACCGTTTTTAAAGTTGTTGACTCATTTTTTTTTGTAGGAAAACAATATTCCTCAGTGTAAGTAATGATAATTATGTACTTATATTATTATAAATTAATTTATTGGGCTGTCTACAATGTCCTGAAGAACGAACAAATGTATTCAAAATATACGAGTGAGTTCCAATTCTCGCGGATTCCGACATTATTATGAAAGTGGTTTATATTTTGATAACATGAATGAAACTAACGAACTAATAAAATTCTTCTTTTGGAATGAAACATATTATTTTTCTTGGTATATATCCAAATTTTCACTGACACTCAATGTAATTACATTTTAATAATTTATCTGAAAATGAAGTGGTTTGGGAGAAAACAAAAATAATTTTTCACGCTGTTTGGAAAACTCCTGATAATTTATTATGTTTATTAGACTCTCCACAGACTGAAAAACGAATGAAATTGCTTAATCAAATCCACATGATAGTGTGTAGTGTAAAACAACAAATCACTAAAAATATTATTAGATTAAATGAACTGAAATACCTTCAGAACTGACGAATCATGAATTAACACTAGGTTTGGGTTCAAAAATAATGTCAATTCTTCCCAATTTTATTCTCCATTGATTTTTCACGTCATTGAGAATTCTTTCATTTTCTACGAAACAGTTTCAATCTAATAAACCAATGAATACGTATCAACAATTTTTATTGAATATTGCGTCAGTTGAATGGCAAAGCCGAAATAGTATAATTTCATTGAATGTTTTTGAACCTATCCGTTTGTGGAAATTATTTCCCAATCCTACGAGGAGAATATACATTATATAAATCAGCTCCAGGTCCCGTTATGTTCACGAAAAAAATGTGAAGGTGTCATATCCTTCAGAGATCTTTCAAAATGATTGAAAAATATATTCATAGATCCGCTGGATTCCATTCTGTATAAGTACAATAAATATAATGCTATTATTTTCATCAGAATGGTTGTAAACTTGAATGAGGATAAAAAATTACATAAATATCTTTGGTCCAACTTTTGCTTCTTCTTTTTATTCAACAGAAAACAGAAGAAACTATTCACTTCTTGTTTTTTCTTCCCTAGAAGTGGAAATGTATTACTAAACTGTTCTAGTTTAAAACTGTAGGCATATAACCATGTCGTTTGGAAAATGTAATTCACCAAAATAAAACAAAATTCGGAAAACATATGCTTTCTTTTGTAACGTTTTCGAACCTTCGAATATATTCAGAATCTTGAAAGTATATATTTTTTACGGAAAAAATAAATGTATTTAGAATTTTAAATTTTCAGAGAAAATCTTGTTGATTAATGAAAATTTTGAATAGTGATTTTTCCATTCTGAAAAGTTGGTTCTAGTCGCAAAAAGATAAGAATCTATATTTGGACTAATCCTACGCTGATCCAGTTTGATCCAATACAATGTACAATAAGTCATTGTGTTTTTACAATTATTATTAAACATAATTTAATCCCGGGGTTTGCTTCCTCTAACTAATGAATAGGTTTTTAGAACGCGTGTTGATTTGAAGTAACCTTTTCATTGGTTTCAATTTAACCGAAAAAACACCAAGTTATTGAAATTTTACAATAGTTGACGTTAGTCGAACATTCCATTTCTATTTGTTCAATTGAAAGTTTCGGTAATTTTAAGTATACTTAGTGAAATTGGCGAATTTAATGTCACTTTTATTATATTCATTGCATGTTTGTTATTGACACTTTCTTCCCAAATGAATATAAATAGAATTATCATTTTGAATACAATATATGAAGTGCAGTTGAGTGTCGATATAGATATGAGAAAAAAAATTTTTTTGGTATGCAAGGCACTTGATTGAATATGAATTGTACATGATAGACTTTTAATACTAATGAACTAAATCTAATTTCTGAATATGAGCTAGTTGGTCATATTTTCAATCGGTTAGGAAAGTTCGCGATTCTCTTGCACTTCGATACTTCGTATTCAATTTCATCTTTGTATCCTTGTATTCTTAACAGATTTCAATAAGATAGATATAATTGAAAGATTTGAACCCATCACTGAATTATCAAAACAATATTGTTCTGCTCATTCGCACATCATCTTTATCATTTCTTATAGTGAAAATAATAATATATATTCTGACAAGTCACGATAAAGAGGAAAAACTTGATAAAAACGATAGAAAGAGCTCACGTAAAATTACTGTAATAAATTTATTTCAAACTCGCCGTGGGCCTAATGAAATTGATGGGATTAATAATGTTTAATATTTCGAAAGCAATTTATTATTGTTGATGTCACTTTCCAGCTATACTGCTATCTATACCTATGAGTGTCTTACTAACCACATACATATATATTTTCTAGATTCTCTTCTTGATGATTAGAAGACTGTACATGTCTGATATTTTATATTGCTATAATGTTATGTATTGAAAATCAAGATTCCAGCACAGTTCCTCATTCGATATATTTCGATAACTAATTCGTAATAACACTTGGTATGGAAACAATAGTACAATAACAATTTTCTCGGTTGGAACATCCATCCACTATTCACATATTCCGTGAAATATTTGTTATTGTTAATAAAATGTTGTTTTTTTCAGAGTACCTACTGAGAACTAAATTCATTATAACCCCAACTCTGTTTCTCTGAAATAAACTAGATATTGAGAATTTGCGTCATCATAGCACAATACCAATAAAATGAGGATATTGAAGAAGATTACTGGTAATAATAATAATCTTATTATACAGTAACTTAACATATATACAATTATAAACGTATAAAATTATAAAAATCAATAGTGAAATTTATTTTCGAATTACACATATACCTACATACATACACACATATACATACAGTGTGCGACACCGAAAACGAAACAGAAGGAATATCTTCAAGACAAATGTGTTGTGAAAAAAATGCAAAAACACGTCGATTTGTAAGCCAAGGAGGACATCTTCCTATCATAACCTCAACTGTCATACCAGATAAAACGTTTAAGTTTTCTGGGTGTTGAGTATGTATTCGATGAAACACTCTTGGATTGGAATCTGACCAGTACCGACAATCATGACTATTGACAGTCCCGTTGCGATAAAAACTGCATTCATCCGAAAAACAAATGTTGAAAAGGAAATTTGGATCTCGTATAGCACGTTCCCTCATGATTTCACAGTTTAATTTTATAGGGATAGAATCTGTGAGCCTTCAAAATTCGCCCGACGGTACGTTCACTTACTCCAGATAATTCGGCAAGAGTTGGATCCGCAACAATCCGTTCTGAAACGGCTACCTCTACTGCTTCGTTTTTGACTGGGTTTTCATTTGCCACAGATCCCGTTTGTCGAAATTTTGAAATTAGTTCCAAAATGTAGTTACGATTAACGTTTGAACATTCTACTGGCAGTTTTGGCACATTCATTATTTTCCAAATAATATTCAATTGTTTCTACCCTATCCTGAATACGATAAACTGGTACAAATAAGCACTGAAACAAAAGGTTTTTTATTTCACCAAAACATAGGGGTAGTAAGTCAATTTTTATCCAAAGGTACGAATGTCGTCAAATAACTCCAGAAATGCTCCAAAACCTCAGACAACGTTTCGAGACTAACTTATACTCATGTATGGCAGTTAAGTTAGGTTAGGTCTAATGGAGAACACTTTGCTGATGTGAATTAATGTAGTTTGGAATGACTGGAGTTAAATTTATGCAAGGTTTTCCAATTTTTGAATTCATACAATGTCCTTTCTATTGAATTTTCGTTTTTTTTTCCTGAATTGTTCAAAATAGCTTTCAAATAAAGTATCATAATTTGGAATACGGAATAGTTGTTTTTCCCGCAAGAGGGCTCCAACATGAAAAGTTACGTAGCGAACACTCACATGGCTGAATTACTTATCAAATTACCTTTTCAATGATGTGTCACACTTAGTACTTTCCCTATTTAAATTGTATGGGTGATAGTGACCAAGGGGTGGGGAGGGAGGTGTGACAGTTGAGGTTATGATAGAAAGATGGCTTACAAATCGACGTATTTTTGCATTTTTTTCACAACACATGTGTCTCGAAGATATTCGATCTGTTTCGTTTTCGGTGCCGCACTCTGAATATGCTTCTTGCAGTAGAAATGCACATACACTAAGTTCAACATTACATTTTACTTATATAAATGAAGGTATATTTATGAAAATAAATCGTTTTCCACAAAGTCAAAGATTCTCTGTGGAAGAAAATGTTACGTAAAAACCTTGTTCGCTCTAATAATATAATAAGAAGAAGGAATGTTAAATGCAATAATTAATTTTATTGCAGGGATGACCCTTTGTGATGTATATTTTTGAACTTTTGTATCAGTTTTCAATCAAGTGAACTTTGATGTAACAGGAGTTCTATAGTAACTGAGTTTTCTCCTGGTATGATGAGAATGTTCATATACATGAAGATTCATTTTATGTTCGAATTCAAAACAAGTCGTTATAAAAAAATGATTTTGGTGAATATCAAGAATTATTGATTCATAATTTAGAAGATCAGAGAGTATCTATTGGGTTTTTTGAATATTATTCTCAGAAATGTTTTTGGAGGATTACCAGATTTTTAATATGGTCTTTACCACATCTTATTATTCCATATAATAATAATAATTTATTGCATAAATATATATAAACAACTCAGTTAGTTTAATATTCACTGTGTACCTAATAGAATTTCGTTGAAGGATATATCTAAGTTTTTTATTACAATAAACAGGAACCCAAAGAAAGCATGGACGGTTGTATATGGGTATTTATACTTTAATAATGGTAGATTTTTGGTGTTTGATGAAACACGTGAGATTTGACAACATGTAAAACGGTAGTTTTTTCTCAGATAGAGAATCCTAGTGCCATATCACATAAAAATTTAAGAATTGCGGTAGATTTAAAAGTATAATAGTACATAAATATGAATAATATAAGAATGTGCAGAATATAATACGTAAGTATGTAAAATTATGAAAATGTGGGAAAGCAAATTGTATAGCACTTTATAATTTTCCAGTTTATGACAATCTGAATCATGTATTTTGAAAGTTTCCTTCAGTACTATCATCCCAATATTGTACTTGATTTCTTTTAGATGCACTTTATATTCGTCAAGATTTTTATTTATACTTTGGATATTCTGATGTAATATTCTGAAGCAGTTTAGTGGGCTATATTGGCTTGAATAGTTATTTACGTCGGATATATCAGTGCACTCTTTTGTGCTAATGGGATCATAATTAAAATCTCTAATAAGCTGCTCTATTATAGTGTGCTATAAAGAGATATATGGAGCTAATACAATAACTGATAAGATGAAATAAATGTAATTATAAGAAATTTTTTTTTTAGTTACAAAAGAAAACAATTTTATTTTTAATTTTTTTCCAGGGACGATTATTCTGATCTGGTTCTGATAACGTTAACTACTGGTGGTATGTGTTTTTTGGTACTAGAGGCAGTGGTTTTTGTATAGTCCGGTAGATCTTCGGTTTCTTCGCTATTCAGAAGTTCCTGTACTGTGAACGTTGCTGCTTCCGTGACCAGTATATTTCCTTTTATAAATGATTTCTTATTACTGTTCAGTTTTCTCTCGTTTCCTAGATGACGTTTCAATACTTTCAGTTCTTCTTGTTGGATCGTTGTTAAATCATGTACAATAGATACCAGTATTTTTCAGGTTTTCTAGTATTTTGTAGAACCCTCCCTTTTTTTTCAATTGTGTGACAAATTCCACTATTATTGGACATTTTTTATTTTTTCCCATGCAGTAAATATTGTTGATATCTGATTCTGGATTCCATCAAAGCATGATGGATCATTTTCAGAGGTTTTTGTTTCAGAAACTTTGCCTAGGTATTGGAATCTATATTAAATTTTACCAAAAAGCTAGCGTCTGGCTGTTATGCCGTACGAGTTACATCCAATGAATTAGGGTTAACCGCGGCAAAGAATGCATACTTTGCACTTATTGAATCTCACCTTCGTTATGGCATTTGCTTCTGGGGAATGTGTGCGAACTATTTATTCGAAAGAGTTTTTATGCTCCAAAAGAGAGCTCTGAGATATATGTGCAAAGCCAATTCGAGGGACTCATGTAGACCATTATTTTTGGTCCATGGAATTCTGCCCCTGGCCTGCATTTTCATTTTGGAAACTGTATGCTTGATCCAAATTTTTTTAAAGAATTCAGATATTTGTCGCCGACGCAAAATACCCGCAGCTCTTCTCTAAACATTAAACTGCCTATTCCCAAATCAACTCTAACTAGGAATTCCATAATCTACGAAAGCAAGAAGTTATTCAATCACCTGCCCTTGCACCTAAAAAAAATCGAAAATGAACAAAAGTTTAGGAAATTGGTAAAAAAGTTTCTTTCGGAGAATGCTTGTTATAATTTCGACGAATTCTACCAGATTACCTAATTTTATATTGATGCTAACGGTTTTCAAATTACACAGCAGCTCAACTGCTATTTCCAACAAATTCGTGAATGTTTATATACATTTTTACATTTTTACATTTTACATTTTTACATTTTTACATTTTTACATTTTTACATTTTTACATTTTTACATTTTTACATTTTTACATTTTTACATTTTTACATTTTACATTTTACATTTTACATTTTACATTTTTACATTTTTACATTTTACATTTTACATTTTTACATTTTTACATTTTTACATTTTTTACATTTTTACATTTTTACATTTTACATTTTACATTTTACATTTTACATTTTACATTTTACATTTTACATTTTTACATTTTACATTTTACATTTTTACATTTTACATTTTACATTTTACATTTTTACATTTTTACATTTTTACATTTTACATTTTACATTTTTACATTTTACATTTTTACATTTTACATTTTTACATTTTACATTTTACATTTTACATTTTTACATTTTACATTTTTACATTTTTACATTTTTACATTTTTACATTTTTTTACATTTTTACATTTTTACATTTTACATTTTACATTTTTACATTTTACATTTTACATTTTACATTTTACATTTTTCATTTTACATTTTACATTTTACATTTTACATTTTTACATTTTTACATTTTACATTTTTTTACATTTTTACATTTTACATTTTTACATTTTACATTTTTACATTTTACATTTTTACATTTTTACATTTTTACATTTTACATTTTTACATTTTACATTTTACTTTACATTTTACATTTTACATTTTTACATTTTACATTTTACATTTTTACATTTTACATTTTTACATTTTTACATTTTACATTTTTACATTTTACATTTTACATTTTACATTTTTACATTTTTACATTTTTACATTTTACATTTTACATTTTTACATTTTTACATTTTACATTTTTTACATTTTTTACATTTTTACATTTTTACATTTTTACATTTTTACATTTTTACATTTTTACATTTTACATTTTTTTACATTTTTAATTTTTTTTTATTATTTTTTTCCTTTTAAACTTTTTTTTTTTTTTTTTTTTTTTTTTGGAAAAATTTCATTCGACTACTAAGTATATTTGACTGACTTTGTGTGAATAGTCTTCAATACTTTAACAATAAGAATGTATTTTTCTTCAGTCAATAAAGTACATTTTGATTATTTGGTTCTCTAAAAATGACATAAGGTGCTAAATTTTTATATATATATATGTTGCTTTTGCTTATGTGAATGTATTTTATCTTATTCATACTTATCTTTTAATTGTTGCGTGACATGTGTTTTTATATTATATATATATACATGTACTGTTATTTTTTCAAGACTTCGTCAATGAGATACTAATCTTCCGACAATAAAGTATATTTTGATTTGATTTGATTTGATAGAGGATACTTCTTATCGTGTTACAGAGTTTTGCAATTTGCAGGTTCCATCTAAGGTATTCATCAATTATGATTCCTAAATACTTGGTGAATTCACTTTCTTTTATTTCAAGTTTCTTGTAGATTTTGAGAACCTAATATAAGTGGGTTTAGTATTCTAATAACAAATAGGTCTTGCCGAAGTTCATAGTGAGAAATTTATAATTTTTATTAACTTCATATATTCCTGAACTTTCAGTTTTTCCCAGCAATACGAATCAAAAATTATATCGTCTGCAAAACTGATTACTTATCCAGAGATATTCAAATCCAGGAGATCATCAATATATAGGACGAACAATAATGGGCCTAGAACGGTACCCATCCTGCACAGTTCGCACCGTGCTCGTGAAACTATTTACTTCTGCTTGCTGTTTCCTGAGTATTAGGTAACTCTCCATCAACTTTTTAACAACACGTCTAAAACCCAAATCCTTCAAGACATCCAACAGCTGAGAGTGATTACCAGTGTCTGTCGAATGCGTTGGCAAAATCTAAAAAAATACATATTGTTTTTTTTCGTTGTCTAAATTATTTGTTATTTTCGATGTTAGATGAGCAATGAGTCGATGTATTCTTCTGAAATCCATAATGTCGACTGTTAATCAATGTATTTTTTCTGTCATGAGGATACTATCCTTGATTTAAATGTTTTTTCTAATATTTTTGGTATATTCGATATTACTGATATCGGTCTATAGTTTTCCTGCAGCTTTTGCACCAGGTTTATATATTGGCTTAATGATGGCGTTTTCAATTGTGAAGGGCAAATCCGGGATTTAATAATTTGATTATATGTGATACTTATAGGTTTAGAGATTCCATTAACAATTTTTTCTAGAATTTATGCTGTAATTCCATCGAACCCAGTATATTCATTGTTTTTCAATACCATAATTAATGTGGTGATTTCTTCAGGATTCGTAGGCGCAAGAAACAGAATATGAGTTTTAAGGTCTCTGTTTGGTACAAAATCTGGTATTTGTATTTTCCTCGCTAAAACAGCCTCCACGTCAATAAAATTGTTTACGAATACAGTTGCCATATCTGTGGCTTCAGTTTGATTTCCTGTATAGATTCATTTGATCTTTTAGAAATGGTTCATTTACGATGGGTTTGTTGTTATTTGGATTTTCCGAAATTTTATTTTAATAATATTGAGATTTAGCTATTTTAATAAACATATTTGATCTTCTGTAATTGAAAAGTTATATTCCTAAGTTTTTCATCGTCGGGATTTCTATTCTATGCTCTGTATATTATATCTCTTTTTAAGATGGAAAACAATATGGCTTTAGTAATCCATGGTTTTCTTTTCGTTCGTTCAAGATTTTTACTGATTTTCAATTTACTCTTTTCAATAGAAAAATCGGTTGTCATATTGACATCATTAATTGAATGAAAATCCGACCAGTTTATGTATTTCACGAGTTTGTTCATCTTTTCATTGAAAATGTTTTCAATAAAATGTTCGTATATTGTATCCCGCTTTTTATTCCGCGAGTCTTTTAATTTTAATTGGGAATTATAGGGTAGTTGTCTGTGATAGTTCTCAGCACATATGATTTTAAATCTTTCATTTTTTTCCCATTGACTCGGCCGTTACTTGATGGAAATCCATAGTAATTTTAAATCTCAACAAACACGATTAGATTTCCACAGAATTGTATTATATTCACAACATGTTCCGCTAGCACACAGTAGCTTCTTCAGGTAAATGTACAATAAACTAAATATACAATGGCCAACAGTTCCATACCTACTGCCTAAGGTTATTATCGGTATTTACCTCTGACGAGGTAAGTACCGACAATAATCTCCCAAAACATAAATTATATCCTCAATTATAATCATTACAAAGAGTTTAATCTAGGAAAACCAATTCAAAAGTGGTGAATTATTCAAATCAAGTTGGTCGTTCAGTAATAAGTTCGAATTTTTCTAACGTTTTCAACTGATTCAGTTCAATACCTTAATTTTCTACGTGTATAATATCGAAATCATCATTGAAACAATGGTTTCCCTCCAAGAGATGATTGGAATATGTTGAATTCATTTTCGTTTTTACATAACTTATATGATGTTCATGAATCCTAGTTTTGAAGGTTCTATCAGTCTGTCCAATATATACCTTAGGGCAAGTTCCACACTCCAATCTATATACCTACTCCCGGTTTTTCGGCTTTAGAAATTCTATCTTTATTATTTTTAATGAATTTACCCGACGTATTATTTGTTCTATATGCAATTTTTAGATCTTGTTTACTAAGAAATGAAGCTATTTTTTCCGTAGTATTTCCATAATATGTGAGTGTTCTATAATTTTGATTTTGGTGGTAGGAGTTCTTGGTGGTAGGAAAAACTTCGTACATGGCTTTTGAATGAAGTTTTTTGGAGAGAATACTATCTATCAGGTCAACTTTATATCCATTGTTCACTGCAATTTGTTTGATGTTATGTTCTTTTTTGAAATTCTCATCTGAAAAGAAAACATTTATCAATCTATGAATCATACTATTATGAGCTGCAACTTTATGTTGGTAGGGATGTTTAGAATTGACCTTAATAGTAATATTCGTATGAGAGGGTTTGTGGTAAATTGAAAATTATGTTTATAATCCTGGACTCGTATATCACGCAGGTAGCTATAGCTGCTTCCGTGGTGACGTTGGTTGTTGCCCTAAAATGCAGGGTCTGCTAACCGAAACCACAAATGTGATGCTGGCTCTGTTTGTTGACTCCGTTGATTTGTCGTTTACTACCAAGTGTTGTTCATCCTTGCACTTCTTCACCGTACTGATGAGGTCCGGAAGCTCGAAACATGTGTCTACGGTTAACACTTCCCTTTGAGGGCTATGTCCATTGAATTTTTTTCATTTTGTTCTTAACAGTCCCCTCGATAATCTTCCCTTCCATATGAAAGGCATGGGGTTTCACCAAACTATATATATATTTGGTGGTGTGAAGATGAGACTATCTGGTGGCACACGTTTTGATCGATGTTGTTCATACTACTACTATGATATGGGATGAATACTGCAAACCTAGTCGAAACGTTGGAAATAAGTACCAATTTAAAGAATCCTAACTTCCAATTCACGAACCAAATTCCCAAGAATCAACAAAATTGACGAATACTTCTGGTTAAAAAATTTACAGATTTTTTATATATATATACACATTATATATATATATATATATATATATATATATATATATATATATATATATATGTAAGTATGGGATATAACGAAATTTGTTGACAAAGTGGAGGTGGCATTTTTCAACTGGATGGAAAGAATTTTGGCCTAACAATACTTCTCATCGGTACCTCGGCTGACTTCAAAGATGGACCAAATTGATCGAGTAGTTTCAAAATGGCGGCTTTTGAAATATTGAAAAAAAGCTAAATCTTTCATTTTTCAATATTTTTCGAATTCAAAGTTAAAGTATACAAATCAAAATATTTTTCTCAGTGATATTAGGATTGAAACCCAAGTGAGTACTGTCTATATTCTTTTCTGATGGTTATACTTAAGAAGCATTTGGGGATATTTGAATCCTTCTTCAACTTTTGATTGAAAACTTTAAGTTTTATAAGAAAATTAAATGTTTATTTTATTTCCAGTTAAAATGTTCCATTTTTTCTGACACTTGAGTCATTAGCTTAATTAATAAATAAATTCTGAAATCTACCTTTCCGACTGTCCGCGTCATCAGTTTCTAATTTGTTTGTTGTATAACCTTTGAACTCAATAAGGATTATTGACGCAAATATTATTTTCTTGTTGTGGAGTAGGTAATGTTTATTGAAAAAAATAAAGTGAAGTAGGAAATTGATCGCAAAATAATCCTTGATATCTCTACAAGTGAGCTTGAAGGATTATCAGTAAACCCTGGTGAAAAACTGAGATTAGCCATATCCGGTGAAAAAATTATTCGTCCATCACCATGACTTGACACCTAGATTCAAGAAAAAGTTACGATATGGCATTGTAGTTGTTGTTTTGTTTCCGAAAACATGTCATATCCAGGTGTAATCTAACCTGCACATGCTTAAAAAATGATATAAGAAACAAGACATTTGTTATTTCAAGCACCTTATGTCTATTGTACTTTGGCAAAATGAAACCAATAATTCGAAATAATTGTTTGTGTCGAAACAAAATTATTTCATCCATAGTATTCAATGCAGCAGATTCAAGTTGAAAGAAGTGTCACACAGTATTATTTGCTGTTTTGATAATATTGCATAATTTTTTTATTCAATAAAGTATGGCATATGCAAATGCAAATATGTTTCGATACATTTTGGTTTACTATTATGAAAATCAAAACATTGCCCAGACACTTGAACTAAAATTTGTCATTCACGAGAAATATAAATTATATACCAATTATCTGGACTGGGCTATTGATGATACTATAAAAATTATATATAAATTATATATGCAGAGTGGTATTGTTACATCTTTGCAGAAATGTAATTGAATCATGAAAATTGAATGTCTTTTACGTATGATACGAAAGAAAAAAACAAAACAATCAGTATTCCTCTGTTAGATAAATGTAATCTTTTATGACCAGTCAACGTCAAAATAGACAATTGGGATTTTTTTTTCAACAAAGTGAAGTTTGTCAAAATCATGCAATTATATGCTATTGTCAAAGGCAATTACATCTCCACAGAAACGTGCAATGCGTTTCAGCACGCTACCTCGCCATCTTCAGACCCAAAACTATAATTATAGCACTTACAGATGGTACTTTGGGACCAAAATGTCAACTGATGATTGTTTCGCCGACAATTCGTTTTCTAACCAATGCTCTCTAATTCCACTGAAAACAGTTGAGTAAGAGCTATATGGATGTATAACTGGCAAATTGAGGTTCACATCTCAAAATGGTGGAGAAGAGTTATATGTTCAAATATTTTTAAGGTGATTTTCAGCACATCATGGAATAAGAATCATTGATCTTTTCACAAAAAAATTAACAATTGTGTTTGTCATTGTGACTTTTTATTAACTCTTACAATTGATATCAAAATGTTTTCCCTACTTCAGAAAAATAAATTCTGCATATTTGTTCAAATGAAAAAAATCAATAATTCCCTTTCAAAATTGTTTCTTCTGACCGAACATACTCATAGTTCCAATAGTTTGTGGAGAGATATAAATAATATCTAGTTTCCTATATATGATTTTCACTCCAAAGTTCAGGAACTTTCTATATGCATTCTAACGAAATCGAAACCCAGTTATTTGCGATAAGGATACATCCGACCTATTAATGATGCTATAAAATTATTTGAACGTTATATATGTGGCAAATTGTTACCCTTCGGTAGTAACCCTTCCCAGGACTACAGATTTATTCAAATTCGGGTTGGGAACACGCGTTAGAAGTGCCTGATCGCACGCACTATTGTTTGAAGGAGGGGAGAGGGTTGGAGCTTTCTTTCAACGAATTTGCATACTGGTACACACTATTACGTAGGTTTGATAGAGCGGTAGAGGTATACGTTAATGTTGGAAGCTGTTATAGTGTGAGGACTACTGTACTAAGAGGGGTATCATCGTATTTTGAATCATTTTAATTAGATGATAAAAATTAAAAACTGAAATACTCTATGTCAAGCACGCTTAACGTACATACCTTTTATCTTCATGGAAACCATTATCTTTCCCAGGGAAATTTGAATCAACGAGAAGTTGAGAAATATTCATGATTCACTTCTGAATAACCTCCAAATCAGTATATTGCATCGAGTCAGGCTTTAGAGCCTGTGAGTATGCCATACATAAATGTGGATTTTGGAGTCGCAATCAATATAATTTCTTCAATTAGGTATATGTTGGCTCCAAGTTTGGGAAACCTTGACCGACACCAACGTGGGGACCATTGGCCAATTCGGTTTGAGTTTTCGCGATTGGGCCAAGTTATCGGTAAACAGTGCATAAAGATTTTGGAATAGCTTCGATGTGTCGGCCAATGTTTGGATGACATACCTGTGGACAAGTGATCCGGCGAATGAATGGGCATTCGTTTTGGTCAAATTATAGCCAACGTGTGGAACTAGCATTGAAAGTTTACATTATTTTCTCTCGTCATTCAAAAGTGATGGTATTTTGTGCTTATCGTACCAATTTAGACAGATTCTTTTTCCGAACAGAATGAGTTTGTTAGATCTTACCATGGAATCAGATATGTATTATTAAAAGTCCTACCTCAAGAATGTTTGTGCACTGAAAAACAATCTCCGTTACAGAAAAAAATTGTTACAGTTATATTTTGATTTCATGAAACCAACAAAACAGTTAATTGCGGTGATTTGAATTAGTTATTCAAGAGACTAGACCAAACTAACTCTGATTATTGTGAATTAAGAACAATAGAGCTTTCCTTCTGAAGGGGTGGATAGATCGACTATTTTACAAGCTTTCATTTAGTTTCACTTGTTAGTTCGTTTGTTAGTTTGGGTCAAATCTTGCAAGTGAATTTTGACCGACTTCTAGTCGTCCGAATGATTTGAAATGTGACAGGTTTTCATTATTCCGGTGAAAATGCATTATGGAGTTTTTGTTAGAGGAAAAAACAAAATGGCGGTTCCAAGATGGTGGACAAGATTTGTAATTATGGTCCTATTTGATTCCAAATTGGTATGTGGAGGTTTTTGGGGTCGGAGATTATGTATTTTTTCAAAATTCATAAATTCAAATGGCGGCTCCAAGATAGCAAAGAGTTTTGTTATTATGGTCCGATTCATTCAAAATTGGTATGTGGGGTTTTGGGAAATTATGAATTTTTTTAAATTCATAATAGGGCTCCAAGATAGCGGATGAGTTTTGTGATTAAGGTCCGATTCTATTCAAAATTGGTATGTGGGGATTTTTGGGGTCAGAGATTATGAATTTTTTCAATCTGTTGGGTATGACTGTTATTCGGTATATATATATATAAAAATGGATGTTGGTATAATATATGTCCAAGATTGATAAACTCCGATGCTCAAGCCTTGAATGAAGGGAATGCTGCTGAACAGTTTTCATTTTCTTCAAATGCCTGATATATTATCTCTAGTAGTACAATAATTATAAATATGTAAGCATATTCTGAAATGTTATATATCATCTTGAAAATTACCTCAACTTGAAAATACACTGTAAAGTGATATATGTTGGAAATAAATTTGAAATATTAATAAAGTGAGAACAATTCCAATGGGCCTCAGCTCAATTTTTTTTTCTGTTCAAACACTGATGAGAGAGATGTGCCATTTGTTGATAAGTATCCAACTTTTAAGAAATAATTTAAGAAAAGGATCAATAATCATGTCAGTTTTGGTGTTTCGGTACAAATATTGGTTATTTTTTCTTGAAGAATAACTGCTTGGAATTGATGATTGAACATTCAATACTCCCAGTTCATTCATTTGTTCATGTCATAAATTGCAGAATGGAATTTATTTTTCAGAATACCACTAATACTCTCATTTGCACTGTAGAATATTTGGATCATATCTTGCTCTATCTTTCCTGATACCGCCTTCCTTCTCTGATCCAACCCAAAATGATACTCTTGCAGCTCTTTATTTGAAGTCATTGATGATTTTTCGTTCCAAAGTCTCTCTCTTGCTCTGCCTAATTTATGTTCTTCGCTTTCGTTATGTGTATTTGACCAAATCCAACGTTCTTCTCATCTCAGAAATCATCAAAAGCGAGTGAGACTTGCGCATTGATGGTTCCATACCATAATTTATTTTGGAGTGTATTACTCATGCCTAGTTTAATTATCTGAATATTCAAATCCGTCACTACATTCCTATATACCAAGTTTTTTTTTTACATTTGGCTGTATGAAAGTTCAAAAATATAAGTACACAATCATTGAATAATTCGAAATTATCATTTTGTAAACATAGATTACAGCCAGAGTGGAATGATTTTCTCTCCATCAAGAAAATAAATGCTCCCAACATAACTGATGTGACATCTTTTGGTGAGGATTTCTGAAGTTGTATTTGGAGCTGATCTCCCCAATATATCCTATCAACAAGCGACAAATTGAATCCCTCAATGAAGAGTTCCACCATGCAGACCTATAAAACTTTTCATCAAGTTGATAACTTATTTTATGGCGATAGAGTTTGTCTTCAGCTTTTTGACCCTATTCGGTGTAAGACTATGAGGTTACATTTATGTCTACTGCTTACTTTGTTATATACCACCAATAAATTATCTTCATTAAAACAACGTGGAAACAAAAAGGCGTGTAGACACAGTATTTACTGGAAATGCCCAGTTATTTTCTGTGGAATTCACCAGGAAAAGAGCTCCACGCTTGTGATAATATTCATTAGGAATTAGAAATTTGAACCCCAATTGAGCGTGAAATCGACCAACTATCACACCGTTACGAAGATAAAATGGTCCGTTTTGATCGTTACTATGCAGAAGTAGGTTTCGAATCGAGTAACATGAGGTAATATATTTTCCATAATAATAAAACAAGAACGTTCAAACTGAATAAATGAATTTGTATGTCTGATTATGTGAAAAGTATCTTTGAAGTTAGATTTGCAGTAGTCGCATATCAGAAAACAACCGTTAGAGCATTGAATGTCCCTATATCCATGATCACGTTTATTTCAAGAATAGGAGGCTCGTAGTACAATTTTCTTTCTCCATTTGTTCGGCACGCTCACTTAACTTTGTCGCTAAACCGTACCGGCAAATTAGGTGTACGTGTTGAGACGAGGCGATATTCAATTGTTCCACGGATAAACAGGAAAAAATATGGTTTCGTAACTCAACACGAACAACCGGAGCCCTTAATTAGATCACATCAAGTAGTTTACCTTAAGATTATAGAAAAACTCTATAGAGATGAGTCTATGTCATGATAGTGAAAAAGAACGAACTGAAGAATAGTAGCCAAAATAAAATATCTTCCATTTTGACTACTATTCTTCGCATGGCGATGGTGCGAACGTTTTCGGAAGATTCATTTATTTATCAAGATGTTCTCCAACTGAATGTTCCATTACAATTACAGGGGCATACCAAAAATATAAAATTGTGTCACTTCTCTTGGAACTGAAAAAAGAAATATGTGTTATGCTACCAACTGAGATGAATTATAGGTAACTACCTTGAATAAACAAAAATTTTACATTGAGAAATCGGATATCACTTTAACTCTTGATAGTGATAACTTGAATGTATGTGAATAAAAAATATATTATACCTTTGCTGGAACAATGAAATTGAAAAAATATTTCGCAAAATTTGCAAAGAATGGAGGTATCATCCTAGCATTATGAGAATTCACATTGAAGTTCAGCCTTCTTAAAATAAATGAACATTATGATTGTCCTGAAATAAAGATGAATATATCGCATAACTCACAGTTCTTACTGAAATCTCAAGTGTTTACCAAGCGTAATTAGGCAAGATGGTCTTCCTCCTGCACCTTTCACACTTACAAAAGATAAATGAGATTAATATATACTATATAGTTTCAATACGTGATATATATTCATGACAATGAGGAGTCCTTATGATTGTAGCATAATCTAATTGTCTGCGACAAGAGTATTATTGTGGAGGATATCAGGGAGTTGTGAATTTTAAAGCAGATCGTCATCCTGATAATAAATCTTTTAGAATAATTAATAAGTACATTTCAACTACATTTTTGATGAGCGATTGACACGACGCGACAGTAACAAATCTACAAAAATTCCCAGATTCTCGATAGTTTTCAGATTTCCTCCATATTCATAGTACTGGGGAATATAATTCGGGAAAATTTTATCGGCTTCATACATTTTACTTTCACTGTAGGCGAGCAAATTATCAATATCGTTGTCTAATGATATAAATCTCTGCATTCTTGATTTCTTTGAAAAATATCAAATCGTCGATGCAGTGAAAGTATTATGAATGCATAAACCAACTACCGTTGTCATGCAAGAATGGAGAAAATAACAAAGGACCCAATTGATACCCCTGAGGAACACCTGAAATGACGTTTACTATGGTTGATGTTGAGTATTCATTCATCATTTGGGATCGATTAAATACATATGATTTTATACATGCTAAAATATTTCGTTGTACCATTTGATATATTTGCCATACAGTCAACAATCCTCCGTGTAAAACTGTTGAAACCATCTTGATTCCCAATCAGTATTATTTTTAAGTGAAAAAATATCTTATGGGTCATTATGGCTTTCAGCGTTTTTCAGGGAAAGCACAATTGGGACCATAATGCTCACGTCATTTTTAGTTTTATAGGCTGAAACAGTTTTATCCGTCCTAATACATCGTAATTCAACATTTTAAATGCTCCCCCATCTCTTGATGCATGAATTAACATTATTATTATGATTACTACCCATTTTCAAGAACTGGTACTACTTATGCATCTTTTTTTTTTGTTAATAAATGTGTATTGTGATGTAAAAATATATTTATCATCGTAGGCGAATCTGCCTTTAGGCTATAGTGTACAAAAAATATTTTTATTTGCAATTCCTAAACGTTTTGGTCAATCAGGGGATATTCTGAAAAGTGAAAAGGTTATAGGAAATATTATATTAGATAAAGATTTTGTGATACAAAAAAAAATGTGTAAAACTGTGGAAATTGAAAATTACTCACTTGTCAGAATTTATACAAAATAACTGTAGAAGATCAACTCATTTAATGAGACATAATATTTGTAGAAAATTATGATCTGATCCGGACATGTCAAGATTGCAACGATAAAAACGTGAATTAAGAAACATGAACTCGCAAGATCACTAATCAACAAATGAATAAGAGAGGGACATGTCAATTTAGAATCAAAGAGCGTCAGATTTAGAAATATAAAAAAACTAGGAGTGAATTTGGAAGAACTAGGATGTGCGAAGAAGGAACAATTCTTATATTATAGCGATTTCAAGATGGGATTGAATATGGTCTGGTTTAAATGAATCTGAGTATTTACACAACTTTTATTCTTAGACCATTCTCTAGATATTTCCAAATCTTCTAACAAATCAAGTTTGAGGTCGACACTATGCAAAATTTTGAAACCGTTATTGTTAACTATAGTGTGGTCCTGATCTTTCAAATGGCTGCCAAAACTAGAAGTAGAAGGCTATTTCCCTAATAGTTTTTTCAATATAAGTTGCATTGCAGTTGTTACACATACGCTTGTAAATTCCTCTTCTACCAGTAGGATTGATTTTATCTTCAGTGTTCACTAACAATGAACACAGGGTATTGAAGGATATTTTGAAGGATATTTTAATATTGTCAATTTTTTCATAGAAGAGTATGGAAAAAGATAAAGAAATATCATTCAAAAATGATAGTGAAAAATATAAAGTATCTGAAGGTTTGTGGATGATAGAATACGCAATGTTTCTTTCATTTTTCGAAGATATTTTAGTAGCCTAGTAACAATTTTAGGATTATAACCATTGATTAATGCAAGTTGTTTGCGAACGTTGACTCCTTTGTGAAAGTTCTAAGAGACGAAGAAACATTCAAAAGCCTATGAATGTAAGAATAAAACGAAGAAATTTTATATTTGAACTAGCATGAATTATGTGGTCAGTTTGTGAGGGTTTTCTGAAGATATCAAAATTGAGTTTTTTGTCAGTTTTGGTTATTGCTAGATCTAAGAAGTTGATTGTATTATTGGTCTCTACTTCGAAAGTGAATTTAATTTTAGGGTGTAATTCGTTTAATTCATCTCCAGAGCATTGATTTCGTTACCTTTAATTATAGCAAAACAGTCGTCGACATAACGGTGCCAGCATAAGATTTTGTGGAACAAAATCTTTGTCGACATTATCCATAAAAAGATCTGATGATAAAGGTGAAATGAAAGAACCCCTAACCTAACCTTCAGGATGTCTGAAAAATGTATTGTTGAAAAAAAAAGCTTCAGGAGGTGCAAGATATCAGTTATTTCAGATTTATCAATGTTGTTGTTGCTAAGTGAATTTGAGACTAGAGGAATTGTTTCTTTCTCAGGTATGGAGGTAAAAAGATTAGTAACATCAAATGAGACCATAATTTATTGTTCTGGTAAATCAATGTTTTCTAAAAAGCTGATTAATTGAATTGTATTTTTTACTGTATATTTAGGTGTGAAATCTACTAGGCTCTTAATTAGAGTTGAAACAAAACTAGAAATGTTGCTGGCAGGCGTGTTACAAAAGCTGACAACTGGTCTAATGGGGGCAATTTTACTTATGCATTGTAGGGATACCATAGAATCATGGTGTGAAGGGATTACTCAAAATCAATTTAGAATGTGAGTATTTTGTGAACAAATTTTAACCATGGATGTGGCTTTGCAAACAAAAGTGTTAGTTGAATTGTTTTTGATTTATTTGAAATTGTTATCCGTTAAAAATTATTCAACCTCACTAGTCTGAATGGTTCATAACAACAACTCAGTTACCTTTGTCTGCTTTGCTAACTTTCAAATTGTTTGAGGTAATTTTAGTCTTGAGATATTTGATGGCTATCAATTTGTGAATAGAATGTAAGTTACATTTGATTGAATCATTCTTGCTTTGTGAAAGGGTGGTACAATAGTTTTTGAGGTTCTTTTTTTTAATACATTGTCTTTTGATACATTCTCGATCTTCTTTTCAAGAACTGGGAGATGTAGTCGAATTGTTTATTAAATTGATACACTTTCATCATTCGATAACTCTAGATTACGGAGCGATGACTCACTATACGCACTCTATTACGGACGTATCATTCGAATGCACGGTTCTCTCTCTATCGCGTATTCATCTGCGGATTCTTTTTTCGGGCGGAAATCAGTTTTCATTTTACTGTTATGAACCTTGGAAACAATGCCCTCCTTTTCTAGAAATCATGTGAATGAACTTGTACATGTTACGGAATCCTGGGTGCGCGAACTCAACTCGCACTCGACCGATTTTTTATTATTGAATAAACCGAAAGTTACAGATAGTCTAGTGATGAGATATGCTATATTTGGTTCCGAGTTGAGCCATATCAAATATTATGTTATTTGCTTGCTCGACGTTATCCAAGATAAAATACCACTTAGATGGAGTAATTATCCTATCAACAGAGCAAAAACAACAATGTTGAAATCAGAATTGAAATAAATTACTATAAATGTTGTTTTGCACAGAAATCTACACACCTACCCAAGTGGGGGGAGGGGGTCGATTGACACGGGAGGAGGCTCATACTCGGCGGTTCTTTCCTCACCTGGCAGTGTGGGACTCTGAGAATATTTCATCTCATCCTACCCACTTAACCTCCCTCTCTTTTACTGCCCCATTGATGGATCTGGGGTCGTTCCGTGTAGTGCCATTTGATCAGGACAATCAGGCTCTCCTCCGTATTCTACAGTTTCAATATCCTTCTACTTCTCTCCATTCTGTTGTTGGATACTATGTAAGTATCGTAGGAATTGGTAGATTTTATTAAAATAATTTTATTTGCTGGGTTGGAATATATTGCTTGGCGTTAGCCGGACTCCAATTTTTCGCTCTAGTTTGTCTCTAGCAGCAAACCACTTGTTGCATTCTATCGCCGTGTACCGGTTGTATCCACTGCACCACAGTATATACAGGTGTCATCTACCTCCTTGCACATTTTTTTTCCATACACTTTGAAGGAGCCGTGTCCCGTGAAGAATTATGTGGTAAAATAATACACCCTTCTAAACTTGCAGTTGACCTATTGATCCAGACTGGGTGTGAGACGCTTGATCCATTGGCCTGTATCCGTGTTTTCCTCCCAGGCTCTTTGCCCTGCCCCCATAGCTTTTTTCTGGCCTTTGTTTTTCTCTCTTGTGGATGTCCTTGGACGGCAGTGGTGTTTAGGGTGAAAAAAAAGAACAGGCGTAATTCGCAATGCGCTGCCTACAGGAACACCCCCATATTGGTTAATATCGGTCATGGAGTTCTTGAAGTGACTGGGCGATGGCGTATACTGAAGACAAGCTTGTCACCGCATATAGTCAATTCAATTCAGCATCATTGTCAATATATGGATAAAGTTCTGCCCAAGTGAAAGAACAGTAGATGGGTTCAGGTCGCCAACAATGTTCGGTATACATCTCGAGCTTGTGCGAGAAATTGAGGGTGATACTCGGAGCTCACAGAGTATCTAGAAATCGATAGGGACTATTCGAAGTAGCGATAGGTAGAAAATAGGGCCTGGAACCACATGTTATACATTAGATTTCCATAATGGCGATTGGTCCAGAATTATATATGTAGCAGTAGTCTGGTGATCAGAGGTAGACGAGATAACATCTTCCAATAATAGAAAAATCGAATTAAACGGTTTTCCTCACACAAAGGATTCAATCTAAAATTGAACCAGAAAATGGTAGATCTCAGGTGAAAAACAACTACTTTCCTGGCAAATACCACGCAGAACGTTGAATGATATTCACCTGAAAATCCATGCATACTTCCATATAATATCAATGGACATTGAATGCAAATGTTTCTTTCTGATAAGCTCAATTATGTTTAATTTATGTCGTGTTCACCTAACAATCCGCATACCGGTTTCAGGCTTCTTGGCCCTCATCAGTACGGAATAGTCAACCAGCCAAAGGTCCAAAGAACTCTGGCTGAAGTGAGACACAACGTAAACAAACCATCATCGAGCTTGTAACACCTATAGGTACGCCGGAAGAGATAAACTTCAACTGGCGGTACCTAGTGACAGAAATAAACACTCCGAAAATCTCCCACCTCGGTAGGTTTCTAAATAAAAGATTCCTTCTCAGTAGGAGTGGCAAGCCCGTCTAGCATATAGTGAAAGATAAGTGCCATGTGAAGTGGAATGAATAGAAAAATCGAAATAATTATCATTCAACGTTCTGCGTGGTATTTGCCAGGAAAGTAGTTGTTTTTCACCTGAGATCTACCGTTTTAGATTGAATCCTTTATGTGAGGAAAACCGTTTAATTGTAATCGAGCTTATCAGAAAGAAACATTTGCATTCAATGTCCATTGATATTATATGGAAGTATGCATGGATTTTCAGGTGAATATCATTCAACGTTCTGCGTGGTATTTGCCAGGAAAGTAGTTGTTTTTCACCTGAGATCTACCATTTTCTGGTTCAATTTTAGATTGAATCCTTTATGTGAGGAAAACCGTTTAATTCGATTTTTCTATTCGTTCCACTTCACATGGCACTTATCTTTCATCTTCCAATAAGTTGACCAGTTGCCCTATATGAAGATAATCAGCGAATATGGATGTCCTGTTGTGTTGACCATCGCTACCGACATCGCAAAATATGATCCATTTAGAAATGCGAGATTCCGGGACCTGGTAGGGAGTCTGCAGAATCTACCGAGAATGAGACAAAAATAGGAATAGAACTGGGTTATTTTACTTCATGAAGTTTGGTTTGCTTCAAGGTTAGATCCTAACTGAAGGGAGGGTGGAGAAGGGAGATAACTCTGAGTTTTCTCCTGAAGAAGAACTCAAAAGTGGCGAGAAAAAGCGGAGGTGCAACACTGCCAAGTGTCTAGCAAATATTCATACGGTGGGCCCAGAGAACACAATATCGAAATCGAATTCAATTCATAACCATTCGGCATGTGACATTCGCAACATTCAAAGACAAGTGATTGCGAATACAGCAAAATTTAAGGCTGTGGAGGATATTGGCAGTCAACTGAGTAAAATGTTGCGTTCCCTTATTGCCAATGGGGCTCAACAAGTATAACAATAACGGATCTGACCTATATAAGGAAGAATATGTATAACGCAAGAAGAAAATTACAACCCAAAACAAAAATAGAAGTTCGCTTAAGTCAGATACGCAATTTTTGACCAGCCGTGAGGAAAAATTTTCTCTAGTCAACAGCGAAGATTCCGATATATTAGTGTTCAGCGGATTAAAAAATTTCGAGCATCTTTGCTTAAACCAGAAAATGTATGTGGATAGTACTTTCGACTACTGCACGAATTTTGTATTGCACTTGTTGACCTTGCATGACTGCCTCAGTGATCATTCGGTTCCATTAGTGTTTTGCGAGCTACCAAATAAAGCAATAGGAAAATACACAACGTATTTCGAATTTGTTACTGAAAAGTTCTCTCTCGGTTTGTTCCATCGGAATTGTGGAAGATTTTGAGTTGGCTATTTATAATGCAGCTGAAATTGTTTGGCCACAAATAGTGTTTGGCCAGAACTGGAGTCCTGATCTCAGAAGACCTGATGAAAGTCGAGGATAATTCAGCGAGCCCAAGATATGAGGAGGAGAAAGACTTTTCCCACTGCATAGCATATGATATGATGAGACATGAAATAATTCGGAACTGCCATGCTCCAGAAGGATTACATGAACTCCCTGTGATGAAGGAAGATCAAGGAGGTTAGAGCAGGCAGTACATAGGATGGAACTGAGGCTTGTGATTCATCTTCGCTGATTGAATTTATGATACTTTTGATGTCAATTTATGAGAAAAGAAACTAACATGGAGTTATAATTTTTAAATATAATTTATTGGGAAGAGGAAAGACATTTCTTACATATTCAAAATATCTTCAGGTTTCGCGCAGTCTTCTGATTATAAGTTCTCTGGTATCTCTATATCCTCTAATCCGAAATATACTTCCTAGGGGTCATTGAATAAGAATAACATAATGTGTTCCAGCTTTTTCAGGAGCGAATTTTATAATAATACGATAGGTACCGAACACCCAGAAGTATAATTTAAAATTTCCTTATAACTACGGAAAAGTTTCAGCAAACAAAAATTTGTGTATATTAACTGGTTAACTGGCAAGAAAGGAACTGTTTACTTCTTGTTCGAAAAAAAAAAAATATTATACCGTTATATGCAGACGACAATGCCGACCTTCCGAAATATGTTGAAATTAACATTTCAAACATCAATAAACTCGTTTTCGAAGATTAACGTGCCTCATTTTCCACGTACGGGTTTTATAATTGATAAATTACCAAAATATACGATTTGTAGAATTCCTGAAATATTCCCTGTTACATAGTTTCGCTAATCAAATATGTAAATCAGTCAGAATTGAATAAATTTGACGCCAAATTTCTGAAGTCGACAAGGAAATTGATGACGCCGATATATACGGGGTGTTGATAGAATTCAGAAGTCGGAACTGAAATACAAAACAAATATTTATTGAAAATGAGTTTGAAATAATATAGCTTGTCAATGAACTGATAATAAAAAAATAAGATATGAAGACTACTTCTGTATTGGATTCCTGCATAGTTTCTGTTACACTGAAATTCTAATCAACATAGCGTTTCATACTTGATTTGGAAATATTTTTGTGATAAAAAATTTAAAGCTTTCTGAGAGGTTTATTTTCTGACGCACCCTGGAGATTCGTCCTAGGGCCAAAATTGTTTTTTATACTATGACTATAATTTTGAGGTTAAATATAATACAATTCAATACAATTGCGGCTTCTCTCATAGGGCTCAGAAAATGCTATTGCACTGTATTTGTATATTTTTTTATGTTCTACAGCAAAAATAAACTTTCTAGTTGTTAAAATTATATCGTTCCGGAACTATTGAGACTATTTTCAGATAAAACTTTCAGTTAACATATAGAACTCATGAGATGTCAGCTATCACTCTTGGTTAGGGTATTTTGCTGCCCACATAGTGTAGTATGAGAATTATTGACTTCGTATGCTCATTCAAACATCACATATCAGAACTTTGAAGTAACTTCACTCCGTGTTGAATTAAAAGCAATTGATTTCTCTCGTAAGCATTGCCAACAATAAGAGTGTACGATTCTAATATCTCCATTATTTTGGAACATTTTCGTGGGTAATTTTAACGATATTTCACATCTTGTTGAAAATATGCCCAATTTTTTAGAACACCCTGTATTCAGTCACAATTTTGAAATCATATATCACCAATATGAATAACTCTAGTGTTTATTGTAATGAAAGGGGTTGTTTTGATGGAGAAATAGATGAACTGCGAGTTTCACTAACACGTCAAGCATTCCGTAGGTATGCATGTAAAGTGAAAATTGAGAAAATGTATTTATTTTGAAATTTAATATAAGTGGATATCTTCTAGGAACTGAACGTTTGTCTCAATCTCTTGAAGCGAATGAAAATTCAACATAATATTTTAAATATTCGCAACTATTTCCTAAAATAGTTCGCAATCCGATCCTTATTTATCTCAAGGAAGGAGAACATAAAAAATAATTCATTAAAAAAACCTTTTTGAAGACAAGCTTTTATTCAGATGCGCTGAAAAGTAAAAAAGAATTCTTTTAGATATGTGTTTTAGCATAATTTAATAAAAGCTTGTCTTAAAAAAGGTTTTTTATTAATAATTTTATTTTGTGTTTTCAGTAAGTACGCCTTGATCTAAAGTATCCAATTTTGAATAGAATCGCACCATATTCACAGAGATCGTTCGCCATCTTGGGGCCAACATTTTGATTTCATTAATTTTGACAAAAAATTAATGATTTTTGACCCCTTGAACCCTTACGTACGCATTTTGAATATAATTAGACCAAAATCACAGAGATCGTCGGCCATCTTAGAGCCGCCATTTTGATTTTATGAGTTTTGACAAAAAAAACATAATTTTTTATCCCGCAAACTCCCACATACCAATTTTGAATCTAATCGGACCATAAACGCAAATCTCGTCCCCCATATGGGAGCCGCCATTTTGTTTTTTTCTCTAACAAAAATTCCATAATGCATTGTCACTGAAGTGGGTCAAATTCAACTTGTAAGATTTGATTACACACATAGGGACAGGTGAAAGTAAATAAAAGCTTGTAAAAATACAGCCATTTTATATTACCCAAACTGCCATCCTCAGACATTTACTAAATATACTATGTGAGTAATATAGAAAAAAAGAATACCAATAATAAACATATTTTGAGTTCAAACCTGAGGAAATAAGCAGGTCAGCGACTTTTTTATTCTGCAGAATTCCTACTTCTTGCGTCAAAGAGTCGTTGACAGACAGACGAGCAGATAGGCACGTGAGTCATCTTATAAGGGTAACATTTTTTTCTTCTGATGGATGGGATCCTATAAATATCACACAAAGTATTTAAGCACTAACGTTGAGGCTATCCCAATAATTCATTAACACTTGTGATGAAATAATTATATGCCGTATACCCAACAAAGAGACAATGATCATATCATCTTGAATTGTTACTCTTATCTCACTCCTAAATTACCCCGCTCGACAGCTTACATTTAAATTTCGAATTTAAACTAAGAATTTCAGCTGATCTTATCATGTGAGATATAAGGAATATATAGCTATTACCGCGCTACCAAATCTGAGTTTATCTTAATTAATAGTTAAAATAGCCTTATAAGGCGCTTCATCAAATACCTTGATAACTGGTACATCATCTCTAAGCTTGACCGATAGATAAAAAAATGACAAGCTCAACAACTACATGTCGCGTTATTACCTAGGAATTTTCAGGAGTTCTTGGTTGGCATTCTCCGAATGCTTTTCCACGGTTTGGTATCAACAAACATCGATAAGTCACAGTTTGGTCTCGCTATTCATTAAAAATTGCAGCAATTCAGTTGGTGTGATATTTCGTATATTTTATAATATTTTTGCGAAAATATCATTGACCTTATCACATTGGGGAGATATATGGTATCTAGAATTCCGCCTATAGAAATGGGAATTTGTATGAAATAATTATTGACTCAAAATGTGGTTATAGGAGACATGGTAGATGAATGAGATGCTCAGCGATTTTCATTGCTTGTATAAGGGAATTATCGATATAATCGGTAAAAAGATACAGTGAAGTATTTCATAACGTACAATGTCAGTTTTTTCAGTTAGTTCAGGTTAGTTTCTGATCCCGCTAGTCAGTGCTATCACCCTATACATTAAATGTATGATGGGTTGAATATTCATTAGAAAATACCTACTTTTCCAGCTAATGCTCCGACGGATATTGGGTTATCGATTGTTAGTGTGGAAAAATCAGCATTCCTTGTAAATTATGGAGAAAAATGAACGAGAAAACATATCTCTTTGATATATTGCTTGAACGAGGTCACTGTTTTGAAACATTATAAAAATTATCTAAACAGATTCAATTATCATGTTAGACACGAGCATATTCCTTTTTTATCTTTGATGTTTATAGTGGAGAATATCCACCTGTCTTAAATTTGATAACAAATTCAAACATACTTGGAAACATGAAGAGATTACTCGAAAGATTTAAAAAAGTTGGGTAAGAAACATTGAGATGTTTACAATTTACAGGGATTTAGCTGGTTTAGTCTCGAAAGAATAAGTTGAGTTCATCAAACGGGATATTATTATTTCAGTGAGTAGGTATACTATCACATACGGTTAAGGAGTAGAGGATTACTCCTATTATACTCTTAGAGCAGAAAAAAACATGATATATACCTAAAAATACATAAAAGGTGAACAATTTCAAAGTACAGCAGAAACACTGAATTAAGAGCTATCGAAGAGTCAAAAAGGTTTTTAAAATGATTCGTTGATGGTGCCATGACAATTTCTCTGGGGAGTGCGTTCCATTGGTGGAACACTTTGTTGGGGAGGAAGTTCATTCTCGGACTCTTACTACAAAGTTCTCTGTGTAGTTCAAGAGGATGCCTACGTAGTTGTTCGTTCTCAATCATTGTAAATAGATGGCGAATAGGTGATGAGATATTGTGTAATGATAAGGTCCCCTATTTTTCGCCTAGAGGCAAGCGAAGTCTCTCCTCGTATGGAGGGCGTTGTCTATCAAAAGGAATTCGTGTGACACGACGCTGAACGCGTCGGTAGATTGGACACCAAGCAGGGTTAGCAAATTCCAAAATTGGGCGCACATAAGTTCATGAAGTTTAGTAAGATTTCGTATGTCTGGAGAGCTAAACACTTTGTTCATGAGATACACGGTACGATAAGCTTTCTCCACTTGTTGTACAGTTTGCTCTATCCACGATAACTGCGAATTCACTATGATACCGAGGTCAGATTGGGAGTCCGTTTTATTGAGTATGATGCCGTTTATCATGTTATTCAATTTTGGGTTGCTTTTATGAAGCACTAGACATTTTTTTATATTCAGAGGTAACAACGAGTCTGAACACCATTGGTGGATATTGGTAAGGTCGCATTGGAGTTCTTGATGGTGTTATTATACACTTTGGTGTCGTCGGCATAAATAGCAAACTTGATGTGATTATGTATTGAAGATCTGATGTGAATATGTTGAATAATACAGGTCCGAGGACAGAGCCCTGTGATACTATGCTGAAAACAGACATCGCTGTCGATTTTCACAGAATATTTTCGATTATCTAAGAAGGAGGTATTGTTTCTGTATTGAAAATTACTAAGATTATCATCAAACTAATATTGTTTTGTAGAAATTAATGACAATATTGAAAAGGGATATCAGTAGAATAATGTAATAAACCGATGATGAAAAAATGGAATATTTCTGAATACGTCTTTATTGAAGAAAAAACAGCCATGAAGCAACATATTGAAAATAAGTCGTTAGTCACTTATTTAATATGACACTTGGGATTATAATATCGAAAACCTGTTATTGTAAATGTGAAATATGAATATATGGGAACCAGTGATAATTAAAACTGCTATTAATTGCATGTTGCGGTAAAGATAAGCAAATATGTTTTGTCGAGAGTTTACGAGATTATGATTATTGAAATCAAAATATTGTTTATTTTTTCGTTAAGCTACAATAAATAACTTCCACCACACCCAAAAGCTGAATCAGGCTCCAGCTGTTTTTTTAAGCTGGAGAAAATTCTTTATGGACATCTTATGATGTTAGCAATGTTTTTATTGTTCGATGTTACTTACTCCTTCACTACCTTACTTCTGAACCAATTTTAATAAAAGTTGGCGAAAAGTAATATTATTATATCATACGTCTCAGTAAACCATGAGTTGGGAAGTGGATGACTGGTTCTACACGGCCTAGGGCGGCTAATACTGCAAATTAGCCACTGGCAAGAGCCAACAAATCTTAAAGGTTGAATTTCTGGTTACATTGGTTGCTGACGAATCTCTTGCTGTCCTCTGGAAAATGGATGGCATCGCTCAGATTCATCCATACTCTGCCATGCATATCCGAGTATTCAGCGTTAAAACTTCTACTGGGACTTTTTTCAGATAAGTTCAGAAATTGTGCTTCCTCACGATAGAGGATAATATTTCCAACTTGAGCATTTTGAGGCGGAATGTTTCTAAGAAATATTAACAACGCTTTTCTTACCATCCTTCTGAATATTGTTTTGTTATGTACTCGAAATTAGTTCTCGAGTCACCAAATCGATTTCAATACGAACATTGCTAGACCCCACCAATTGCTGCAAATTGAACTAATTCACTCAAGTTGGCAATAGGTTCGATGAGGTGGCCTACGGGCTACAGATCATCATATACCTATTGCTTTATTTTTCCAATATCTGTGGTATGAACGTCAAATGCACCACTCTGTATACATACCCTTTAATTTTTTTAATTGTACTGGAAATGGTCATTTTGACGAAAGTTTCTCAAGTACCAAATGAACTTCCTCATTTAAATCCAAAGACAAATCTTAGAATATATTATCCTCTGGAATATTCTCGTTATACACCTGGTAACAAGCAACAATGATTTGTTCCAAACTGGGCGTACTGACAACGTATTAATTTACCTAAAATTACTGGTGAACAAACATCAATTGTAACGCAGCAAAGTATCAATTAATCACTCGATGTTTATTTGAAATTCTAATTGGAGGCCGGCTATTTTATGCAAATTCAGAAAGTTGGCGACGACATATGTCACATGGATTGGGCGCCTACTTCATCAAAATTGCAACACAGACTGAGGACGTTTGACGATTGTGCTGAATGAGTTACACAAAAAACAGTTCTCGATTGGTATTTGGAAGGAAGGCTTCTAGTACATAAAAGATAAGGTTATATATCTTTTGTATCTTCTCCGTCTCCGAAAAAAATGTCGCTAGATATCGGGGAAATATTTTCACAATATGAGTTTTCTGTTGATTTGTTGAAAATATAAACAGGATGTTCATAAAATCAGATGTGGAATCATCTGCGACTGAAAGATAAACTTTAGTCACTATCTTCCATCGTCAAGATAACCTCTTGTGAGGTATTCATGTTGAAAAGGGAAACATTCTCAATTGAATATTGATAGAAAGATTTTTCTGTGAATTGAAAAATCCACGACTAAAATGAAGTTATTTTTTGTGAATGTCTAACAGAAAACAACTACTTCCCCGGCTAAAGCCACGCTGGACATTGAACTACATCTGATAGATATTCTGAAAAGACCCTAACTCAAAAGAAAAAATCTGTAATTGAAAATTTGCATTTTCATTCAGATAGTTATTTGATTTTCTATTCCAGTCCTAATTAAGAACTCATAAAGATGAATGAGGCAAAGAAGAATGTTTTTCAAAAGAGAGTACTCACCAGAAATCATTCGTAACATTGACGCAGGAGAGACATCGCATTCACTAGGTCTTCAATACATTTTTGTCGACGAAAATCTATTTCACGCTTCCACGATCATCAGGAAGACCGGAAGAAATGGGAAACACATTTTCAAGAAGCAATCTCACTTTGCAAAGATGGAAAAAGTTAGAATCATTTCTTTTGGAGAGACACTTTGAAATTAGTGTTTTCTGACATTAAGACCTGTCATGGGGTATGATAGATTGATTTGTTGAAAATATAAACAGGATGTTCATAAAATCAGATGTGGAATCATCTGCGACTGAAAGATAAACTTTAGTCACTATCTTCCATCGTCAAGATAACCTCTTGTGAGGTATTCATGTTGAAAAGGGAAACATTCTCAATTGAATATTGATAGAAAGATTTTTCTGTGAATTGAAAAATCCACGACTAAAATGAAGTTATTTTTTGTGAATGTCTAACAGAAAACAACTACTTCCCCGGCTAAAGCCACGCTGGACATTGAACTACATCTGATAGATATTCTGAAAAGACCCTAACTCAAAAGAAAAAATCTGTAATTGAAAATGCAAATTGCTTCTTGAAAATGTGTTTCCCATTTCTTCCGGTCTTCCTGATGATCGTGGAAGCGTGAAATAGATTTTCGTCGACAAAAATGTATTGAAGACCTAGTGAATGCGATGTCTCTCCTGCGTCAATGTTACGAATGATTTCTGGTGAGTACTCTCTTTTGGAAAACATTCTTCTTTGCCTCATTCATCTTTATGAGTTCTTAATTAGGACTGGAATAGAAAATCAAATAACTATCTGAATGAAAATGCAAATTTTCAATTACAGATTTCTTCTTTTGAGTTAGGGTCTTTTCAGAATATCATCAGATGTAGTTCAATGTCCAGCGTGGCTTTAGCCGGGGAAGTAGTTGTTTTCTGTTAGACATTCACAAAAAATAACTTCATTTTAGTCGTGGATTTTTCAATTCACAGAAAAATCTTTCTATCAATATTCAATTGAGAATGTTTCCCTTTTCAACATGAGTTTTCTGTTCTATCATTGTTGGAAATCAAGGTAAAAACTGATGCCAGCCCTCACTTTTGCTCGCATCTTGCTCCTGATGGAAACAATGTGAACATGGTTTCATTTTGTTAAATGAGTTATTCAATATCACCAGCAGCATCGTATTGACGGAAACTGAAACCGCACCTTCGACTCGGTGGTTAGGTTAGGTTAGGTAAGTTTTTCGGGTCCCTATTGTGTTCAGATATGCGTTTTTCAAATATCGGCCTGTTTGACCAACGTAGCATTTAGTACAATTATAACAGTTGATTTTATAAACGATGTTTGATTGTAGATTGTAGAGGTTTCCGTTTTTTGGCGTGAATAAAACTTTTTGCCAACAGTGTTATCATTTGAAAATGCGATCTTGGAATTTTCTTCGTTCAACGTTTTTGCAAGTTTCTCAGATATATTTTTCACATGCGGTATTTTGTGATATTTTATAGTAGAATACTTGCTTTTGTTTGGAAGTTTTGTTATCCTGGAGATTTTTTTTTATTAGTGATGGAGGGTAATTGTTTTTAATAGTAATTGTTTGATTTGTTCATGATTTTTTTTATTATGTCCTGAGTTTGGAATTTTGAGCGTTCTTGTTATTCTAAGTAATGTTTATTTTATGTTGAAAATTATGATGTAAAGAATAGTAGAGAAACCTCTCTCAAAAGGTTGGTGTGTGTTACCAATCCACTTTCAACACGTTGTTTTAATGACAAAAATCAAATACTTTGACAAGTTCTTACTTACCACCCAATCACTGCCCAATCAAATCAATTGGTACCTACTTTCATGAACACTTTGCGCGACAAGCTATTTGAAACCAAATAATTCAACAAAAAATAATCAAATAATTGTCAGAGATGACTTATTTTACACGTGTTAGTACACGGCTTAAATAAAAGGTTGTCTTTAAAAAGCGTTTTTATTAATTATTTCATTCTTTTTATATATACGTTTCTTCCCCTCATAAGATCCTTGCATCTGCCTGTGTATGTTCCAGTTCTGTGTTGTTGTGTATTCTTGTAGGCTCTGGACCCTTCAATAATATGGTTAGAGTCAATCTTGTTCAGGGAGCATGCCTTTTTTCCACTGCAATAACCAGATCTCTTCCAGTTTGTGTGGTAGCTGCATTTGTTGATATCCTGTTGACTTCATGGATATGTTTGTTCTCCAAGCATTTGCATGATTGTTTCTGTGGTCGTGCTAATTAATCCCCCAGCACATTTTCGCTAAATATTTTGGTACAAACCAATATACCCTTGTTAACATGCATATTCTTCGATTCATGTGTTCATATCTCCTATGATTTAACTTCTGACAACCTCTACTGTGACGGATTCTATGTGGTCGTTATTCAAAAAAGATAGATCCATGTAGTCTGTAGGTTATCCCTTATACTCTTCATAGGTTCCTTATGTTTTTTTTTTTAACGCTTTGTCCCTTCTACTATGTTATATATCTATATTTCTGATGAAACCGTTCAGTTCTGGTTTGATCTGAGTAGTATTAATCAGTTTATCAGCAGCTGCTTCTAGCAATTTTCGACAACTAGTTCAGGCATTCATATTTCATGATTATTTTCAGGTCATTGGTTCATTATGTGTGAAGTATTTATTCGAAACACTCGAAATTCTTATTTTTATTCTTTCTTATTTCTCATATTGACAGACATTTTTTCTTCAATACCTTACCTTATGTTCAAATAATAGCCGAATCATCTTGGATTTCAGTGAAATATTTCATTACTTGACGACTAATGCCATAGTAATTTCTATGACTGTCGGAAACAGCTCATATGAATTTCTAGCGAAATTTCTGCAAATGTATATGAGTTGGCGGTCGAATTCAACTGTTTGTTTCACTTGTTCATTACAATATATCATGTTTCCAGATGAAGGTCATTGTGACGTACAAGTTTTGTACAAGTTTTATGTTACATACTAGGTATGTGTGAAGGAATTTTTTTATCAAAATTCCTCTGACTCATGATATTTCGTATGCGCCTCAAATATGTACGGTTTCCGAATAGCAATATGATTCATTCAATGAAAACTCTCTGTGTACTCTGACTGACTATGGAAAAATGTAAATGGAGGTGATATTATGCGATTAAGAAAGTAGAGCAACAACGATAAGAAGTAAATAATTTGAATGTTTTTCGATCCGTGTGGTATTGTGTGCGTAATTAGAGTGTTAATCATCTTCAATTCTCTTGTGATTTATTCCCAAGGAATTTTAATGAAATCACTATACCTTCATCCATGTTTATAGATAGTTTTTGTTCTGAGATTACAGGGAGGGTAGTCACTGAAAAACTATGTGGTAAAAGGCTTCAGTTTCATGTAGTTTTCAAATGGGTTTTGGCCAATCGCAAACCAGGCGTGCCACAATCATGATCTTTACGTCTGACCTCTTGGGTTTAGATATACTATAAAATATTGTTTTTCTTGAAAGCAAAGCAAGTAAATAGTGTGTAGGGATTTTGATATGTATCATTTTACAATGTTTATTGTTTTACATTGCAAAAAATATTTGAAAATGTGCTACAGGGGAAGAGATATACCACTGACATGAAACAACATCTTATTGTATAGTTATTCTAATCCCAATTGGAACGACAATAAAAATAAGAGCACTACGGGGAGTGGAAAATTTATATACTACCAGTGTTTTCACTTCCAAAGCGTTCCTGGTACAATCATAAAAAAGTTCTGGCGCGTGTCTCTAGTTGCCCAGAGTGAAGGCGCTATCAAATATATTTAAGCACTAGAAGCTCGGCTAGCTGGATTGGACATCTGTTATCTGAATCCGCATGATTTACGCAGTTCACAATATTTCTTAATCAGTGCGGTGTGTTGATGAGGTTAGGAATTATCCATTGAAAATAATTTTATCAATATGGCTTTCTGGAGACCTTTCGAAACAAATAATAAAATTCAGTTGAGATAACATGTGTCTACTTTTACATGGGGTGATCAATTGCTACTATTGTAAGAATAAGTAACTGAAAAAATACCACTGGAAAATAATATACCGACGCCTATGTCAAGGCGGCAATTGTAAAGAGAAATCCTTCACGAAACTTTTTATGTCGGTCCAATTGGGATTAGAAACACTATAGCAACCTTTGGAATTGACGACCCATTTGAATGAAAGATTCTCTGAGATATGCTGACGCATGGATTTGTTTCTCGGAAACCAGCCAGTACTTCGATCACAAATGCAATAAAAAACCATAGCAACAGATTTTTATTAATTTTGTATATCTTATCAGAATCATGAGGTGATATAGGTATTATAATTGGCATACAGCCTTTCGATAGTGGTCGAATGATATAATCTTCGAACACAAAGTACATTTGGTAATGATAAATCTATTACATTTTCAACTTTCGAAGAAATAAAATAATATTTTTTTTATCTGCTATTGATTTGTTTTATCTACTATCAGTACCATATGATTCCAAAGTCTTGGTAACAATGCGGAATTATTCTCTCACAAAGTTACCGAAGTTTTAGAAGTATTATATAACTAGAATCTCACCACTAGGAGTCGCCCAATCATTTCACTGACAACAGGAGATAGTTTCTAGGGTATATATAAATATCATTATGGCAGCGAAATATACAATTATTTGATTAATGAAATAATATTGGACAAATAATTTCATTGGATGAACGGCAAGGAGAAAACTCGACATTGGAAAGAAAATCGTATCATAATAAAATAATACTTCTCAAGTTTTTATTATCGATCAGAATATATACACGTGGTGAAACATATTCGGTTCAACGCTCTAAACTACTATTTTACAAGCTTTTATTTCGTTTCACTTGTTAGTTCATTCGTTCGTTTGTTAGTTTGGGTCAAATCTTGCAAGTGAATTTTGACCGACTTCTAGTCGTCCGATTAATTCGGCAGATGTCAATAATTCCGGTGACAATGCTTTGTAGATTTTTTTTAGAAAAAAAAACAAAATGGTGGCTTCAAGATGGTGGACGAGATTTGTAATTATGGTCCGATTTGATTCAGAATTGGTATGTGGGGGTTTTCGGGGTCGGAGATTATAATTTTTTTTTATTCTCAATTCAAAATGGCGGCCCCAATATGGGGGACGAGTTTTGTAATTATGGTCCGAGTCGATTCAAAATTGGAATGCGGTTTCGCGGTCGGAGATTCTGTTTTTTTTTTCTTCAAAATTATGATCAGATGGCGGCTCCAAGATGAAGGACGAGTTTTCTGATTATGGTCATAACTTATTCAAAATTGGTATGTGGGGGTTTTCAGGTTCGAATATTATGAATTTTTCGTCAAAATCAATAAATTCATGATGGCGACTTTACGATGGCGGACGAGTTTTGTGATTATGGTCAGATTCTATTCGAAATTGGTGTGTGGGATATCTAGGAGTTGGAGATCATGATGTCTTTCAGCTCAAAACTTAGAGGGAAGAAACCTTGTAATAACAATGCGCTATTATAAATGAAGAGATTAGGGCGAACTAACTAAAAACCAAAAAAAAAGTAACTAATAATTTTTTTTTTTATAAACAGTCTATTATTCAAGCCGTGTACTTAAACAAATGAAATGAATTCAAGTCATCGCTGACAATGATTTAATTATTTTTTGTCGATTTATCAGGTTTCAAAAAGTTTTGTCGCACGAATTGTAATAAAATTATGACTTGAACTTATTTTATAAGTTTTAGTACACGGCTTAAATAAAAGTTTCAATAAAATTTTTTTTCCATTAGTAATTTTTTATTCCATCGTTTTCAAAAATTTTTGTCGATTCGATTCATCAATTTTTTCAATTTTGGATGGAACTGAAGATACGAGCTGGTTTAATTATGTTTAATTTTTCTAAAAACTCCGCAACAAAGACGACTTCGAAGAAAAAAATGCGAAACTCGTTTTTCTCCAGTTACTTTCGAAATTTGCAAATAATTTAATTTATCACCTTTCGAATAAATGAAAAAATTAGTACGTTGCTCATGGAAAATAATATTGTAGAGTTGTGGAACAAAAACATTAGATTACAATTTTTCCTCTGATTTCAATCAACGCAGTTTCTCAATTGGTACCATTTCAGTTGGTTCATCATGGCAAAACTTGTTTAATCGAACAATTAACTGTTTCCCTGTCATTTCAAATTTATTTTCGATTTTGAAAATTGTCGATTATGCCAAGTCTGGATAATCAAGGTTTAATTTTTATTCGAATAATTAAAGTTGGCCTTAGTTCCGTTGAAGTCAATAGTGCTCATAATACCAAAACAAGAATATACGGCATAGCTATATATTGGAATATAAATGATACAACTTCAACCAAAAACATCCATTTTTTATTCTGATATGATATTTTCCAAGTATAATTTCATACCTTCCGCTTCAACCCCTTTGTAGTGACAAAAAATTAAATAAAACGTGGGTGAAATTTTTCATACTCTGTATCAAAAAAATTAAATTGTACAATTTCAAAATTTATACAATTATATTCATCCTACACTATGCCTATGTGCCAAATATCTGTCAAGTCTGACTTTTCGAATTCATTTTATTTCATAAATATTCAATTTCAAAATGGCATCAAGACTGCTGACTACAAATACCTGTACAATAGGTGTATGTCGGTCGAATATCCATCACAAAACAACTACTCCCCTGGCTAATGTTTCATTTGCTACATTTGTGAAATCATTATTTTCACAATGAGTCTTCCGGTTACCCAAAGAGTTGGAATTTGTATATGGTGATAAAACGAGAACGCAGAAGCAGGAATGCGAAGTTTTCAATTCTATATATCCTCACCGTTGCATTCATCAGTCTGCAGTAAGTAGAATATAAAACAAATTTCGTGAATTTGGAAATGTCACAGAGAGTCCTAAATCTGTTAGAAAACGCATTTTATGTGATGAAAAGAAATTGGATATATTATCCACATGAACATACAAGAAGAATTGTCGACGATAATGACGTCCATATTGCATCTTCTAAAGAAAGAGAACTACCACCCATATAAAATTTATTTGGTTCAATAACTCAACGAGGATGACCATGGTCGCCGATAGGAATTTTGCGAAATCATGGCAAATGGAGTGCCAAGATTATCCGTTATTTATGAAAAAAAAACTGATGAAGCAACATTAATTTTGAACGGAATAGTCAACAAACAGAACTGTAGATACTAGAAGTCACAAAATCCACATTGGATGATGGAGGCCAATACTCAGTATACTAAGAAGGTGAAGGTTTGGGCTGGAATTATGAATTTCAAATTATCGGACCATATTTCTTTAAAAGCACATTAACTGGCGCGGGTTACTTGGATTTGTTGAAAAATTTCTTGGTTCCAGACTAAACAATACCTCTCCCAGATGATGACAACCCTAATATTTGGTATCAGCGAAACGGAGCTACATCACATTCTGCATTGGAAGTGAGAACTTAATCAAGTTTATCCTAATTGGTGGATCGGTAGACGCGGTGAAATAGACTGGCCTGTCTGTTCTCCCGATTTTACCCCGCTTGACTATTTTCATGAGGTTATTCAAAATCTAAAGTCTAGTACAACGGGGATAGTTTAAAAGACAGAGTAAGGCGAGAAACTATTTAAATCACCGCGGAAACGATACAAAATGTTCTAGAAGAATTTCAGCAAAGCCTCCATTATTGTCAAGTACCAATTTGAACATTATCATTTTCAGATCAAAGATTGATATGTGTCAGAATGAACTGAAACTATCAGTGATCACCAAGATGCATACGAGACAATGAAGCGGAATGAATGTTTGGAATTCCTTCTCCAGACTCTGATTATATCAGAATAATTTCGAGAACTGAAATTATGGTTGGGTAATTGAAAAAAAATCGTACCTATTTTCCATTACATATCGATGTGACGATAAATGGATATAGATGGCTTAGTAAGCAAAACTAAGTCCATTTCTACCTTAATTGATATTCGGTCTCTACAGGTAGCATAGCGTCTCAACGCATGGCCTGGAGAAATGAAGTCTAAAAAAAAACTCGTTTATTGAATCGTAATATTTTGTACCTCCAATGTTTAAAGTTATTCTTCTTTTTACAATTACGCAGTTACTATATCTTTTCAAAGTGAAAAATATGAAAAAGACATTCCAGAATGTTATACAGCAGTATAGTTTCAAAATAATCACTTTTTTCTCTTCTGTAAATATTGCATTTTGTGACGTTGTTTGCAAACTAAGCCATCGATATCTGGGAACCAGAGTTTTAGTGATATTGTATTTCAAAAACTATACATCAGAATACCGTCAGGCAGATAGACAAACAGTCGGAAGGATTTACAAACAGGTTGGCAGACAGACAGACGGGCAGGCATATAGATAGCTAGATATATAGATAGACAGACAAACCACATACACAATCAAACTCGCTGAAAATTGTATGGGGTTTATTTCTCCAAAGTCGTCATATAATAAAAATTATCATGTACAATCACTACATTACAAATATCGAACATCTACCATCAAACCTATAAACAAAAATTGGGGGGCGTACCTCATAGTACTCCGGTATATCCATTTTATTATCAACATCTAATCTGCTGGTCACGTTCTGCTAATTCAACCGTCTCTGTATATTATCCACGTGTAATACTGATTAACTAGTCATACAAAAGATACGGAAATGGTCTCCAATATCCAATATTAAAAACAAATCATATATATTTCATATTGAATCATTGTGGTTTCTCTACTAAAATATCAAGTTTACGTATCGCCTATTCTCCTCTGACACATTGGTGATAAACTTACATTGAAAATCTGAGATTCTTATATTCAAATTCCGGCTTCGTACTTGTCCAGGACATTAAATTATTCGAAATTATCGAAAGTGTACAAAAGCCTGAGAGGTTTGTGTGTGAAGTCATCCTTTTTTCGAATAGAATATTTATAAAAACATTGGATATTACCTTATTTGGTATTATGGCCATTCTTATCGGATGACATTTACAATAGATTATTTCATTGTATTCGATAATATTAGATACTTCTTGTTAAATTGTTCTACTTTCACTAGTGAAGAATGGAATGTTGCATATTTCGTTATTTCAGAATAGAATTTCATAATAAGGATTTTTTTTTATGTTCTGATAATTATATTGGGAATCATATATATGTAACCATCCCGGAATAATACAATGCACATTCAATATTAAATTTATTTTCACTATATGATTTTTTCAAAACGGTTTCTTCTCAAATATCTCTAGCAAAATAAATCCAGATGAATTTCAGTGAAGTGATGAAACGGTCCATCCTTCAAAAAGCTCATTAAAATGAATAGAAATTACTCAAAACTTATTCTCAAATGACTCTGAATAAACTTCAGTTTTATCTTCTTTTTTCAATAAATATTATTGATAATTTTTGTTGTCTTGATATATATATATATATATATATATATATATATATATATATATATATATATATATATATATATTGATGGAGTTTTATGGTGTGTTTTTATATGTGTCTCAGATTCGGTAAGTTTTTTTCAAGCGTATTTATATTTTACGCTGAGAGTATACAAGTATTAAATTTTTTTACAAATGACTTCACTTTTCAGAATACAATGGAATTTGTCTGTTTCTTGCTCTTCAAGCCTTACCAAACAGTTGGTTTATTACAAACTCTTCTTTGTTGGAAAAAATCACACAAGAAAGATAAAAATAGCAGACAAACACATATCATATTCTCCAAGATCAACTAGGAGATTATCTGTTGTAAAATATGTTCTTTATCACGAGTCCCCTAACGAAAGGAAAGGAAATATGGTACCAATGATATCGGAGTTTGAATACTCACCAGACAAATCCATGGTCATACATTCCGTTCTCGAATATTTCCTGCCAGTTATAATTTCTTGGAAATATCCTCCTTGGCTGAAGAAGTAACTCCCATTTGAATCCTTCTCAAGTCAATGCCCAAATAGCAAGTAATATCTCCTAAACAGCTCAGTTCGAATTCATTTCGAAAAAATTTAGCTAACTCACTTTCACTGATGATAAGGATATCATCAACATAAATCAGAACATAACATTACTTGCATTGTTTTTCGTAAATGTATAAACATTGATCCATTTTCCTTCGTTGAGAACCATTTCTAATCAGGGAATTGAGGATGATTTCATTCCATGATCGAGCACTTTGCTTGGGGCCATACAAAGTTTTCTCCAGTTTGCATACTCTCTCTTCTTTTCCTCCTTCTAATCCCGATATTTGTTTCATAAATATATGTTCTTTCGAGGTTTCATGGAAGGCTGTTTCGGCGTCATAATGTTAAATATACATGTGTCTTTTTGCAGCGATTGATAACATAATTCTGAAGGTACAGGTGTTTGAACTTCAGTGTATTCAGTGCCAAATTTTTGGTTTGCAAACTTATTCCCAGTGGATTTTCTCTAAAATTTCTGTAACTCCGATTTTTTTTCGTGATTCGATATATTTTCGCTTCAACAATAAGGACCTCCTTCAATTACAGTATCGGGTTCATATAGTTTTTCAGGAAATTCTAGAAGGCACTGTTGGAATCGCTCGGCTTACCTTGTACCAATACCTTGCCAAATATCGCTTCCACATATTATTCTTTTTTATTCTGCATTTATAATCCAAACAACTAAATGATATCGTTGAAAATTTGTCACTAATGATAAAATCACTGACAAGAGATTTTTTCCGACACATAGTTTCTTCGAATATCATCACCAACATTGTACCTCACGAATATTTTCAATATTATATCGCTACTTCTGATGTGTATAATGACACCTGTTAAAAATAAACCAGTTCATTCATCCATATAATGACGGTGCTTATCGAAGTGAATGAGGACCTGTAAATTACTCTCTTTGTTGATTCAATCTGAATATAAACAAACAAAGGAAATAGTATCACTATGCAAATTTGCAAGGCAAAGCGTTACACTTTGTTCACTAAATGGGCTATTAAAATGCTACAATTAAATATTTATTTTGAATGATTTATGTGATTGAAACTTCAGTTGGAATCGATATTCTCGTCTCGCGTTCATTTTTATTTCGATTTGTCAAGGTCTTCAGTTATCAATGCCACTTACATATTTAGCAGTATTAAGCCAACCATAAATTTTGTTTTGTTGCAATATTTCGAAAAAAGACACTAAGTACGAGTCTTTTCATTGGTAACAGTTATTTCTCATGTCCCTGGACACTAGACAAAGTCACACGGTTCGATCTGGCAAAATTCCTATTTGAAATAGAATAACATCCGTGTGCTGATGAAAACTGGTCTCTTGGTGTCCAGCATGTTTCCTCATTCATTGGGACACTGTGGTGATTCCCAGATATCGGTCATTACCGCAAATATACATTGGTACATCAACCCTATTAAACATAACTTGTTAGTTACTTTGGGTGGAAGCTTCAAACTCAAAGTTTGTATTCTGTATTTTTTATTCGTGCGTGATGTTGGTTTCCTCCAATGCCTCTGCACATAAATCAATGGGGCGAATTTTCGCCTGGAATACGGTCGCGTAGGACCCAAGGCAGGTTGAAATCTCCGTCCTAGGTCCACAACTGTATACTCTCGCACCAGCGCTTACGATTGTTTTTGAACCATCTGTGAACCAACAGTTGTTTGCTCTTAGTAGTTCTTCCTTCCGGAGGACCCATTCGTCCCTATCTGGAATTGAGACGGTAAAATGCAGATCATTGGTGGAGCCATTATATCGCAGGTCGTTTGCAGAATGCTGTAACATTCAGAGTCGGCGAGCAGTTTACTACCCTCCGTATAAGCCTGTTGTGTGCAACTAGCAATATGCACAATAATGTATGTTGTCAATCTAGTCTGTCTCTCCGGAACAATATGAAGAGTCTGGAAGGATTTTCATAACTGCTGCTGGTGTGGTGCTGATAGCTCCAGTGATCGCAGATAGGCCTATCTCTGTATACTAGAGAGCTTTGCTTGGGCCGTCTGCTGTGAAGCTTTCGGCCACCAAGCGATGACTCCATATGTGATCATTGGTCTAATAATCATCACATATATCCAGTGGATCTGTTTGGGGGCCTGGGCCCCAAGATTTACCACAAATCCTTCGACATACCCATAGGGGTGATTTGGCTTTGTGTAGAACCTTTTCCAAGTGAGCGTTCCATGTGAGCTTTTCAACCAGAATATTTCGCTTCCGCTGCAAATGGAATGATCTCGCCGTTGAAAGAAAGTGGAGTTAGGTCTTTCAGTTACATTCTCCTAGTGAAGGGTACTATAACAGTTCTGCTGGTGTTGACATTCATCTGTTCTCTCTGGCACCAACGATTTTCGCAGGATATTAGAAGCTACCGTCCCCGACGTTGTCCTTGCCAAAATGACAAGTTCATCAGCATATGCTTGATGTCCTAAACCTCTTCTTTCAAGGACATTGAGTGGGTTGTCCATCAGGAGGGGCCACAGAAGGGGGGATAGTACCCCGCATTGTGAGCAACCCCTGTAGACCTTGAACCTAATGACCTCGTTTTGTAGAAATGTAGTAGCTGTTCTGTTTATGAGCGTGGCATAGCCTTCTGGCAATAGAAAACAATTCTGAAGTTACTGAGATCTTTCGATATATAAACAAACCCACATTTTCAATGTCAGTTGAATAACGTTCATAATTCGGCAACCATTGGTAAAACTGTACTTATTGGTGTGTCGTTAGACGTAAAAAGTGAAAAACCTCGAACGAGAACAACAGTGAATAAATTTTCATGGCGTTCTTGGCATTTTACTGATAAAGCTCAATACTGAAATGTTTATCAATAAGAATTTGCCGATCTTTGTTTATTTCATAGTTTATTGAAAAATTCAAGAAATAATTGTAAATTAACAACTAATCCAAAGTAACTGCAATAATTTTAATCATATGGATGGAACATTATCATTATTTATGTTTTCAGAGTTGGTAAATATCAATTGAAGGTCGAAAATTCCAAGTTAAAAAAAAAGGAATCAAAATAGTGACCAAACACATTGTAACCAGGTATAACTGATGAAAAAACGTTATTTTATTCATACAAACATATTTATTTATGAATAACATAATTAGACATCACTCTAATGAAAAATATACTAATTATCTCCTATATCTCCGTCTTCAACTTCATCTATTTGTAAAATTGGAGAAGCGTTTAAACAACTATCACCACTGCACTCCCAACAAGCTGCACTGCAATTTAATCGATGTTTCCTGCATCCTGTCGTACATGTACAAAAAATACTTTTCAGTAAGTTTTCAGGGGCTGGGTCATGTTTCCATTCCCACTCTATCGGCGGAATATCATTCCCCAACCATAATTGCACCTGTAAGTACACTCTCTTCAAATGCCTCAGGTGTAGGCACCAATGATGCTAATCGTACACAACCATTTTTAGTTCTGGCTTTGAAAAATGAACTATATCGGAGTATATTCAAGTCTTCCTTGTTCTTCGCTGCATTGTATAATGCAAGAACGCCTGCTATTCCAGCTGTACGAATATCATCAACAAACATTATTGTTGCCCCTGTTGTGAAAAGCTGAGGTAGTGTCACATTCGGTAACATGTATTTTTAATTATTACTCTACAAAAAATATATTCCACTGTGAAACAAAACATGTTTCCACTTTTTTCACAAGAAATATCGGTTGATTTATAAATAGTTATTCAAAATATATCTCAGTAAGATAACAGATATAATGTTCACAAAAGGAATTCACATTTCATTTTTGAATGTAATCCCGAAGATGACAGGTTAATACTTCTAAATCGAGTTTCGTTATCATTTTCGGCAGGCCTTGCCTGATGTGTGAAATAATTATGACTTCACATGTGATCATAAAGCGATTAAAACTTGTACATACTAATATAGTATATGATATTGTTATGAGATGTGTTCAATTCGAGGCATACTGTCTTGTTCCTGAATCTCCGTAGATTTTACTCAATTTTAATCCTAGAAAAACAAGATAACGTAGCAATAATTATACTTCTTGTCTGCATCGCAAAAAATAGTTATCAAATGGAAAATACATTTAGGAAGAATATTAGATATAGAAGGATCTAAATAGATTGTAAAATGGAGTGGGCCAAAATAGAACTGTTTGGTATTGATAGCTGTATTTTCCATCCATAATCATTGCCTTTTTTTCCATAAGCTACAGCAGCCACTTCTCCACAGATCCCTGAGAAATTTGAACAATACCAGAGGATCAAGGTATATCTTCCACTGTCAGCTGTTATAATCTCAGGCTCCTCAATTTAATCTACTTGTGGAGCGGTATTTGTGCCTATCCTTCGCAGATCTGCATGTGCTCTTCTTCTCCAAACCCAACTTCATGAGGTGGTCTCTGAGTTTGCAAAACCATGTTAGCACCGTTATTGACTAAAGACTCTTCTTGCTGAGGCTGACTAATGCTTGAAACCTTGCTCGTCGGAGTTGTCGAGGATCTACTCTGCTATATGCAAGGATACAAAACAGTGGAAGAACACGTAAAAGAAAGCAGATCACCATATAATATGGATCCCACCGAAAAATACAATATTACGACTGCAGTCTTCCCACAAATGCATGATCAATGGGAGGTAGACAACAACACATACGACATCCCGGAGGTAACTCAGAGAAAAATCAAGAAGGCAAGCGAGAAAATCAAACTCAGAAAGGCACCGGGCCCAGATGAAATCAGAACCGAGGCCATAAAGCAGACTGCTAAAACGCATTCGAACATACATTTGAAGATGACAATACAAGTCATGGAAGAACAAACTTTCCCGATAAAATGGAAGAGAGCCAAGGTGATACTAATCCCTGAACCGATCAAAAATCACACTGATCCACATAAATATAGGACAAAGTACCTATCAGATGTCCCTGGAAAAATTACAGAGCAGATCATTAAAACAAAATCAAACACGAATTAGATGTGAGACAGGTATTACCAGCCCTACCGTACGGCTTCCGAAGCGGAAAAATAATTGATGCCGCCATCTCTAGACTATGCCTACTCGAAAAAGTGCGTGATTGTAGCGATAGACAATGAGAATATCTCCAACATCGCTGTCTGGAGCCGAATCATCGACAGGATCAAAGAAAAAGATATAAGCGCATACCTGATTAAAATATTAGAGGGTTACTTTGATAAGAGAGTATTAAAAATCAGCAAAACATACACCTTAGATATGACACAAGTGGGTCTACAGGATAATGTCCTTGGACCCACCTTGTGGAACATACTCAATAACCTTCTACTCAATCTGGCTCAACCTCGAGAGTGCCAGGTCATTGCATACATCGATGACCTGTCGCTACTAGTGGGAGCAGAAACTAATCAGGGACTGATGAATGAAACAAACAACTGCCTGAACAAAATTGCTACCTGAGACGAGGAAAACAACTTGAAAATAGCCGAACAGAAAACCGAAATGATCCAGAAACAAGGAAGGAGTACACTTGGGTAACTGCACAGTAACTCAAACAAGAACTCTGAAAAAGCTGGGAATCTGGCTGGATGATTGAAAAATATTTAACCAGCACATCAGGAAAACGGTAGAAAAACATAACCGATGTGACGTCACACAAGAAAACGGCTATTATATGGAGTAACCAGTCGATCATTTTGTATGGGGCCCCTGTCTGGGAGGAAGTTATGAGGGTCAACAGATATAGGGACATGCAATCCAGATTTCAATGGAGGATGCTGCTTGAAGTCATCGCGGTATACAGGACTACGTCATACGAGGCAACATGCGTCTTGGCAGCTCTCTCATAGAACTACTGGTGGATGAAAGAACGCTCATCTACTCAAGCATGGGCAACAATGGGGAAAGCGAAAAAAAAAGAACGCCAGGAGACCCCCAAAACGCTGGCACACATGATGGGATCGCTCAGAAAATGCGCAATAGACGAAAAGGCTCTTAACAAACATAGAAGCATAGTACAGCTACAACTGAAGAGATACAAATTACTTCGTGACGCAATTCTTCACGGTGCATAGATCCTTTCGATCATACACTTATAGGATAAGCAAACTCCCGACAATGTCTGCATCTATTGTTCCAAAAAGGGTAATTAGAGTAATGGCGGGAGTCCATCTTCGCGAACATTGTCGCCCTCTCTTTGTTAGTTTTCAAATCTTGCCACTTCCTACTTTATTCATATTTTCATCTACACTGGAAATTCATAGAAGTAAAAACAAATATATCGTTCAATCTGAAATCCATCATTACGCCACTCGCAATGGCAACTCAATTATAACACCTAAGTTCAGACTACAGATGTCACAAAAAATTCTCTTAATCTGCACCTGTATAACAAGATACCTTCAAGTGTGAGGTGTCTGAACTTTCATCGGTTTAAAAATAAAATCAAAGCTTTTTTACTGAAAAACTGTTTTTATATGATAGAAGAGTATCTTGATCTGAGCATGGAAGAACTTGAACTCCAGTGATAGACAGTCTCCTTGCTTTACTTTTTTCATATTATTTATTTAGTTTTGTGATTATATAAATGTGTGTTTTGCAATGTACCATTTTTTGACGATCCACTGATTCAATGTTTATTAGTATGGAAATAAATATCTATCTATCTATCTTTCTAACGCGGTAACACAAATCATGAAGCAATTTTTTTTTCTCAAAGCAAAATTTTTTGACAATTTTCACTGTTGGTTTATCTGCTAGGTATGCACCTTAAGTGAAGGGCGATTCCCTCAGATGAATATGGATGTAGAAAGGCGTGAGGTTTAGTAAGACCTTTAGCCCTCTTATAAATATGACTTCATGAAAGTATTTTCCTAAGTTCATTTAGATGATCGGTATAATATTTGTTCGCGAGAATTTCGGTTAGAATGATATACTAATGCCAAATAAAATATCCCAACCATGATTTTCTATACATAATAGACATAGATGAAAAAAAAACTTTTATGGAGAAATTGTTTAACAGTACCGCGTTAGGTCTTCCAGACTACCCCATTTCAATTTTCTTCGGTCCTCCCCACTCCTTTCTTTTATGCGTCACCTACCCTCGTGGGGGAAACAGCTTCCCAAAATATGTACACCACAATTGAATATCTGATGATGAACAATATTTGAAATATATTTAAAAAAATGCCCTAATGAAATATTCAAAATATATTCAAAGTATACTGAAGCTATTTAAAGTACCTACCATAGATGTATTGAAAATAATCAAAATTAACCGAGGGTATTGAAAATACTGGAAATGTACTTAGGTTTGAAATGTAATGAAAATAAATGGCAAATAGTGATCACAATATTTGGGGTGATTATAAACGTGAACTGAAGGAATCAACGATTTGGTATAATTCACCCCGTGTTTTTACAAAAGTACCTTAAGTTTGTTTCTGTTGGTGAGAAATTAAAATGAAAGTTTTCAATTTATTGGGACATATTATTATATTTCATTCAAAATTCCTCCATTTGAGGATCAGGGCAAATAACTGAAATATTGAAAGTATTCCAAAATAAACATTTATTGATAAATAAAATAAATAATATGATTAATAAAGGTTTAAATGTCGAAGGCATGCTGATGAAAAAACAGGACAAAGAAATTTCCAATAATTTTCCTTAAAATTCTTTTTACACGCTTTATATTAGCTTCACTTGTATGTTTGTTTGTTTGTTTGTTCGTTTGTTTGTAACCGACTCCTTTGGGCGCGATTTTGACCCACTTCCAGACGTCCGAATGATTTGAAATTTGGCAGGTGTACATAATTCCGGTGACAATACATTAAGAAATTGTTGTGTGGAAAAAAAACAAAATGGCGGCTCCAATATGGCGTACGAGTTTTGTGATTATGGTCCGATTCGCTTCAAAATTGGTATCCGAGGGTTTTTGTGGTCGGAGATTATGATTCTCCTGTCAAAATTGGAAAATTCAAGAAGGCGGCTCCAAAATGGTGGACGAGTTTTGTGATTATGGTCTGATTCTATTCAAAATTGATATGTGATGGTTTGTGGAGTCGACTATTATGATTCCATTGTAAGAATTGAGAAATTCAAGATGGCGGCTTCAAAATGGCGGCCAAGTTTTGTGATTATGGTACGATTTGCATCAAATTTGGTATCTGAGAGTTTTCGTGGTCGGAAATTATGTTTTTTCTTGTCAAAATTGAAAAATTCAAGATGGCGGCTCCAAAATGGTGGACGAGTTTTGTGATTATGGTCTGATGCCATTCAAAATCAGTATGTGGGGGTTTTTGGGGTCGAATATTATGATTCTTTTGTGAAAATTGGAAAATTCGAAATGGCGGCTTCAAAATGGCGGCCGAGTTTTGTGATTATGGTCTGATTCTATTCAAAATTGGTATGTGGGGGTTTTTTGGGTCGAATATTATGATTTTCTGTGAAAATTGAAAAATTCAAGATGGCGATGATTTATAATGGCGGCCAAGTTTTGTGATTATGGTCTGATTCTATTCAGAATGGGTATGTGGGGGTTTTTGGGGTCGGAGATTATGATTACCTTATTTGATAAGATTATTCCATTTTATTTATTTCCAAAAAAATAATAAAAATAATAGTTTTTATAAATGAACCACACTAAAAAGTAGGAAATAAATAATAGTTTGAAAAAACTAAATAACACGCTTTTCTAGAAAACCATACCAAAAAAATCGAAAATTAGAACAAAATTTATTTTATTTAAAAAAAGGGTGGGGTGCATGGGATCAATAATTATATAGTACATTACACACCGAGGCGATACCATGCACCCCACGCTTTTTTTTAAAATAAAATAAATTTTTTTCTTATTTTCAAATTTTTTAGTCTGGTTTTCTATAAAAGCGTGTTTTTTAGTTTTTTCAAACTATTATTTATTTTCGTATAAACTGTGTTCGTAATACTCCGATTACGAACATTCAATAAAACAAGTAGCCAAATTGTCCAGCCACCGTTCTTATAAAATAATAAAACAATGTTACCCCGACCGGGATCCGTTCCTGTGACCCTCTGCTTAGTAATACCTAGTCTTCTTCTTGGCCAAATTTCTTATATACCCGAATTTTCCAATTTCCGGGCAACTCTCCTGATTTTTTCCGTATCAACCATCCTCGGGCTATTACGAACATATTTTTCTTTATCCAAATCGGTCCAGCTGTTCTCACGTTTTGCGCTCAGGAAGAATCGAGATTTATTTTTATCATATAGATTATATATTCCTGGAAACTTTTCGGAACAAATAAATTTTCAGTAACTTTTCTAAAAAACGTGGGGCGCATGACTTCAATTATCAGTTGCATGTGCCCCACGTTTTTTGTTTCAAAGCTTACAACTATTTTCATAGCTATTGAAAATTCACAATAAAAAATGTTCAGGAGAATCTCCATGGCGTTAGGAATGGGGATAAAAATCTGTATGGAGCTAGGATGTTACCTTCACAGATTTTTAGATTTACTAACCGCATTTTCTTCCTTGCGCGATGCCTGTAAGGTCGAAAATCGCAAAAGTGTCCATTATCGCGGAGCACACTCTAGACCGCAAAACAACGTCCGCGCGTCACCGGTATGGAGGGATTGTGTGATCGTAACCACATTTTTTGTGGACCATAAAAAAACCAAACAGATAGACAAGGAAACGGGTAAATATTGAATTGTCATCCAGTTCTGAGCCATTTCCAGGGATTCAAGTCTCTTGCTCATAGGGAAGTTAGTTTAAAATCGATTGCAAGATTTGTACCGGACAGACACATAAACAACGCTGATAGCAACGTGATGACAATAATAGTAGTTTATGTAACAAGTTCGCGAAGTGAGGCTTTAGCGGACAAATCGGAATATGAAGATGATGTCCGCTGAAGCCATTTGCGTACTTTTTCAAACGACGAAACCAAAAAGGAGGAGGTTCTCTAGTCGACGCGTATATTTCATTTTTTTTTATGTATGATCAAGCATAACTGAGGCTAGTGTCATTATCATAAATCATTATATTCTATGAGAGGATGGAATGATATACAAAGTAATGAAATAAACTAACCAGAACAACAAAAATAATTTATATTACAGCAAATAGTAAAAGTAGATAATCATATTATTCAACTGGTGATAGTTGAAGTAAGTTGGGTAAGTAAGAATTTTGGAAGTAATCAAAAAACAAGCAGTCAGTAATTAGTAGATTTCAGCCCCAAAAAATTGAAAAATATACACTTTTTAACAAAAAATTAAACCGACGAAAAACGGAACTGAAAAGTAAAAAATAAAATGAATCTTCTTAGTCACAATAACTTAGCTCCTAAACTAATTTAAGTAACTAATTTTGAGTCGGCGCCAAACAAACAATCAACGAAGATCATTAAATTACTTTAAAAAAATTATCAGAATGTCAACGCCCAACTCGATGCCATCATTTTGGGCCTTACCTAATTCATTTGCTTGTTTGTTTGGCGCCGACTCAAAATTAGTTACTTACATTAGTTTAGGAGCTTAGTTATTGTGACTAGGAAGGTTTATTTTATTTTTTACTTCTCAATTCCGTATTTCGTCTGTTTAATTTTTTGTTAAAAAGTTTTTTAAGCTTTCCTAATAAACAGAACATAAATGCTACATATATTTTCTCGCAGTGCATACGTTTTCAATTACCATCTATACGCTAGTGTAAGGAAGTTGTGCAAAAATATAGCGAGCGATTTATGAATGTCACTACAAAATTTCAAATATTCTATAGTTCATTGCGTCCCCTGAAACGTTTTTGAGATGTTAATGATAAGTTTTCTGAATAAACAAAAATGGTCCGATAAGTGTTGCCTTGACTACTTCACCGGCCTAGTCCGGTAAAGTGGTATTTTGCCGGCTATTTTCAGTATCCAAAGTAGGCATTTTGTGGATCTTGTACAAAAAAATTATTGTAGACTGAACTGCATCCCAAATATTTCAAATATATTCGAGGCCTGAAAAGGATATTGTAATATTTAAACTGTAATGAAATACTGTGAATTATATTCTGGTAATGAAAACTATGTTGAATATATTGTAGATATTCTGATAGTGAAAATAATATTTAAAGTATGAAGTGGTATTTGTTGATACTGAATTACTAAAACTGATATTGGAATAATTTGAATATATTTGAAATATTTTGGTACTGAAAGTCGTATTGAAATAATTGATTTTCTGTTTGTACACATATTTGAAGAGTTATTTCTCCCTCGCCTACTCCTAATGTTCAGTTCATAATTATTCCATATTCATTGTCTCCACTGCCGAATCCGCCATCTCACCCTCTATGCTAAGTCAAGAATATCTGCAAAGTCATCTGGCAAAGCAGTTCGTATACCCCAGTCGTCTTCAGAATTCAAATTATATCATGAATCTGTTATTGTTGAGTTTGTACTACGTTACAACATATCTTTTTTTGTCTTTATATTCAAGCAGATTTGGCTAATCTACAATTTTTATGCATGACATAAAAGAGCGGCAGCATAATGGAAACATTACTACAACAATTATTTCGAATGGTCATTTTGAAAACTAAGTACAGCCATAAAAAATACCCACAATTTGCAAGTCAAATTGGGTGTCGGAGAAAAATGTTAATTTTCAATAATGTATTCGAATAGTGAGCCATAAGTTTCATACCCCGATATAACATTTATTTCCTATTTAATTTCAATTAGGTATATTAATAGATCGTAGATTCAGTGGATATTGGTGTAGATTTTGATATAATAGAACGACATTCTTGAATTCATCAAGAGCCCAATCTCGAGGAAAATAATTACTAGTGTGAACTTTTATGTACCTTATGCTTTTTGTAGAAATGATATTAATTCGGTATATTTTCCTTCGAACAAAATTTGGCCTAGTGAATTCAATCAGTTTGAATTATTAGCCTACTAATGAACAAATAGAACCATGGCCATCTCACGGCAATAAGAGATCCATATTTCCAAGGAAACAAAGGCTACCTGATAAATGACCAAGTGATTTGAATCTGACAGTAACCCAAGAAATTATGGTAGACGGAAATAGAGCCGCTAAAAAAAACGGACAAAAAAAGCCGTCGAAAAAAAACCGCCGGAATTAAAGAGGCAGAAAGAATTCGCACTATATATATTTCTCTTTATTTAGTTGAAACTAATTCATTTACAAAAGTAAATACATGGTCAGTTCAGTTAAAATTACACACACAACATGGTCAACTAAGAATGAAATAAGATTAACATTGTACAAAAATAAAATCAGTTATACTTACATACATACATACATAGAAATTCATACATAATAATGAAATACTAATATACTATGTTTTCAATAGTTAGTCCTCCAAGCTTCTTTTAAATGTATTTATTGAAACACTATCTTCAATTTCTTGAGGAAGCTCATTAAAATTATCTATTCCTTTGTAAAATAGAATGTTCAATTTTTTTATATCTTTCAACTTCCATATTGTTTTTTTCCCTCGTTTCATAATCATGTGTTATTATTATATGTTATTTTATTCTGGAGATATACAAGTGAATGTCCAATTTTGACTTCAAAAATGAAAATCAGTGTTTGATACTCAAGGATTTTCTTCACTGGAAGACATTGAAGGGTTTGAAGCATATGTGCTATTGGTGTTGTTCTCGAGTATTGTAGAATCATTCGCATAGCACGATTCTGCATCTTTTGGAGTCTGCTTGTTTCATTTTAATTAAGAAAATACAAAATTGTCGAACAATAATTAAAATGTGGTAGTATTATAGTGTTGTATATTATTAATTTAGACCATTGGCTGAGATACGGAGAACATCTTCTTAAGTAGTTAACTTTGTAAGCTACTGTTTTGATAACCTGGTTAGCATGTTCTTTGAATTTAAATTGAATGTCAATAGTTATTCCAAGATAAACGAATTTTTCCACATTTTCTATATCCCCGTCATTCAATCGTATATGTACGTTTCTATTATGGTTTTCATGTTTTCCTAATATCATCCATTTTGTTTTATTCACGTTCACTTTCAATAAATTCGCACAACAATATTTATAAATCCTTTCAAGAGTAGTGTTCATAATATCAGCACACTTTTTTACATCTTTACTACTAAAGTACAGAAGGGTGTCGTCGGCAAATAAATGAATTTTACATTCTTGTGCTATGGTAACAATATCATTCAAATATATGAGGAATAACAATGGCCCCGAAGTAGACCCTTGGGGCATACCTATATAATTTTGCATTCTATCTGAATAAATTCAACTCAGTTTTAGCCTCTGCTGCCCATTGCTTAGGTAGTCCATCATCCACTTTAATGCCATTCCTTCAATACCAACGCTTTCAATACCTGTCTCTATCTACAGTTTCGAACGCCCTTTGATATATAATTTATAATATCAACAAAAAATGTGTGAAGATGTCTAACATTCATCAGTTTCATTTCTGTGAAATTCGTAAGACTAGGCAGTACTTTATATGAAAACATTGAGAAGTCTTTTTCGAGCAACTCCAGTTATAAAAATACAATAGAAGTAATACATTTTCTCTCAAATATTTCTGAAATTACTAATAACTCCCGGAAAATAATATACCCCTAATTCATTCCATGCTCCGCATTCTATCTACATGGACTGGAAAAACTGTAATGAACGCCACCAAGTCCATTGTGGAAGATGATATAACCATAAGAGGCTGCTTCTACCAAGTTCAAGAGCTGGCAATGCAAACAGAATACGACTAAAACCAACGATTTGGTATGGTAGATCGACTAGCGCTCCTGCACGCATGAAGTTCCTCAAGAACCACTCGGATAGAGTTGAATCCAAATATATGTTGGATTAATTCGACCAAACCTACGTATCTGGGACCTTCGGAAGAGTGGGCAACCAGGATGAGGCAAGAACTTGCGGTAGACTATACCAAAACCCAACAGCACTCGGCAACAAATCAAGCTGCAGAAAGTGCAGCGGTCTGGGAATCACAGGGGTGATATTCACGTGCCCCACTGCAGCACTAGATGTAATGCAGAATCTTCCGCCACTGCACTTGTGTGTAATGAAAGAAGCAGCAAAAAGTGCCTTCGGACTGCACCAGGCATCAAACTGGAAGGCTGGAAATCTGATTGGATATCTGAAGATTCTGGAAAATATTTCCCTAGAAGCCAGGTACAAGCCATCAGATATTATGCCAGCTAGGCGTAAGTGAATTATGAAGTGGTTATAAACAAACACCAGTTATTCACAACGAACGGGCCTCAACTAGGAAGGAATGCATCAGTATGATTCACTGATGGTTCCAAAATGGACGGAAGGGCTAGGGTGGGAGTAACGGGTCCTAATTTTAGGATCTCAAAATCCCTAGGCAAAGCCCCAACAATTTTTCCAGCAGAAACCCATGCTATAGAAATTTGCGCCCAAGAATACCTTGAGAGAGGCTTCAGGGGGGCAAAGATCTATATCCTATCAGGCAGCCAAGCAGCACTAAAAGCTCTGAAGTCACACAATCATGAGTCGGGACTTCAAACTCCCCCTAATACAACTGGCTACGAACAATCAAGTTACTCTGAAGTGGGTCAAAAGGGTACAAAGGCAATTAAGAAGCGGACAGCCTTGCCAAGGAAGGCGCAAACATTCAATTTTCTGTCCCGGAATCTTTTTGTTGTCTTTCCAAAGCCCACATCAAGAAACAGTTTCGGCGTTGGAAAGCTGACTAAATCAAAACCCACTGTAATGAGATCCCTAGGCAAAGATGAGCGAAAAAGCTTCTGTGCCCATCGCCAAAAAAGCTGAACAGCTTCTCGATTTGGAGAAGAAAGAATTGAAACTGGTAACGAGAATGTTCACCGGACATTGGCCTCTGAGGTATCACCCCAAAAAAATGGATAGAGCAAACAGGGAACTGTGCCGCTACTGCAAAAACCCCGAGACCCCAGACATAGCTCCCAGGAAACTGATACACTTCGCAAGGAGTAATGGGTAATGTACAAAAGACCTTACAGGTCGAGGTACGGAGAGGCCGAAGAGCCACATCGACCCTCCTACAATCTACAATACTAAGATAGATTAGCTGCAAACTAGATCACTACCAACTACCAAGAAGAGGCCTACCCACGATATAATGCAAATGAGACTGGAATCCCTTTGTATGAAGTTTGTAACTGTATCACATGTTTCTCTGTGTAATAATAAGGAATAATAATGGGATTTATTTATCATAATTTTCTTCCACCTGTACAATCCGAACGGCGGCTCTTATTCCGGCGGCTTTTTCCGGGTGTCTTTGTCCGCAACTTTTTTTCCGGTGTTTTTTTTTTCGGCGGATTTTATTCCTAGGTTCAGAAAAAATAATATTGAAATGATTCTACAGATTGAAATCCACTTGCTGAACATACGCCTATAGGTCTCATATCTATCATAGGAATTTATATCTCATCAACCTCTCATAAATAATGTTTTACTAGATTTTTTTTATTAACCACCAACAAAGAATGACATAGGATCTGAAGAACTGTGGAAAAATTAGTTGAAAAATAAACCTCAAAAACAAATTATGAATCACAATCCATCAGAAATTGAAGAAATGTTACTTTTTCAATAATTTCCTATTTAAATTCGCATATGGCACTTTCTTAGCAATTCCTAAACATCATGAGTTTGTTTGAGGGGATTTGAGGGGAACTTCTCATGTTCTACTTCTCCATTTTGTTCGAAAATATAGTTCTGATTATACTGAAGATCAGTAGAAATGCTTCTCTCTCGTTAAACTAGTTTTCATATATTCTGGAAAGTTTTTAACGAAATACATCTACTTGTTTTCAAAACCAGATCATTTTGTACCTGAATAATGATTTTCAAATTGCATATTTCACACAGAAAAGAAAAGTAATAAGTCAAAAATTTCCCTTAAATCCAATACACTCTTTATGAAAATTCACTGAAACTCTGAGGGAATACCCACACAATAGGTACACGCTATTGGTGCTTCCATATTTACTATTACTTTCATCAAAAATATCATACAAATGTTTGATATTATCTATTTAATGTGTGTATTCTCTAAAAAACTAATATATGTTGAGAAGTAAGAAAAATGTCTTGAAAAAATAAATGAACGCGAGTTAAATAAGCCAGAATAGCATTACCGAGGTTATAGTTTTTCCAATCTTCATTAGAATAGACATTTATTTCCGTAAAAAACATAATCTTTGTAGGAAAGAGTACACTAGTGACACATAATCTTAACAAAACAGATACCCCTGCGTTTAATATACCTACGACAACATAAAATGACACAAATATACATACATAAATATATATATACAGTAGCTGTAAATATACATACAGTAGCTGTATGGGGTCGGTTTTAGCTGTATGGGGTCGGCTTTAGAATAGCCCCATGGTAAATCCTGCCTGTCGTAAGAGGCGACAAAAAGGATAACCGTAGGTGGAAGATGGTCTCATCGCCCGGTGAAATACCACCATATCGACTTTGTGTGCTGTGAAATGGATCATTCTATGTTTCAGTGTTCGGTCGATACTTTCCGGTCTCCCTCTTTCCTTTTCCCCAATTCCTCCTTTATTTTCAGGTGCATCCTAATAGTAATAATGATGAAGTCTCCTAGAGTAAAACATTCCGGAAGCAAAATACCTCTCCATTCGGATTTCCGGGCGAGAGGTACTCGAGGGGACTCAACATTAAAGATTAATTTTTGCAACATCCGCGGACTCAACAAGAACATCAATGACGTCCACCATCACCTACAGACGAAAAAACCGGATATTCTGGCTCTAACAGAAACACAAGTAAATTCGACCACCAACAAGGTCTATATGCTTTGTCCTGGTTACGAACTCCATTCTCGATTCAGGTTCAAAGGTGGAGTCTGCCTTTACGCTAAGGCTAACCTTTCATGCCAGCGTGAAGAGAGCTTGGAACCGAAAGACTTTGATGTGATGTGGTTCAAGCTATCTTATACCAAACTGACTAAGTTCCTCTGCTGCCTTTACCTATCACCTAATGAACCTTCATATAACGACCTCTTTGAGTTTTTATCACTCAAACTGGACTACATTCAGGAGAACCATCCAACAGCTGAAACCATAATCATGGGAGACGAGACTTTAATGTACATAACGCTGCCTGGCTCAAATTCTCTAACAAAACAGATGATGCGGGTCGTCAAGCCTAGGCCTTCGCCATCACTCGAGCTACCAACCCGCATCCCTGATGTCAACAACCAGTCTGCCAATATACTAGATCTTTTCCTCACCACCAATCCTGACCCGTATAGATTAGAAGTTTGTGCCCCACTTGGAAACTTTGATCACACCCTCATCTCCACAACATGCTCTTTCCATTTACCATCGAGCTGCACAATACCACCCCGTCTCATGTGGCATTACAATTCGGCCGACTGGGAAGGTCTTCGTATGTTTTTCTCAGCGTTTCCATGGAAGAGAGTTTGTTTCTCTTCAGTAGATCCAACACGATGTGGGGATGCAAACTTACATACCGAATACCGAAAGAAGAACATCATCCGATAAGACCTGGTTTAACAGAAACTGCTCTAGAGCTGTGGCTTCCAAACAGGCAGCATACCATCGATGGCTAAAAAATCTGGGCCCTGAGACCAGAGCAGCATATGTCGAGGCTAGAGGCATATGCAAAGAGACAATAGAATGCTCAAAAGATGCTCACAATGCCAAAATAAGATCAAAACTTGCTGAAGGTCCTAACGGATCCCGTTCATTTTGGTCTTTCGCCAAAGCTGTGGGAAGAAACTTCACTTCCAGCTCATTTCCTCCTCTAACCAAAGAAGATGGAACACTAGCAACGACTGCCCAGGAAGAAGCCAATATCTTTGCGCACCTATTTGCTGGAAATTCCACTCTGGATTCATCGGGAAAACAACCCCCGAACATAACACCTATTGACAGTCACATGCCCGAGATCACCTTTCGCCAACGTACTATCAGAAAGATTTTGCTGGGTCTCAACACCAACAAAGCCTGTGGATCTGACGGAATCCCGCCGATTATTCTCAAGAAATGTGCCCCCGAACTAACACCTGTTCTTTGCAAGTTGTTCAACCACTCTTACAATTTGGGGGTATTTTCGTCCAATTGGAAAATTGCAAGAGTACAGCCAGCCCCTAAAAAAGGCAAAAAGGCCCTACCTAGCAACTACAGACCTATCGCACTGCTATCTATTATTTCAAAGGTCATGGAAAAAGCCATCAACATCGAGCTCATGAAATATCTGGAAGACTCAGGAATTGTCAACGATAGGCAATATGGCTTCCGCCATCAGAGATCAACTGGTGACCTGCTCGCTTACGTCTCACATATATGGCAGCTATCTATTGAAAAGTATGGAGAAACTTTAGCTGTGGCATTAGATATCTCCAAGGCGTTCGATCGAGTTTGGCACCAGGGACTCCTCGCCAAGCTTCCGTGTTATGGCTTGCCCCCTCAGCTGTGTTCTCTGCTTGCTAGTTTTCTCTCAAACAGGTCTCTCCATGTAGTGGTCGATGGAGTTTCATCTGACACTCTACTCATGAATGCTGGTGTTCCGCAAGGATCTATTCTCGCACCAACACTATTTCTACTTCACATCAACGACCTGTTGAAAGCAACTTCATGTCCAGTACACAGCTTTGCCGATGATAGTACCCTCCATACCGCTTTCTCTTCCAGGGCCCCTATATCAGCCCGTGAAACCAGAAATGAACGAGGAAGAAATGTTAATAATATAAATATGGACTTAGCAACAATTCTCGAGTGGGGATCTGATAACTTGGTAGAATTCAATGCAAACAAAATACAAGCATGTCTTTTCTCTAGAAAAGCCGATCCCACTGTGCCTAACATTACTTTGTCAGGAGTAACCATACCACTGAAGTCATCCATATCGATGCTTGGTATTACTATCAGCAATAACCTTTCCTGGGAAAATCACGTGAGGTCCATTGCCAAAAGTGCATCCCAAAAACTTGATTTTCTGTTTCGTGCCAAGAGCTATTTCACCCCCACTCAGCTGCTTATGATCTATAAGGCACAGATCCGACCTGTCCTGGAATACTGTTCCCATATTTGGAGCGCGGCACCTAAACATATCCTGAGGCTATTGGATTCTGTCCAAAAACGGGCAATTCGTCTCGTCGGTGATGCCTCGCTTATAAACTTGCTCACTTGTCTGGAACACCGTAGAAAAGTTGGCGATGTGTCTCTATTTTATAGATATTTTCATGGGCGATGCTCTTCTGAAATATCAACAATCGTTCATGCTATGGCAGTCTCTTCGAGACTAACCCGTCAAGTTCAGTCATCACACCCCTCCGTGGTCACTTTGGAGACCTGCAGAACATCACTTTCCAAAGACTCGTTCATCCAACGAACTGCGAGGCTTTGGAACTCATTGTCTAGGGAGGTTTTCCCCGAGGCATACAACCTCCAGAAATTTAAGAAGAACACCAACTCCTACCTTCTTTCCCTTGGTTCCCACGATGTTCTCTGAACATTACAGGATATCCCTTTTCGTGGGAACCAGAACATAAAAAAAAATAAAAAATAAAATAAAAAGGCGAGTAACAAAAATACTTTGGCACAATCTACAAAACAAGGCGTAATAAAAAAAATATTGGCACAGAATACATATACCAGTATACCAAGATGTACTCAAATTGTATCGTTGAGGAAGTCATTGATTGAATAGTATGCCTTTTTCAATTGAAGTTATTTTACTGATCTTTTGAATTTGTGACATGCACATTTTTAAATTCAGTGGGTAATTTGTTGTATAATTTAGCTCCGGAGTAGTAAACACAGTTTTCGAAGAACGATGTGTTATGTTGAGGAAGTAAAATCATTTGGTTACATTGGCGCGTGGAAATTGAACAGAAGATATAAAGAGAACTATTTTTGTGAGTGAAACATAGAGCTTCAAGGATATCTATAGAGGGAAAGTTGAAATACCCAGTGATCTTTTGCATGAATCTGAACGACGAAGACCTAGGATCATTCTGACATCTCTTTTATGAAGTACAGAAGCAGATTGCCATTTTACTGATTTACCCCAATATATAATTCCATGAGAAAGATGTGAATAGAAATTGGCAAAGTGAACAATTTTCAGTGTATCCGCGTTGAGATCTTGTGCTTTCAAGGATCTCAGAGCAAAACAAGAACTACACAGTTCTCTATTGAGTTGCTGAATGTGTTGCTTCCAATTGAGCTGGGAATCTGAGAGAAATCCAAGACATTTACTATGAGATTCGAATTTAACGTTATAAGAAATTGGGACACGCTCAATAAATGGTCTCAGAGAGAATGGGATACAATGTGTTCTGAAAAAGTTCAGTCCAATGTTAATAATCCTGCACCACTGGTTAATGAGCGATAGTGTTTTGTTTAATTATTCATTGTAAAATAATTATTATGAAATACTTTATGAACCATACATGTAGCTGAATGATTATGAAAATAGTTCGAATTTGTCCCTAACCGATTTTCTGTACATATTTTTTTTTCTATAAAAAACCGTATCATGAAATAATCTTCAAGTTCTCAGGTTTTTACACCTCGTATAACTATTACATTCACTTAGCCGAACGATTCTTGTACCCGACATTAAATGCTGCTTTTACCCACCCAAACTCCGTAATTGTCGGGTAACCAGGTAGAATCAGGTAACCGGATACAGCGTTAAAATCGGATGACTTTATTATATTTGGTCTTTCGGTAAATAATCTAACTAACGCCTGAAATAGCCTTTTCAAGAATCACACCAATAAATTGTTCCTCGAAGACACCCATTGATGCTTAGACAGGAACACCCAGGATGAAGACATCGACGGTTCAGAAGTGTTTTTCCAACGAAACTTTGGTAGGGAAGTGATAATTGAAAAAGATAATTTTATCGTTCGTGCATTCTCAAGTTAGATTTCAGGAATATTGTGTCAAGCAGATCGGCAACTTTATTTCAAGAAGTCCAAATGTACTTTTTTCTGACCAACCATTTTACTTTCGATTTCTGTTGTAAAATCTATAAATACGACCAATAAATCTAGTTCAAAATCTAAAATACTTTGGGAAATTGTATGATGGAAACTCACTATCAACATTAAACACAACTCACGCTGAATTTTACTTATAATTAACAAAAATTCACTTTTCGTGCAATCGCACACAGAATAAGTATTTCGCGTTCTCAATAGAGTCCGCGAAATTCAATTTCGCGGTCGTTACCCATAGCAACGGCCGCCAAACCAAACGTCACTTCCAAATTTGACATTTCTAAAATACGACAATGACAAGGATTATTTTACATTCTGTTTGTCACACCAATCTTTAAACTCGCTGTAACATTTTACGTACTGCCGTTTAGAATTTTCAGGTATTAAAACGGGAAGCGCCAAGTTTACAATACTCTTTGGCATACACTAGTTTGTATGCCACGGCCGCGAAATACCTTTTTTGCGTTCCGTTTTGCAGGATAATCTTGAGGTCGCTAAAAAGCTACGCGGGCATGGCATAACACTATTTTACGTGCAATCGTCAAAATTATTGAAGTAGATAATCGCAAATAAATATACTATTGCTTCAAAATCAACAGCAGTATAAATTAATTAACAAAGTCACACCGTTGCTAGGGAAATGATATGTTTGAATATATATATATATATATATATATATATACATATATATATATATATATATATATATATATATATATGAGTATGGATGACTATATTAGAGATTTTAATATTTTTGAGATAGACACGAAAGAAGTCCCAGATATGGAGCAATTAAAACAGCACTTGAATGAAAAGAACAATCAAAATAAATTTACAGTTTTTCACACTAATATACGAAGTGTCCAAAAGAACTTCGCTGAACTCGAAGTCCTGTTGGATGAAGTTAAAGAACAATTTGATGTGATCATTCTCACAGAAACGTGGAGAATAAACAATCCTGATCTATTCAATCTCGAAAACTATAGAAAAATCTATAATAACGGAGATATAAACCAAAATGATGGGGTCCTTGTATATGTAAGAAATATTTTTCAAATAGAATCCACAATACACTACATAGCAAGAATCAAAATAGTAAGGCTAACAGTGAAACTAGATAACAAAAAAACGTCTATTACTGCTGTATACAGACCCCACACGATTGACATAAAAACATTTAATGATGAATTATCAAACTATATAAAAACGGCAACAAAAAGTGATACTGAAATTTTCATTAGTGACATAAATATGAACCTGCTTAGTGACTCAATTGAAATACAAGATTACCTCAATACATTATACGAAAACGGATTCAAATCATTAATATATAAACCTACTAGAATAAAAAAAAAAAATTTTTTTTAAGAGTAAATATATTGAAGATAAATCACTTAATCCAATAATTCTCCATTCGAAGATTACAGACCATTTCCCAATTATTCTCAACTATAATATCCAAAACGATAAACCAAAAGGTACAATCACAAACAAATACATAGACTACAGAAAATTAAAATATTTAATGCAACAAGAAACTTTTGAAACATCTACACTAATAATAATATTCAACAAACCGCAGATCATATATCCCATGTTATAATGAAAAATATAAATGAAAGTACAACTATCAAAACCACAGAAGATAAACACAAAAAGAAACCATGGATAGCGAAAGGCCTAATAAAATCAATGAAAGAAAGGGATACATTATTCAAGCTATTCAAGAAGAATAAAGACACGCACTTATACAATGAATATAAAATCTATAGAAACAAAATAGTTAAACTAATTTCAGAACTGAAACAAAACTACTACAAAAATATAATTATGCAAAATTCGAAAAATAGCAAAAAAAATATGGCAAACAGTCAATGAGTATGCTAACAGAAATGTAACCCAAGTAGATAATAATATAACCGAGATCCTGAATGAAAATAACGAAATTGAAAAGGATCTCACTAATATTGTCGATATATGCAACAAACACTACGCCACCTACAATATTCATTTATCAACATAGTAGTATTTTTATTAGTCTATAGTATTTCTGAAAGTTAATTTCTCATTATGATAGAAACACTTAATCTAGCTATAAATACTATAAATATTATTGTTATTATTATTGTGGGTGTACATGTTTTACTCTACATTCGTAGTGAAGTGTATATGTATTTATAAATGTGTAGTTAACTAATTTATTAGTATGTGACCACTGTTATTGGTACATTTAGGTAAATTCTCTCTCACATACTTTAAATTACCTTAAGTAACTTTATATTATTTTACTAGTACTTAATTTTTATTACATTAGTTTAATATATTTCAAAAAGATCAAATACCGCTTTGTGTCTTGGAACACAGTCTACCTTAGGCTAAAGTGAACCTGGACATAGAAATTTGATCAATTTGAAATATTTGATATTTTATTTGATTCAAAATCTATTATTTATTCAAAACTGTTTATGTTTATGTTTACATTGATAATTTTTATGCAAATGAACTGAATAAATATTATTATTATATATTATATTATATTATACAAAATATTTTGACAGTTCTTGACAAAACACAAATATGTTTGATACTCCTAGTGATATTTTAGTATTTCGCACTTCTCCAGAGCAAAAAAGTATTATAAACTCGGCGTTTTCTGTTTGAATACCTGGAAAATAATATAAGTATGTATTTGTTGTTAATTTGAAAATTGAAGCTGCATTCAATAAAAAATCATCCTTGTATTGTCGTATTTTCGAAATGTCAAATTTAGAAGTGACGTTTGGTTTGGCGGCCGTTGCTATGGGTAAAGACCGCAAAATTAAATTTCGCGGACTGTGTTGGGAACGCGAAATACTCACTTCGCGCACGAAAATAACTATTTCGGTCTACGAACTTCCTAGGATAACGTTCTAGTATATATTCAGTTAGAGAACAAACATACCGGATATTACCTTTTTCTCCCATTTTATGTCAGTTAATCAAAAGGAGTTGTGCTGTGAACATGATGGTACAGAAAAACATAAAATGAAAGGTAATATTTTGATTTATGTTTATTTTTTTTTCACCACATAAGTATGTACTTCTGTGGATGTTGCAAATCTTTATTAAAATTTTTGTATTTACTTGTATTTGTATAACTGTATTGTCATATATATGAATAAACGTTATTATTATTAATGTATTATGGAATTTCTGCCAGAGAAAGGACAAAATGGCGGCTCCAATATGGCGAACGAGTTTTGTGATTATGGTTCGATTCTATCCAACTTGGTATGTAGGGGTTATCGAAGGCAGAGATCACGAATTTCACATCAGAATTCATAAATTCAAGATGGCGGCTCCAATATGACGACGAGGTTTGTGGTCATGGCCCGATTCCAATGAAAATTGGTATGAGGGGGTTTTTGGGGTCGGAGATCATGTTTTTTTGTCAAAATACACGAATTCATGATAGCGGTTCGAATATGGCGACGAGTTTTGTGATTATAGCCCGATTCCATTCAAAATTGGTGTGTGGGGGTTTTTGAGGTCGGAGATTATCAATTTTTGTCAGAATTCAATAAGATGACGGATTTTATAACTAAAAAGAATACAAAATTATAAAAACAATGAGACAAGCTTTTATACAAATGCACTAAAACGGAAAGACCTAGGTAATTCTGTGAGTAGCAGATTCAAAAGCTTGCCACGAATATAAATTAGGTATTCTGCACGGCGAGATTTTGACTCTGCTTCTCACAGAATAACCTAGGTCAAACAATTAAAGAAATTATTTTTTCCACTTTAGTGCATTTGTATAAAAGCTTGTCTTAAATTCTTTTTATAATTTTTATTCAATTTCTTGCCCAATTCGTGCAATTTTTGGGAACAGAGATTTGGTGAGAAATGAATATTAAACAAAAATCTGGCTCATTAGGAACTTATCGTGAAAATTCCATGGGCATTCTTTATGGACTATCAACTCTTAGTGGTTGTGCAGGAAATTATAATAATAAGTATAGTGGAGTGGCCGTCACGTGACTTCAACACAGTGTGTAGCGGCATGCTCCTAAAAGATGGAAAGAAAGAATAGAGGTAAAACATTCAATTCGGCTATAGTAATGCATTTTGTTTACTGGAAAAGCCCAATGAATGGAGCCGAGGAACTTTGGTACTTCCAGATAATATTATTGAGAAACAAGAGCTCACAGCATGCATAGACATTCATGAAAATATCAACAACAAAAAAATTGTGAAATAGTTTGTTCTGAATGGGTAGTGATTCTGAAACCTATCTGAAAAAAATTCTTTGGAGATACTCCAGATGGATAAAAGTAAGCCTCGACGGAGGAAAATAATACCGTTACCCAAGCAGAATTGAGGAATATCTCTACCGGAGTGAAAATGTTTTGCGGATTCAGTAAATTACATTTCAAGAACTCTACATTGTTGAATTTTTTTGTAAAATTACAATTATTTTACAATACAACATATGAGTAAAATTACAAATCAGTGTATTGCCGAAACAAAATATAATACAATTCGAGTAATATACCAAGGAAACCAATCGTAATTTTTTCTTCATGTAGTAACCCTACAGATATTGTAATTTCACCGAACAGTTTCTAATCGAAAGTTTTTAAAATTTACAAACATTGTTTGTGACTCGATTTACTACAAGTTAGAAAAATATATTGAAAATGAAATTACTCTGAAGTCATAAAAAATTTACAAATGTTTTCAGTTTTTTTATAACTTTGACTGGAAAATTACATTATGTATTGTAATTTCACTGAAATTTTTTTTTTCTTACGCGTAATTTTCAAGAAATGTTTTGTTATTTTACGGAATGGAGTTGGAATAAGTCGTGTAGTGAATTTACAAAACTGAATTTTATTATTACTATATTGTTATGCATTAAAACGCTTTTTCGTTAAATAACTGTAGAAATATTCAACAGAGTAGGTTTGTTTTTGAAAAAATTATTGACAAGTTGAATTATAAATATACTATCATAAATTTTGGTGATTATTAACTGTCAATAACCACCAGAAAAATCAATTCTAACGTTAATTGATCCTAAGATGCAAATCTCAATGTTGGACTGCCTGTATGGTACTTGCCATTGAGGAAATAAAGAAAATTATTCCAGTGGTGTTTACAGAATATGATTTAGTGTCAATTTTTAATAATAAAAAGTGGGGATTTGAAGAATTAAGAAGGTGGTTTCAATATAAACACTCAATATATTGAAAACATTTAATTGGCAAAACGTCTATTAAACACGCATGCAAACACTGTTACAAACCAATATTTTGCGATTAAATAGTGTATTCTTCCTCAACTATTCTAGGGTCAATAGCCTCTATATAAAACCCAGTTGATCAATAATCATATTTATGGTCCGCACCCCCCAACATGTATTACTACCAATAATCTGAAAAATAAATTCTCCCAGAACAACATATCGAATGATTTATGATAATTACTCATTGTTTTGTACGGTTGGTATTCCTCGAAAAAAGAATTTACGGCGATTAGAATGCGGATTTCTGTACGCTTTTTATCGAAATATTATGCTGCTGACACCGGCAATAGAAACAACAGCATTTCAAGCATGCTTTTATTATTACTAATAGCAATAACTGCTAGGAATCAATAAATTTCTGAGTTATGGCATGTCTGCTATTCGAGTGGAGTCAAAGGAAACAATGGATACGATCAAATGATTTATAGTCTCAAGAATTAATGTGTCAATGCTCTCGCAGAAAAAAAAACAAGACTTGTGATACGGGTGCTCTGAATTTCATTTGAAACGAAAATACCCGAATTTACCTTTTTTGTTCCTTGATTCTTTTTTGTTGCACTAAAAAAAATCAAGGATCAAGGATCAAGCTTTATTTATCGGTACATGGATTTTTCTAAGGTTTACCAGGAACGAAAGCATGCAATCTTTTCAGAAAAAAAATGTTCAAAAATATTCCATCTAGATGTTCCACAACATATATTCCATCTCTTTCGAAATACCTCAAAATATATCTTTCAAATATTTCAAATGGATTTTTAATCCATTCAAAGTGAATATTAGCTCTATGTTTATTTCAATCTCAATGATAGCGATATTAGGGCAGCGGTTTTTTGTGATCTAACTAAGGCATTTGACTGTGTCAACCATGAAATTCTGCTGAATAAATAAGAAAGGTAAGGCTTCAGAGATATAGTTCTGAAATGGTTTGAGGCGTACTTATTAGGTCGGACTCAAAGCGTATCTCTTCAGAACAAAGCATCGACAAATTTAGAGATAAAATGTGGAGTTCCGCAAGGATATGTGCTTGGCCCTATGCTCTCTTTGATCTATATAAATATTACGGAAAAATTTACTCAGTGTGCAGATGATACTACCATACTATGGCATGATGGTAATGACATGGATCTGCATCAACAATGATGTTATCAAGATAATAGCGTGGTGTGATGCCAATATGCTACTTTTAAACATATTAAAAACTAACATCCTCACTTTTAAATTTCATCTGCCGGAACTTTATCTGGGTAATCAAGAAACTAGCAGTGAGAGAGACACCTAAATTTCTTGGCTTACACATTGGTGATAAGTGAAAGTTTGAAGATCATATAAAGATACTGGGTAAAAAACTAGCCTCTGGATGTTTTGCAGTGGAAACCACATCATGGGAACTTGGTAGGGACATGGCCAAAAAGGTTCACTTTGCCGTAATTGATTCACATCTTAGATACGGAATTTGCTTTTGGGGATCTTGTAGTGGATTTTTATTCGACACGTTTTTCGTATTACAGAAAAGGGCATCAAGATACATGTGCAAAGCTAAATTCAGGAACTCTTGTGAGCTTTCATTCATTGGAAACAGTATATCTCATCCACAGTAAGTTTAAAGATAAAGTGCATTCTACAGCACAACACATTACTAGACAAGCCCTTAATTCAACTTTACCACTCCCAAGGTCTACACAGATAAAACACTCCATTATATATAACGGTAAGAAAATGTTCAATCACATACCTAATGAAAAAAAAAAACGTTACAGATAGAGGAAAGTTCAAAGTCTCCGTGAGAAATATTTCACTAGACAGAGCATTCTTCTCACTGGACGAATTCTATTCTGAAAAATTTTAAATTTTATATTTTTTTTGGTATTTGCATTCAACTTTATCTTATGTAAATTGTTTTACATTATTTAACCAGAATTTCGTGTATTTTATAAATATATATTTATGTGTGTATATTTGTATATTGTATATGTTTTTTTTTATATATCACGTATATGTTTATACATGTTTATATATTATTGCCTGTCTTGACTTTGAGAAATTGACTTGTATTGGCCTGCACGAAAATGTATTTTATGAATTGTAAGTGTATTTATGTATATATTTAGTAGTTTCCCATAGTTCTGACTATGTGGCGTTGCATGCTTAGGTATTATAGTATTATTTTGTTGTTTTTTATCCTACCACATTGTCAATGGGAGTTACCATTCTTCAGACAATAAAGTAATTTTGATAGATTGATTGATAATAATTTGGAAAAAAGGACGGACAAAAATTATGAAACTTTTCAAGGTCAAGTAGACATGTAGGAAATATCGAAAGGCACATTGAAATTCCTTGCAGGAATATGGGATAGAAGTATTGAGGAAACATGTGAAAATTTTGCCTCGTTTTATTATAATTATCAGTTGACGGTTTGATTATGAACCAGATTGAAAAATTCAATAACTTTTCTTGTTTAAACCGACCCAAATTTTAAATATTCCGGAAAAAAAAAACATTGAAGCTTCACCTCGCATGGTGTGTTTTTTATTATACTATTGATGTAGAATACATATGAATGTTCATGATCTTTTGAAAATGGGTAGGGAAATATAGGCCTATTTCATCCCATATTCTCGTCTTATCAGAGTGTTTGGTTTTCAAACCTTTGCGGCACGGATTTAACGAAAAATTATCCTAAAGGAAAACATGTCTATTGAAAAATAGTATCATGTATTTATCGGATTTTTACATTAACATTCGTTGAGTAAAAGCTCTCCTTCACATAAACCGTTGAGATAGGATGTCAGTCAAGTCAGGAAAGTTGGCTGACCAATAAATGATAGTTTTTCTGTATTGCTACCGTATTTCTATTTATTTAGTAATTTTGAAGATGCTTTCGCAGTCTAAAGTGGCCTGTAAGTAGTTCTGTTATAACACTCAGGTTTTTCCCATTCAGTTCTAACAGGGCTGCAGCTCTTCTTCTCGAAGAGTTTCGTATAAATGCTTTCGAGTAGGCTGTTACATACCAGTACTCGCGTTTGTTCCGCTCAGTCCAGTCTGAAAACACTTCTTGGGTTATGCTCTTCGATATTCCGACGAAGGAATGATATATTTGGGTATCATTAGTATACCTAAGCATGGCTTGTGCAGTGATTCACATTCAGTATTGAATGAGATGTGTATACACAAATGATCGAAGGTCCAAGCATCGTACCTTGGGTCAAACCTCATTGCATTATAAGAGGTGTCAATGACTTTGATCAAATGGATTTCATCTATAAAGTAGGATGCACGCATCTTTTAAAGATCCAATTCAATTGAAATGTTGATATTCAGACTTTTCAGGCTTTGCTGTAGTCCAACTCAACTTGATATATTTGCCTTATCAGTGATGTTATTTTTAACATTGTTAGTCTTTCCATTACTTCATTCGCGTTGTGTTCCAGTATTTTTGATAGTGTGGAAAATATGCTTACTGGTGTCAACTCATTATATTCTTCAACCATTGGAGTTATGAGCAAGACTTGAGAAAGTAATATTCCAAAATACAATAGTTGAGTATGTCGTAAACAATTATTAACCACAGAAGATTATATTTTGGTACACCCAAGTTCATTCCATCATCTATTACTGAATTCTCCTTCATTTGTTTAATTTAATTTTTTAAATTTTTTATTGTTGCCAACATTACTGTTATAGAATTGGATTGAAAGTTTATTAAATTTCTAAAAACTTTAAACTTTCTTGAGAAAAAACACGTTTTATATCGTTCGGATCATTCAAGTGAACAGTTATTTCTGTTACCCCTATCAGCATTTTTCAATTCTTTTCAGAATCGACTCAGTTTAATTCTTGTTACAAATTGGATTGGGACACGCTTTCTTTATATTTATCACAACGGATTGAATTTCAATATTCTGATTGAATTTCAATATTCTAGGGGCTCAAATGATTCAGTTTTCCATATTTCAGTTCGGCTTTATCCTTCAGACTCATTATAAATCTATAATTATATGTTATCCAAGGAGCAGAATGCTTTGCAAACCTCACTGAATGCACTGTTGTAAGATTGTCCAATACACTTGAAATTGTTTTGTTTTTTGTCAATATTGGTCATGCGATGAATTCTAATGTTATTTTATCATACAAATTGTGTAGGACCATAGGGAGTTTCCAACATTTTTACCAACAAATGTGCGAATATTTTTGCTGAATGAGGGCAAATCAAAACTATAAAAATACACCATAATATACACCATAAATAGACCAAATATTTGTTGTTCATCAATTATAGTCATCTATTCTGTTTACGTATCTGTAAAACACATATTCTTTTGAAAACGTTATTTCTCATTGAAAAGGAGTATCAAAAACATATGAAGGAAGAGGCTACTGTTTTGGATGGAAGAGTGAGAGCGATGTTGAATGTTTGCAGTCATCGAAAACCGTAATCAAAATGGATTTTTTTTTCTATCTATGGAGGTACAAATGCCCTTAAATGAATCGAACTATTGGATTTTTATCCTCAACAAAGTTTGAAATTATTTATTCGAAAATGTGAAATAGACACGAATCTGCCCGAACAATCTAAGTTTGCGTATTGTTTTCACTAGTACTCCGGCCCCAAATCCGTTTTCCGTTTTGGAGCCGTCTGTGTACCATTGTAGATTGGCCCTTGTGAGTCCTCGTTCTTTCGTCTCCCATTCATCCCTTTCCGGTAGGAGAATCTCCTGAGGTCTATCAAAGTTGTATAGGGGGATCATTGTGTCTGATGGCATTGTTAGAATCGGATGAGATTTCATTTCGTTCTCTATCTTGCGACTACTTTCTCCCCTATTACTCTTTGACCTCGACAGGTTTCTGTATACACTCACTCTTGCCTCATGTGCAAAGGAGGGATGTTAAGGGGGACTTCCACTGCTGCTGTTGGGGTGGTGGACATTATTGCCCCTGGTATGATCAGACACGCTTGTCTCTGGAGTTTGTTGAGCTTTTCTCGTGAATTCTTCTGTGACCCTTTGCTCCACCGCTCCGTAGGTGACTGAAGGTCTTACCACTGTGAGGTGATCCGAGTTCGGCTTGCGTTCCCCATGTTTTCCCACAGATTCTTCTACAAGTCCCTAGGGCTGACCTTGCTCTGTTGGATACTTTTTCTAGAAGAGCATTCCACGTGAATTTCTCATCTAGAATTATTCGACTTCTTTCTTGAATGGAATTGTTACACTATAGAGGACCGACTTTCTTAGTGAATCTAGCTTCATCCTTCTGGTGAATGGTACTATTATTATCTTGATGGGAATTACCGATAATTCTTCTTTCTCACACCACCCAGTGATAATCCTAGAGCCGCTTGTAGTATGTCCGATATCACCTCTCCAAACTTTCCTCTAACTGTTGCAGCTTAGGCGTGAACCTCGATTTCCTCCGCCATGAGGATTCTGATCAGATCGTCTTCGAGAAGTACCCGCGGTAAGGGGAAAGGGCTGTGGACAGCTTCTCAACGCCCTGGCCACGATTGCCTCATGGTGGGGGGAGTTCAAGATTATTCTATCTTTTCATCGATCCTGCTACAAACAGTTTTCGATTGCTGCTCTATGTATGGATATCGGTAGTGCATCGTTCAATGTCGAGGAAGGCTACTACTACGATTTCTCCGCATCTCAAAGAATCATTCAGTTATCTAATGCAGTTTCCGTTGATTAACCTGACTGGTGAGCATACTGGTGGGTGCTGAATGTATCTTATCTGTGGCTTCAAGCAGAAATGATATCAACCTGATCGGGAGAAGCGATTTGGGAAGGTTTGCTCTGTTCCCGACTTAACATATATACAAAACCCGTATCGACGTCCAGTTTGAGGGTAGGTATTCCCATGCCAGGCTGTATCTAAAAAGTTAAGTGAGTATGGGCGTTAGTATCTCGGTCCCATTCTGTAGTAGTGCAGTTCAAATTCAAGTACATCTTGTTTCATTCAATGCCAGCGATTGGCATCTGGTGATTGCCAGCTCGAAATTTCCTCAATAGTTGCGTCTATAAATATTGTCTCGTATTCCTATATGCGAAGATGACATATTATGACATGCAAGACGCGCCTCGAAACAAACAACTCATTAATTCATACCTGCCAAAAGTGTGAATGATGCAAATAACATTTCCATACGCCCAATATATTTGTCGAAACAATTACTGAATCTGATAGTCGCCATCGGTCATTGTATAATTCACCAATTTATTTATTGAAAATATTAACAATTTTGATTCAGTATCATTAGTTATTTTTATTGTTCACACTTGAACCGGATGGCGAGTGTAGTGTCATGATTATTTTCGAATAATTGAGTAATGTTGACTCATGTAAAAAAATATAGAAATTCGCCAGTACCACACATTGCTATTTTGATGAAATATGATCTTATATATATTGATGATATATGATGATTATTAGAACTGTAAAGCTACATGTTAATTATGCCTATACTATTTATTAGGCCCGTATGAAGTTACCTACGAATATCTTTAATTTTCTAATTTTTTGAGATATTGTCATTTTTAAACTTGCTTCGAGAATTCATCATGCAGTAGTCAGATTCAGATATTTCTCACAATAAATGTCAGTATTATCGTCATCAATCGCCTGCCAATAATGAATCATAGGGATGGAAATTTTCACTGCTTCCATTTTGATGGTCATAAATTGTTATAAATTTTGCTTAAGGATGTTACCTTATACAAATAGGGACAAAATGTTTATCCGAAAAAAGAAAAAAGGGAAAAACACCCTCACCATTGGGTTCTCACTACTGATTCAACAACTTTTCATTCTAATTTTCAAGGTAAACCATACTATAAAGTTGCCATGTACTATTAATGTTCTGCTGAAGATGGGTACTCAAGCAGCCGAAATGCATCCAGTTTAAAAAAAAACAAAAAAAAACACTTTTTTATGGATAAGTCTTCGAGATTCTCATCCAGTTTAAAAAAAAACAAAAAAAAACACTTTTTTATGGATAAGACTTCGAGATTCTCACCCACCCCCCTTCAAATTCTACAATATCCACTTCGAGTAACAATGGACTACTTTCGCCAATGGAAATTTTAACTGTTAACTTTTTCAGACTGAGTGAATTGTTTGATAGATGGAAATGAATCCGTTTAATGAAACAAAATTCCGAAATTCCATCCCGAAAATAGAAGAGATGTGATCAATTGTAACGGAAGGAAGCGAAGCAGTGTGGGTCTGCATGAGTGTTTCGTGGTAGCCATTCAACGGATGATTCAACAAACAGTAGATAATTTTATGAATTTTCGTTTTTCACATCCATGAATAATTTGTGAAGATCGAGGATTATTTCTGAAGGAATAATTATAGCAATTTCAGAAAACTCATTCAAAATATCAGTAGACAATGAAAATAATGAAATAAACAACTTTGAATACCCTCTATCATCCATGAATTTCATGAAATTTTTAATTTGAAGTCATGAAGTCATTGCCTTATTCAGCCGCGTGGGGAATATTAAACTCTGTCCTTTTTCCACTGGCAGCATGACTTCGTGGTCTCAGGTATAAAATAAACATAAACCATAGGCGTTACATTGCTTACCTGAATGTAAGACGGAAATTCAATGATACTTATTACGAACTTTTATACTGTAAACACGGATTTACCTAAGAGAAAGTTATGAGAATAATGTTAAATACCTACAAAATGAATATATAATGACACTAATACCTATTCCCCTCACCACTTGTTATTATGAAGGAATTGAGGTAAATATTTGGGCACAATTACTATAGTAAATAGTCCGGTCGAAATGAAATATTCAGATGGATATTCCCGACACTTTAACTGTACATTCGTTTCTAAGAATCGGACATTATTTCAAAATGAGGGTTCTTAGTTAATACCTCATAATTAAAATTCGCTAACTTGTTAGGTAAAACGAATACAATTCGAAATTCTTATTATGAAGGATAATGAATGCGAAGTGGATGTACCTGCCCCATTATCGGATCATTAGTTGGTATTAAAAGCCAATAAATAAAGGAAGTCTGGGCTTCCCCCGTCGGGTAGTTCCTAAAAAATACAATGGAATACTGTTTTGCTGTGGAGGGGAGTCCGTGACGAGCTACTGCTTATTCTTGATACGTTTGTGATATTTGGGTAGCGTTTATGAAAATCGCATCGGGTGCAAACTTTACACCAGTCAAACCCAATACATTTATTGCATACTCTGTAAGAGAAAAAACTATAGTGCTCAATGTGCATGATGCTCTTGTTTATCAACAACCCACGAGTGCCTAAATGTTCTAATACGACGGGAGTGAGTGAAAGAACAATTTACAGGTTTTGAAACGAGAGGAAAAATGGAAACATTAGTGCACCAAAACAAAATTCAGGAAGTCAGTCACTATCAATCGATGACTTTGATAGGACCGCCATCCGAAGGAAAGTTCACTCTCTCTATATAAATGAAGAGATACCAACAATAGACAAAGTTCTACAGTCAATTCAGGAAGACGACGATTCACCACAAGTAGGCAGAAGCAAATTATGGAAACTGTTACGCGAGATAGGCTTTTTCAGAGAAAAGCAGAATGGAAAGTCTCTCCTCATAGGACGATCAGGAAGTATCGATCTGAAGGAAGGACAATTTATTATTTGAACGAAACATGGCTCAACGAAGGACATACTGTGCAGAAAATATGGGTCGACATTAACATAAAAACTTCCCGCTAAGCAGTCATGGACGGATATTCCACTGGGTTACCTGCACCAATCGAAAAAGGGCTTAGGTTAATTATCACCTAAATTGGAGATGAGCATGGTTTTGTCGATGGTGATTTGCTGCAATCCGTCTCGAAATCAATAGAAGATAACCACGAGGAGATGAATGAGGATGTGTTTGAGGACTACTCTTCACAAATGATAGAGATGTTGCCTGCGAATGCCGTTATTGTCATGGACAATGCTAGCTACCATTCCAGGCTTAAGGAAGCGTTGCCACATCATAATGGAAAAAAACAATATATTTGATTGGTTACAGCAGAAAGATCTCCAACATGATAATAGCATGGTAAAAAAAAAAAATTATGCATTGCGAGGCAACACAAAGCAAACTACAAACAGTACGTAGTTGACGAAATGGCTACAGAAAAACAGATGGTTATATTACGATTACCTCCATACCATTCTATCGAGCTCATATGGGCTCAAGTGAAGGGAGACGTTGCTAGGAACAACACTACTTTCAATTTGGATGATGGACGTCAGTTTCTTCTAGTATCGTTCTCCAAAGTGACAAGCGACAATTGGAAAAATTCTGTAAATCATGTATTAACAGAAGAACAGAAGTAATTACAATAGGACCCGAAGATTCATTTTCAAATCGAACACCCTGTATGTTTGATGTTTTTCGGATTCTACGGCTCAAATTACATACGACAAATTTTTATTTTACAATTGAAAAAAAATAATTCCTCCATTTTTTCTTATTCCAGAAGGCATTGATCAGGCTAAAACTAATACTAATTTACATCAGTAACTCATAGTAATAGGCATTTCATCGATAAGATCAATATCAAAATTCTACAACAGGAATTTAAATTTTCTGAACGCATTTTCAACGAAAAAAACGTTTTTTTTCAAATGATACCTACCGAGGGACATCTTGCCATTCGATAGAGAATTTATTTACCAATTCAACTATATACATTTACCACTTTACTTCAGAATAGTAACAATGAATTACCAAAAATAATCGAGTTGACAATATGTTATGATCATAAGCCCATTATATGAAAGACAACTTTAATATAATCACACTGTTTGAATAAATCTAACGACTGAAACAGTGAAATATTCAACGTACAAATTATTACTCACAATACCAGAGTTTCACAACCATCGAAAAGTCATTTTATTTATCAATGACCACTGATATGTTCGAAGTGTTGCCCGTTTTCTCCAACACACTAGTTCTATTTATTGTACACCTCATCACATTTATCAGTTCGTGAGCAGGAATTTCCTGAAATGCGCGCTCAACTCTATCTCTTAAGTCTTCCGAAGAAGTTGGTCTCCTCGAGTATACTTTGGATTTTATGTGACCCCATAAATAAAAATCAGTAGGGGTTAAATCAGACGATCTGGCTGGCCATCTGATTGGACCATTTGTTCCAATCCATCTCTGCCCATAGGTATTACTATGATATTGCCGAACAATATTAGAATTATGTGGTCCTGCACCATCCTGCTGAGAAACCATATTTTCCCTGATGTTCTCAGGTAAATCGTTGATATTATTTTGAATATCGTTCTCTAAGAATTTTAGATATCTTTGGTCCGTCAAAGGCCCGTCGAAAAATATTGGTCCAATGATTCTTGTCACTATAATTCCTATTCAGACGTTGAATCCAAATCTTTCTTGAAAATTACCTTCTTTACTTTTTACAAACGAAACGAGATGACAAGTAAAATTGGTATTTCACTTTTGATATGACATTATTCACCTACTGTTTTCGATGATTCCACGGCTTCCTTTCATTTCTACAACTTATTGTAATTTATAGGCATCGTATGAAATATTGTACAAATTCAATAATTGATCGTTCTTATTTTTGAACAAGAAGAAAGTGGTACATAATGTATATCGTTGAATTGGTAATCAAATTCTCTATCAAATGGCGAGATGGTTCTAGGTGGGTACCATTCGAAAAAAACTATTTTTGCGTTAAAAATGCGTTCAGAAAATTTCCATTCCTGCTGTAGGATTTGTTATTGATCTTATCGATGAAAGGACTATTATTATGAGTTACTGATATGAATTAGTATAGATTTTAACTTGATCAAGGCCTCCAGGGCAAAAAAAAATTGGGTAATAATTTTTTTTAATTGTAAAATAAAAATTTGGCAACTCCGTCGTATGTAATTTGAGACGTAGAATCCGAAAAACATCAAACAGACATTGTGTTCTATTTGAAAAATCGAAGTTTGTGGCTATTCTGGTGAAACCAGAAATCGGCCATTCCGTTTCCATATGTCTGTCAATCTGAAATTATGTCTCATATCTATGTATCAAATTTAATTCAAATCGGTTGATGGCCCTAGTCCCATTGTATAATTAAACTTTTTACAGTGGTTGAGAATAAAAATATATTGATTTCTTCGTTGAAGTCAACAATATATTGGATATCCAGCACTAAGCCAAGGTGATAGAAGTGTTTATTTTTCCAGTTATACAATTTCCTTCATTTTTTCATAGAAAAAAACTCTTTTCAATTGAATATCAACTGTTAGCGGTAGTGCAACAAATTAAAATACAACCTGTATGAGTTGGAAGTTGTGAAGGTGATGTGTCTTTTGCTGAAGCATATTTTCACAATCAATAATTTATTTGCTAATGATCGAAATTCATCGAGTGCTCGTATGGTATTCATACTTAAGAAATTTTACGATTCTGACTGAGAGCTCTTTCATTGAATTGATGATATGGAAGGAGGCGACAGTGTGACATACCCATAAAACAAACCAACATCCAAGTGAAGTTCACTGATGATATTTGGATAGACGAAAACCTAAGGAAGCGCGGAATATACGAATGCGGAGCTCACCTCGTTCCAAATTGACGGTAAACATTCAATAAAAATAATATTTACCGATAGAATACCTTGTCTTCTGAATGTCATAACAGTTTTGATACTTATTGAAATGATTGTTTGTTGACGCAGTATACTTGGTATTTCCCGTTGTCCCATAATAAAAGTACGGCATTGACTCCCACAACGATGATGAATCGAAATTTGACATCAAATTGTAGATACGCTAACGACGTGCTCAACGGAAAATTAGACGTAGAATACGTCTAATTTGTATTTATCCTCTGTGCCATTACAAAAATGTTAATCACTCACTTTAAGAAGTGTGTTTGATATCATCTTAAAATTATAACACGAGAAAAACTATCATATAATAAAATACAGGCGGCACAAATAAAAACAGTGAAGTTCCTGCAAGCTATCATGAAGGTATTCTTTTACACTATACATTGTACAAAATACAGGCGGTACAGATAAAGACAGTGAGGTTCCTACAAGCTATCATGGTATTCTGCATTTTTTCATCATCAAAAATCGATTTGAAACTAATGAAGGAATTTATACTGCTAAGGGTTAGTGGAATTTTATTGTAAACGTTCGGGACGTCCAAAAACTGCAACGACTCACGATAAAAAATTCACCAAATGGTGCTACACGACGTTCGAACTGAAGTGAGAGAGATAGCAGAGGCTATGGATAGGTGTTTGTCACATACTGCATGGAAAAATCAGGCATAAAAAAGCTGTCCGCGCGTTGAGAAAAAAATTCTTGTATCTTTGTTGGGTCAGAATATTTTCAGTACACCTTGTAAGAATGCAAATCAAACCTTACTATGTGAAGTGTTTTGAAACTTTTGGAAATTCTTATTATTGAAACGAGCCCACGGGATAAAATATGCCACTACACCATTAATATGCAATTTGAAACGATTGAAGGTTAGCCAGTACCAAAATGCGATAATCCTCTGTTACTTATTGTACCACTGCAAACCGCTCTCTATAAAAACTGACATATTGACTCTACCTTGTCTATTCGTTTATCACTACATTATTTCCATAGAGAAAAACAGCAACCTTCCAGTTAATGCACACTTCCTTGACTATGAAACTAGGAATAGGTTTAAACTTCATCAACCGTTTACGAATTTATCGGTATCGCCAGTCACCCAGGAATAGGCAGAAAGCATACTACTCGTTAGATGAATTCTTTACTGATTGTGGCGACTGATATTTTATATAGTTAGGTACTTCAAGTCAGTACTCATGATTTTCAATCAAAATAATTCTGCGTTCTTTTCAAATAATCCGCTATTATAAATAATTGTTCAGTTGTTATTCGTCGTCTGAAACTCTTCTAATTGTTTAAATGTCAAATTTTATATATACTGTCCACCCTCAAGATAGCTATAAGTTTGTGTCTCCTCAAGAGGCTCAGCTGACGTGTTAGCTAAGCTAGTATGTTCCAATGGAGACCCTGTACTGTCTTGTGACTGAACACTTATCTATCGAATAAAAATGTTGAAATAATATTGTGTTCAACAATTGCCCTATTTTTCTTTCATTGTGTGAAACTGGAATATTTAAGAAAAATATGCCTTTTATTCAGTCCAATTCATAAAAATACCCTACCGATCTGTCAGTTAGCATGGATAGGTTTTGTAATTGATTTAGGGTAGGTATTTTCGGGATGCTGATTGCAACTAATCTCTGAATCTCCTTATGATCTACAATACTGGCAAACATTTGTTCGTTGAACAAATAGCTGACAAATGAATGACCTGCTCGTTTTCATTATCAATCATCCTGGATATCCATCTGAAAATATAGACATATCTAAAAGACCCGAATAATATATTCCCCAAAAAACACTAAAAGTATAAACATGGATTTCCTTGATTTGTTTGAAAGTCACTCTTCCATCGTTGAAAAGGGAAACATTCTCAATTAAATATTGAATAGAATCATTGTTCAGGAAATTGAAAAATTATAGATTATAGATATTGTGAAAGGATCCTAACTCTTGAAAAAATTACTATTCGATTTTCTATTCCAGTCTTAATTGAGGGTACATATAGATGGATTTCTTTTTTTTCATACAATTTGAAGGGACATATTTCAGATGAGAGATCATGGATCCCCATATGAAAACTCAGTGTGCACCTATTGTTCCAAAAAATAAATTTTGAGGATTTTCATCGAACTTTGCCGTGCCGCTATATGATTATCATTATTCAATCAAGATATGCCATCATCTATGATCTCCAGGTCGAGTCTGGAAATTTTCAATTATTCCGACATCTCCGGAAATTCTATTTAATACATTTTTTGGCAGCTCCATCATAGTTATTAGTGACTTCATTATTTATAATGATATGCTAGCATAACTCTCGCCAATTTCGGTAATGAAACACTCGATTGGGTTGCAATTTAAAGGCGATTAAAACGGCAAATTGCAACACGTTTTGCTAAAATTTCATTTTGAAATTACAATATTCCTGCGCACCACACACGTTGTCTCTTTATTGGAGGCGATGCTGGCGTTAACTAGTTTTTAATGTAGTTTTGTACTCAGGGGCGTGCAATTGATTTTTGTTTGGCAAAAAAAAGGAAAATGTTACTCAACGAAAATAGTTTTTTCCCATGAAATTGAAATGTGGGCCCAGCTACGATATAGTCATTGATACAGTATGGTGTTTTAAGTCAAGTGATCTAACCATACAGTGCGAATCAGGAGTCAGAATAGTTTTTAAATTTCAAATTCCACCCTACATATTTTCAACAATATGCAATTTCCTCACCACAACCTAGACGAGATTGAGATTCTATTAATACTCCCAATTGCGTTTTTAACATTATATCTGCGCGAACATATTTAATTTTTGAAGGCTCATTGAGGGACTGACACTCCATAACTAATATTTTAGGGAAAAACGCCATTCGGTATGGATTGAATTGATCCGTTGACTCTATTTAAATTTTAGTGAAGCCAAGTTGTCATTTTGAAAACCTCTATTTCAATTATAGCATAATTTGAATGAATTGGAGCAATTCTGCATCTGAAAATGTAAAAAAAAACTGTAATAAATCTGGAGAACCCCATAATTAGGATTATATCATCATATTCTCCATACGTCATTTATTATGAATTTAATTATTGCGCATTTTGACAACTATAATTTGAACTATAGCATGATTTGAATAAATTGGCATCTAAAAATATGATGAAAAAAAAAAAAAACTCGATAATTCATATTTTTTCATTCTATTTTCACCACGTAATTCATTATGGATTGAATTATTGCGCTGGCTGAATTGTAATTTGAGTGAAGCCAATTTGCTATTTTCAAAACTTCAGATTGAATTATAGCATAATTTGAAAAATATAATAAAAAAACCGGTAATTAATCTGGAGAACTTGATTATCAATATTTCATCATCCTATTATTATAGGTTGAATTATTGCTTAATTAAAATTTGAGGGAAGCTGATTTCTCATTTTGAAGACTCAAATTTGAACTATAGCATATTTGAATGAATTGGCGCAATTCTGCGTCTGAAACTATATTTTTTCTTCGATTACAATTTTCAAATACATTTCACCTAATTCAGCTACTCGTTGCTTATATGATTCTCATATGTACTGTAAACGAAATCGATGTGTATTTTTGTCAATATAATAGGGATAAGTCAAATTCTTCCCCATTATGCCACCGGTGATTTTATCATTCTTATTCCTACACAATTCACTACAATTATTTTTCCGAAAAATAAAACTAAATAATATTTGTTCGATAAGCACGAGTTCAAATTGATGGAGTTATGATATATCATCGAAAACAAATTATTCAAAATTGTGGAATGCTCTTGAGAGTAATTCAGTAATTGAACAAACACGTCACAAACACCGGAAAAATACTCAAGTTATGACTTGCTCATGTAACCAAATCATTCGATACCTTTGATATATCCCTACAAAGTATGGGTTTCATTCATTAATTATGAATATGGAGTATAATACCACTATATAAATGAACAAGTAACATCCACTTTTATTTGAAAGTAAGCAGAAAATACAATGACTTTAAATCATGCAAAATATTGGAAACCAATACATCGTAGGGACTAAAACACTAAGCTATATATTGACATAGAGGATATATATATTATTCATTAAAACTAATACTTATCCTATTGACAGAGTCATTTCCGTATAAATAAGTGACATCCATGTTAACCTTCAACAGTAGAAACATAGTGAGTTTATTATGGAAATATATCAAATGATTTTTCATTAACCCAAATAATAAATCATTGATCATATTAGGCACCCCGAGAGGATTATTTAAATACACGTTCAATTAAGTTTGAGATTCCAATATTGTAAGACTGATTGATAGGATAATTTTCAAATTTGTTTTGCATACCATTCAATCTTAGTATGTACACTATGTACTAGAGATTCCAAAGATTGCAAACATTTGATCGGAAAAATGCGTAATGCTCGAGTGCAGTTCAGTTGCAGTAACGTAAGTTTCTCTTCGAATATTTTGATTTGTGGATAGTGCTAAAATTGTGTTGAGTGATTTCATCTACACAGCTTAGATAATATGTAGCGTATATATTTCGGAGGTTTATTTCATCAACTACCAATATTCGTGAGTCTATAATGCATACATAATAGGTTTATATGTTGTTTGTTTCCATGCATAATGAAAACGCAACGTTTTTGTAGAGGTACAATATTAGGGGCACCACGTCAAATGAAACTAGGTCGATCCATAATCATCTCAACTGGAGCTTTAAATACATATCACCTGCCGATTATTACTTGAAGACACTTTATAATTAATTTTTTTATCGTTGCTTGGCTTTCATTCTGAAAGAATTTCCCAGACATTTTTTACAATTCCCAAACAATTAGTTCAAACTTTATAATTGAATCAAAATTTCATTACAATAGTAAATGAACCAAGAATAACGGACTTATTACAACTACAGTCCTTTTAACCTTGTGTCTGACTAGCGGGATATTAGGCGAACGGTTGTTCCCACAAGTATGGTTGAATATGATTTGAAATGGTGATTCTTCTGAAGATAATTTTTCCATTATTAACCACTATATTTTTTGAAAAATGGCATTCTACACCCTCATTTTACAGGAGTAAGATAACTACTTTTCTATATAATCTTGTCTTCCGGGTTGCTCAGAGTTCTTACTTGTTATATTCAATGGTAATAACGTATTGAGCTCATAATTTGTTGCCGCTATTTCACAATCAACAGCCTTTGTTAAACTTACCGAACTATAAAAATAATGGAGATTTGGAAAGACAATAAAAGTGACCAGAATTTTAGTAAGTTGCCGATGTTTATTTGACATCATCTTCAGAGCTAAAAATACATAATGGGTTTACAATAATAATGGTGATATGACAATGGGATTACAATACATGAATAATTTAAGAAATTCATAAATAGTTTTATTCATTGTCTTGTTATATTATTAATGTATTATTACCTCATTTTCATATGACATGTATTATTGTAAACCCATCATGTGGTTTTAGTCATGAAGAAAACGTCAAATAAACGTCGTCAACTTTCTACATTCTTATTGTCCTTGTTCTCGCTATTCCAAATCTCCAGTCAATTTTGAAAACACAAATTCTACATATAGCAATAATGAAGAATAGCTAACTCCTGAACAGTAACCCTTCCAGTTCTTGCACTCTCGAGACCATGTGCTGCGTGTATGAAATTCCCACAGATAAATATTAATTTTATTTCCATGCATTTCACGAACCGCTAATGGCAGTTCTTGATGAAGATGAAGACATTATGGTTTTTGAGTGAGTTGGATTGAGCGGTTGAACCAACTAATGAATGATCTTCGAGCCTTCTGGTAATTACAGGAATAATATTTTCGTTTGTTTAAGAGCTTCGTTTGGCATTCGGTTGAAGCGATCTTTTCCCATGGGGTTCTCGAGATATAGAGGTTATTTCTATTGTTCTGTCATTGAGTTCATGATAATAACATGTATTGATGTTTCATGATGAATTTGTCATATCTTTTTGTCGAATATTTCATCACACTGTGAGCCCTAGTGATTTAATATGAATATATCAAAAACGATTATTTTATTCTCTTTAGATATAACCGTTCATTCATATTATTGTCGTGGGTTTTTGGAATTTTTTATCTCTATCAATTTCATCATTCGTAGGATTTGGTTATTGATGACATTATGGAAAAATATACCCCCTTCATGTATAGGGTTTGGAAAATTGGTCAACTTGTTCGAATACTTATTCAGAAAATTATATTCTCAGTCATTCAGAGTCAAAAAATGTCGATACAACATATTAATATGATATCCAAAACCTTATGGTGTAAAGCCACTTGTTGAGCTAATATGATGGAACCTTATGGTTCATTCCCAAACTTGTTTTTTACTACATAGAGAACCCAATCTATTGAAATCATTTCATTCGTTTTAAAAACTCACCCTGCTAACAGCAATACTACAACAACCTCGTTGAATTATTTTTACCCTTTTTGAAATTACAATGCTTTTAATGAGGTCAACGCCAATTTATTACATTTAGGTAGGATTGGATATATATTTTCTATCCATTGAAGCAGATTCATTTTATCAAAACAAATGTTTTGATAAAATTTCTGTTTCAGGTCTCTAAAGATATGGTCGATTCCGTTGAAAAGGTGTTCCTGCGACACGTAAACTAAAGCATCTCGGTAATTTCAAATTGTTGATTTAAACAATTGCAAGCAAATCAGGTAAAATATACTTCTGATTCCCAAATACACACAAATATTCTGAAGATACCGCTAATCTTAAGAATCTCCTAACCATATGTTTATTTTAATAAACTCTTGCAGGAATTATAATGTACTTCTGAACACGTCAAAGTTACCAATATTACGTTGGGTTTTACTGCGGATATTGCAAATATTTTGGAGCTCTCCAGTTTATTTGAGGAGAACAATTGTACTGAATTTTGACTTTCTGAGACTATTACTTTCAAGATGTTATATTCAATTCTTCAATTTCGGAAGCATGTGGCAGATAATTTTTTGCCTCCCAAATTTTAAATTTTTGAATTATATTTGCGAAATTTCTGTTTTCATATATTGACTCTGCTTTGCGATAAAAAAAAGACTTATGGATTTTTGTGGCCTCAATAGACAAATGCATTGTAAAAAAACGAGTGTTCCCTAAATTTTTGTGAATTTTGCAGTTTTTTATTTATCGCTATATTTGATATAAATGTCATCCGAGGTGTTTTTTGGATTACACTCTTATAAATAGAGTTGTGTCAAAGAAAAAAAAACGATTACAAATTTTACTGAAATTGTATGTGATTATGTTTTTTCCGGGAGAATTAGCATTATTGTTTCCGATGTATCCGATTACGAATTTCCTATCGGAAAATGATATTTTATTGATACTTCCCGGTGAATGGAGAAATGAAGAAGTCTCCATTGAAGTATTTTGGAAAAGAACCAAAACTAGTGGATGAAACAGAGAATACACATCTGGAAAAATGTTGATGGAATAAATGAATAATCATTGAATTTGAATACATTAATACATTTTTTTATTAATCGGAAACATTTAATAATTACAAATACAGAAATTCAAAAACCCCAAAATCAACAATTTCAGATTATATAACATTTGAAGTCATCCAAAACAGGAAACAAATTGCTTTCATTGTCGCCTATTAGTGAAAAGTTGCTGCAGTGTTTTACATGCTGCACAACATGCAGTTTCGCAAGAGCAGAAAATTATTGCGGACTGCGTCATGCAAATGGGCAATGGACAATTATATTCCCTCCATCCTCATACCACTATTGAAAAATGTTGAAGAAGCTGCTTTTAGTGTTAGAAGCCCTCTTGTCACTTCTGTGAGTACTTGAAGTACTAGGAGCATATAAACTCTCTTGGTCTACGCAAATGCAACAACAATTTTCTCTAACGTGTAAAAAATCTTGTTGCAGTTGTGTGACATATAAGAAAAATGTTATATACATATATTATCAATGAATGAATTTCGAATAATATCAAAATAACATTCAAAGAATAATGAAACATATTTCTCAGCAAATAATCTAAAAGACGAACGTGGTGCCCCAAAAACTTATTGAAACGCGTACTATAAAATTAAAATAATTTAAGAATTATTGAATCAAATAGAAAAACGATATTGAGTAATTATTCGATAAATGGACAACGTCTTATAACGTATATGCCAATCCAGCGAGTTTGCTGTAATGCAAGTACCGTGATTATAATAAAATGAATGATGATTTGACAGCAAACAAATGTTTCACAATAAGAATGTCATTCATCAAGATACATAAACAAACTGAAAAACTGATATGAACCAATTATTTTTGCCACAAACTAAGAACACATGACATATAAGTACTTCTTTAATCGTGTTTTCACTGATCTCTTTACACACTAATGAATTGCAATCAATCGTTCCTTTCTTTCAATGATTCTAACTCATAAGTTCAATACTCAATACACAAGCATTCACTTCAATGGAGAGAAGAGAAACGGTGAAACATCTGGAGTCTGACTTTGAATTCTCCTACCGGGTAGAATCTACCTATTCTACGAAAAGTCGGTTTCTAATGAACGTGAATTCTCTCGTTTCGGACGTCTGTCGTCTCAATGGATTTGAAGGTTTTCACGACGTTTCGATCGCTTCCATCTCCAATCGTCTTCAATTGAATACTGACAAGCTTAGGTACTACTTATTATTTCATATGTCTGTCGGTGCATTGGTGCGTGTAATTCCGTGAAGTTTCGCGCCTCTGCAGTTAGCTAGAAAAAGGTATGAGCGGTTTCCTTACGTTGCTGATCTCAACGCTTGCTTGCTGAAATAGATCACTGTGGTTGGTTGTTGTTCTTCGGATATCTTAATTCTTTCGAGTTGTTTCAATACTTTTCCCAGGAGTTTTTCGGGGCATCCGTTTCTGGGCCTAGCCCTACCGTGTGACTAGGCCGTCGGGACGGGAGAACCTGTCCAGGTCCAGGTCCCCCTCTCCACTAACATTGTAGCGTGATTAGTAGCTCCGGCGAACCCTCACTCGATTGGTTACTCATCACAAGTTACACGAGTAGTATAATACGACGGCGACCCATCAAACGGAACAAGAGGAATCTTGGACTCTGGGGGGCATGGTGCTAGATAGTGCAATAGATAACAATACTGTAATTCGATAGAGACGGGGAGTCCTTCTCCGATGGGTCCGGATGATTGAATTACCTGCCTGACTCGGCATGGAGCGACGCATTAACCCGCTCGGGCACTGACATCCCATAGCCAGTAGCCTGTCTGATCTGGCAGCCCCACCGTACCTGAGCTATAACGGTAGCTAGCTGGCTATTACCCAGCGCGCTGATTGGGCGTATCCCAATTTCGGTTGCTCCTCAGGTCGTGCCAGGCTAAGCCAAAAAGTAGGTACCTGGTCAATCCCGGGGAGAGTATAACCGACAGAGGGTTCAACCAACTTGTTGGTAAATCTCATGATTTCGATATAGGTTCTCTCTGATGTGGTTTATTTCGGCATCTAGTGACTTCTTGTTGCATATGTACCAATGTCTCAACGATTCCTCTTTTTGTCGAACCCAGATGATTGGAACTATGGTTGAGAAACTGTCCCGTATGTGTCTTATTTCTGTAGACAAAGGTGCGGATGTCATTGCCTGTTCTCGTGAGGTAGTGTTAGTTACTGTGGGTCGTGAACTTCCTGATGTTGTTTATTCTTGAGAAAAAATCCTGTAGGTGATTATCTTCATGATTTCATATAATGAAGGTGTCATCCACGTACCTCAACCACAGTTTTGGTTTATGCAATGCCTTCCGTAAAGCCAACTTCGAACCACTCCATGTATATGGAGATCATTGGGGAAAAAGAAGACCCCACGTCGTCTTGGGAGAAGAGTTATTCCTTTTCTTGGAAATATGAGTTGTGTAGCCAGCACTGGAGTAATATCAATATCGCTTGGATAGAAAAGTCAATCCTTTCGTCAAGCTGGTTATCCTCTTCGAGCTTCGTTTTGATGATGCTAAAGAATTCCTGTATGGGGACATTGGTGTAAAAGTTCTCCACTTCGTTCAAGTTCAACATCTTCGATGGTGAAAGATAGATAGATGGATAGGTACGCATTCATTTCCAGTAACATGAAATTTATATGAACTAATAATAAAAAATATATAAATAAAAAAAAGAGTTATATGTAGAACCTACTCAAAGGCGTGATGAAACGTAGCAGCATTAATTTGTTTGATTACCAAATACAAATTCGAGTCTTAACGACAAAATAGAAAATGTATAACAAATTTGAAATATAGAACAAAATACTGAATATAGTACGAAATAAAATTAAAAAAAAAATAAAAGCCATAAAACAAAATTCGATATAATATGATATAGAAAAAAGAAAAATATGTAAGCCCTAAATCAAAATCGGATATACGGCAATAGTTATGTTTAGTACACATGAGCATGTATGAATATATATTTTATGGAAAACTATACCTACTATTAGGAATCGCACATTATCAACGGCCAGTGGAAGCCAAACCAATAATTTTAGAATTGATCTGAGAAAAATTTACCCAAATTGTAGAAGCAATGAGTGTGGAGGAGTGTTTTTAATTTGTTCTTCACCAGTGTTTTTGAGATAGTATGGGAGTTTATTATGAATTTGTGTTCCAGTGTATAGGGGTCCTTTATGAGTGACGTATTTATAATCAGGCAGTCGATATTTTTGACTCCTTGTGGGATATGAGTGTATTTCAGAGGTATTCTTCAGTTTCTGTTTATTTTTATGAATAAAAATACTTAATTTGAAGATGAATAGGTTAGTCATCGTGAATATTTTTTGAGTTATGAAACTTTCCCTGGTTGTTTTAGGTCATATAGAATTCGGATAGCTTTTTTTGGAGTTCGAAGGTAGAATTCCAGCTCGTCGCGGTACCCCAAAACTCAATGCCATACTGTAACAGGCTATGGAAGTTGTGATACTCAGGTTTTTTTCAATAATAAGTATGATGTGGAGTGATCATAGTCAGTTGTTTGATATGTTCTGACCATTTAAGTTGCAAATTCCATTAAAGAAGGTCAATATATTTCTGTTTGAACAAAATACATTATAAACACCAAGTGACCCAACTATAATATTTTTATTTTAAATTATATATCAAACAAACAAAAAATGCATCTAAATCGGAGATGTTCTGATGATTCTGAATGAGCTACATCATCAATACACAAAAATGTAGTTGTAGTAGTAGTGAGTTTGCTTCAAATTGACATTAGGGCACTCATGTTTTTCCACAAATCGTATATAAAGTATATAAAAAAAAAACTGTAATTTATGGGCTCATTCTGTAGGAATAAAGTTGCAAGATATATTTATGAAAGATAGACGAGGCCGACTTTATAATAGACCAATTTCCCCTTTATCTATATCTAAATGACTTCTGTATTGATGGCAATACCGAGAGACGCTAATAGATCTTCCGCCTCATGAATACAAATAAAAATATTTCCAAATCACCATCAATTTCTAATGGAACTCCCGCAGGCTGCATACTTTTAATGGAATCACGGAACTTGCTTGGTAGCGTGCTTCAGTCATCACCTACTTCATAATATGCAAATGATACGCATCGATTAAGTTGCACCGCCAATAAACTCAAAATATTATAATGTCGGGGTATTGTAGAGAGTTGAGGAATGCTTCGGTGAACAGGCGATGTGCGTGTTCACCTGCCAAAGCGTCATCTTTCATTTAGCGCCATAATGAAATGAATGACAATTAATGAAGTTGCATAAACATGCCGAGGCGCTGATTATCATCATTTCAACACGAACGCTCACGATCCTACTGCGATTGCCGTTACATAAATGGCTTCATCGCATAGTGTCGTCTGTGAATTTTTTTTCTCGGTTCTTGCAATTTATTCAGCTTGACGAGCTCTAAATATCTTTGGCATTTCTACAAACTGTTTTCGTGGTAGCTAGGAAGTGAAGGGACCAAGAATTATTCGATATTTCCAAATAAATAGTAATAATAATAAATGTCTTTATATCCACATTTCAAGTACTGCGATTGCCGTTACATAAATGGCTTCATCGCATAGTGTCGTCTGTGAATTTTTTTTCTCGGTTCTTGCAATTTATTCAGCTTGACGAGCTCTAAATATCTTTGGCATTTCTACAAACTGTTTTCGTGGTAGCTAGGAAGTGAAGGGACCAAGAATTATTCGATATTTCCAAATAAATAGTAATAATAATAAATGTCTTCATATCCACATTTCAAGTACGTTAAAAAAGGGCAATTATAAAAAAATATCAAAATAAATGGGAGGAAATCTCAAGAAGTTCACCTATTGGTGCTCTACCACTTAACGCTTGTTGCAGTAAAGTTTTATATGATTTTGCCCACCTAACCTAAGCATATCTGATCTAAACCTAAACCTTCTGGGTCACTTATTATTTCCCTACTCAACAATCGACTGTTTAATCCTCTCAAATAAAATAATTAATAAAAAACCTTTTTAGAGACAAACTTTCATTCAAATGCACTAAAAAGTACAAAATAATTACTTTGGAAGTGCGACATATGAATGCCAACAATATTAGTATTTTGGAAACATTACTTACTGCTGACCAAAATAGCAGTGTTGAAGCAGCAGCAGTACCAAAAGAGGTATTCCCTGAGTTATAGATTCAAAGCCTATCGCGCAAAGTTTTCAGTTTGAATACAAAAGTGACAAGCATTTGCATCTCACGGAATCACCTACGTCACACTTCCAAAGCAATTATTTTTTACTCTATAGTGCATTTTAATGAAAGTTTTTATTTAAAAAGATTTTTTATTAATTTTTTTTTGTGCTTTTCAGTACTTAAGTACTGTTAAAGCATCGTTATTATGAGGCCTTTTTTTCCTGTAAGTTCTGAGCTATCTAGTCCTTCAATGAGGAGCTCAATTCATGAATTTCAACTAAAAATCAATAATATTCCACCAAAATCATAATTTCCGACCCCAAAAACCCCGACATACCAATTTTGAATCGAATCGGGCCATGATTACAAAACTCGTCAGCCATCTTGAATTTGTGAATTCCTAATCTCCTACCGCGAAAACCCCCTCGTACCAATTTTGAATAGAATCGGACCATAATTTCGAAATTCCTCCGCCATTATGGAGCCGTCATCTTGAAATTATAAATTTTCACAAATAATTCATAATCTCCGACCCCGAAAACCCCACATACCAATTTTGAATCGAATCGGACCATAATCACAAAACTTGTCCGCCATCTTGGAGCCGCCATCTTTAATTTTTGAATTTTGACAAAAAATCCCAATCTCCGCCCCCGAATACCCCCCACATACCACTTTTGAATCGAATCGTACCATGATCACAAAACTCGTCCGCCATCTTGGAGCTGCCCGGAATTATGAACACCTGCCAAATTTTAGCTCAATCGGATGTCGGCAAGTGCTCCAAAAATGGTTTACAAATTCTGAACCGGAAAGAATGACAGAATGACATACGAACTCAAGTTAAATAGACAGACAGACAGACAGTTTTATTGATCATAAAATCACCAATTTACATCGGATTGACAAGTCATAAAAATTAAATTAAAAATACCATCGAAAAGTAACATTGCAACAGTAATAATATGTAATATATAATGCATGACATAGGAGTGTAAGTTAGCGTGACATTACAAATAAATAGTAAATGTTTAAAATACATGAATTTTCACAGGATAAAAAAGAATTTGTCAGCTCGTCTCAGTTCATATTGCAGAGAGAGGAAAACTCCTGAATATTATAAAATGTATTCGTGATCAAAAACGACTTAAGACTGTTTTTGAATCTGGCCAGGCTTGTTATATTTTTCAAATTGTTTGGTAAAATGTTGAAGTACTGCATACCAGCGTAGTCTGGTGATTTTTTGTAACTTGAGTATCTCATCTTTTGCAATCTGAATTGATTTTTTTGTCTTGTTTGGTAGCCATGGATATCGCTATTGAGTTCAAGGTTATTTTTATTCTTGTGAATATATGTTAATAGTTTATATAAATAAATACCTGTGAAAGTTAATAATTGCTTTGTTCTGAACACCTCTCGACAGGACTCACGATAGTCTAGTCTGAACATAGAACGGATTATTCTTTTTTGTGCCAAAAAAACTCTGTTACTTGAAGTAGCTAGCCCATAGACTAAGATGTTGTAGCTAATGGCCGAGTAGACGAGGGCATAATAGACAGCGGTAAGCCCATCATCGTTCAGGCAGCTTTTCAGGTTGTTTATGGCAAAGTAATGTTTATTTAGTTCAGAGCAAATGCTGTTAATGCATTCGTTCCAGCTGAAAGTTTCATCTAGGACCGTGCCCAAGAAATTGCATTTGGTACTGAATAGCAAACTGTGTTGTCTAAATATGATATTTTGGGTAATTATGGGATCTACTGTGAAATCTGAGTAGTGTTGTCTTTGAGTGGTTCATCATCAGGCGATTTTTGTGACACCATTTGTATTTTAGATATCACTTCATCTTCGTCTATGCTATACACGTTTATAGATGTGTCGTCTGCATACATGTTAAATAAAAGCTTGCAATAAAAAAAGATAGAAAAAAAAAGCAAACAAAGTTAGAAATGAATAAAAAGTGGTATAATTAGTGGCAATTGTTCAGTAAATGTGTTTTGAGTTTTTTTTTTTCAATTTGAACATATAGTGTCTTTATTCAAAAGGTATCGCATTGTACAGTTTATACACAATAATATACCAATTTTAGATATTTGGAATATTTGAAAGTATTTCAGCCACTTATTTCAGCCACAGATAAACTTCGGCTGAGTAAAAAAACTGAATAAAATTATATTCAGATTTTATGAATTTTTTTCGATCATGGCGGATTGATCTTTCAAAAGTTTCAAGATTTTGAAATTTTTTGAATATTGTGGTTCAGTGGCGAATAGAGCAACATGAATATAATAAAATTATGAGAATATTATAAAAACGTTCAATTAAATTTCACCTAGATGATGTTAACATAATAATCAATGACGAACAACTACATCGATATCTGAAACATAATTTAACTCTTGTGTCCTACAATATGCTGATTATGAAAACATCCATCATGTATTTCTATCCTTAAAAGAACCACAGGCCTAATTTCTTTCATTGGATTCCAGAAGAAAAGCTATATGGTCGTTATCACTCAATTTATTCCAGTGTCTAGTATTTTTCTCGTTAATTTCAATGGTACCAAATTTCAATGGAACCAGGAATACCTAGCCCTGATTTATTTTGTTTATTATCTAGCACTGTTGATTTCTTGATATATGTACTCAATCCATATTGGCACCTTTTGAACGATCATTTTATTATCCATTCTGTCCTTTCTTGTTTTCCGGTATTTTCAACTGTTCCATTTCCGCATTATTTTTGTCACAATTCAGCTCTCCATGTATTATATAGGTCTTTTTTTCATTCATACAATTTTTTTCAAATGCTATAAGAAGTAAAGAATTTTATTCGAATTTTCAATTATATATTCTATTTCCTTCTATCCCTTTTCGTAGGAACCAGAACATAAAAAAAAAAAAACTGATGGAGATTGCTAAGTTCATTCTCAGTTATCAGTGTGTTACGATCCCAATTTGAGTTGACATCCAATTCGATTGAATGAGTTGAAACATTAGACAATATCTGATAATTATTTAAACACTACCAAATGGAGGTTCAAAATTGTATTCTTCTCTCAGTAAAATTATCGTGATCGTCATGAAACTTCAAGATTGTTTAACATGAGATTTATTGTCTTATTTTATTCAACTGGTGCGTTTCTTGCCTATAAATCATGGATCTTCATCTCCACTTGCTATACTCCAGTGAATGACGCTTGTAATTATATATATTATATAAATACCATTCCATAGACTGATGAATTCTTGTTCAAAATTTACAACAATATATTTATAACTCGTTTATGTTGCAGGCAATAGATGTTTGAACTTTTAGTCGACCATTATAGAAAATGTCAATTCCTCAGCATGAATTGAAATAACGTGATAAAACTAATATGGTTATAATAAGTGACCAATAAAAAATTAAACTTCTACGGTATAGGTTAGTATCCAAGCTATATAGAAGAAATCAATTGACACAAGCTAGAAGCGCTTTCGAAAACCATTATTCTAATTTGGATTGATAGAGATAAAAACATATCGAAGGTTCAAGACAACCTAAAATATGTTCTAAGAGAATGAGAGCGATTAGACAAAAGTGGAGGAAACATTTTGTCTAACTTTCGGATTTTCGTATTTTTTTCATGTGAAAAATATGTTTCTGTTTTAATGGACTACTAACTACTTACGGAAGTGAAACAAGTTGAAATACATCATGTATATTATTTATCTTGCACTAAAGGAATACCAATAGTATAATTTGAATGAAATACTTGAAAATCAGAATTATAACGTTTTGTAGTTGATTGATACGAAAACGACTTATAATTCTGGTATTTTCAAAAGTGTCTAGAAACCGAAAATGATAAAAATGTTTCGTAGCAATACGCATGATTTCTATCCATGTCACACCTAGTTTTTTCTTGTACTAGGTCAGGTTTCCCGATAAAATTGGAAATGTCGTACTATTCTGGTGTTCGTTTGAATACGTGACAATTTGAATTATGTCTTGATCTTGATGCATTAATTGTTTCTGATTATGTTATTGTTATTCATCATTCATTGATTTTTTGTAAGGAGATTTGGAGATAATGTGATTTATAAGCATGAAAATGATGTGTTTCCTCATATACCAGCTTGATTGGTAATAAAGAACGAGGTTGAAATGTAATGCGTTTATCAGCAATTCTTTTTTCTACGGAGGGAAACTTAAACATTTTTAAAATCGCACCATTGCTAATGCAGTTAACATAGAAAACATGACCGCGTCTCATTCGGACAACTCAATTTTCATGAAATAATAATATCTAGTCAATACCGCATCATTTCAATTTCTCCACGCTTCCATTTTTTTCACACTTTCGCGTCACGCTAATTAAAAAGCGGCTATCTTTTTGTCAGCATTTTTTACGGCTTTGGGGGTAAGGTCGAAAATCAAATAGACAATAAAATATTAATGGTCACCTGTCACCTCAGTGGGGGACATTCTTACCTACGGATATATTTTACAGTTTTCGTATTATAAAGTGACGGTAGTACTAGAGAGGTATTTTGTTGAGGGCTTTGTACGGCACGGTCAGTACGCAAAGAGTATACAGGGTGGATGACAGCTGTGTTGGTCACTTAGGGAGAGAAAGTACTATTTATAAAAGACAAGATACAATACATCTGTTTCAAGTTCGAGTGAGTTATACTCAGGTGAAAAAAGCAATTTTTATTTTGAAAGTTTTTGTACAAGATTACGCGATAGAAAGTTGTCTAGATCGAATTTTATATTACAATAATGATTTTGATAACATTTCATATTTTGTTATTCTGATACAAAAACAATCATTTCATTTTTGGTGCCGAAATGATCGGAAAGAATATATTCCGGTATCCAGATTTGATCTGTTACGAAAATTATAATATCTTTAGCATTCTAATAGTCATTCAAGTGTTTTTTTTAATGAAATAAAAGGGTTTATTCATAACAGACCTATTCGTGAAGTCAAAAAGACGATAGGGCAAAAACCCTTTTACCACTCTGCAGGAGTTGATTTTTTAAATGAGCATCATAATAACGACCATTTCACCAAATAAACACAAAATTAACGAAAACAGTTTCCATAATACGATTGTTTGGGCAGTAGACATTCTGCTGTGCGACGAACTAATTTTCTGCGAAAAATGTTGAAAGTGTGAAATTATTCATAGGAAAATATTTAATTTTCACAACATGAAGTGATATACCCCTGGATAAAATTTTTCGCAACAATCCAAAAAAATACATTAATGTTTTTCTTATGCCACTTTTGAAGTTTATCGGGTATTTGAATAGTAGGCTATGAAAATTTGGTATCATTGTTAATGATAGCAACAATTCGTTTAGATTCACTGTTTTGAAGAAGTTTTTAGAAAATAAACAATTTCGTGGAATACTTGCGGTAGATTTTCTTTAAAATCGAGCGTATTTTCCGTTACTCATTTGAAAGTAATAGGTTTTTATGGTAGACTGTGTCATTTGTGACCCCGAAAAGTTGGAAAAATGAATCGAACAAGGAATTTAACTGAACACGAGGTAGTGCGAGCATCAGTTTTATTGGATGTGGGAAATTGAAGCATCATGTTGCCAATTTGTTTGGTAAACATCGTTTCACAATAAGTCGTATGGTAAAACGTTTGACTGAAGTAGGAACTCATATAAGGCCAGAGCAAGTGCAAAACGATGCACTAACGACCGAGACAATCAGGCTTATAATAATAATAATAATGTTTATTGTCAATTTCAATTCATACATAAAAAAATACATGACATGTGAATGAAATTTCATCAATAAACAGTTTAATCACTGAACCAGTAAGAGATTTACCGCTTGTTTGTGGGTATTCGATTTGTTAAATCCTGAAAATTATAATTAATCTAATATAATTTAATTAAAAAAATCCGATAAAATAAAACAGTAAAAAAAACTATTTGATGTACTAAAGAAGAAATTACCATATTTCTATTCATCAGAAACAATCATTATTAGTGACTAGTTAGTTGTGAAAGTCTTGAAAAACAGTCTTCCATTGTTCGAAATCCATTTTTTAATTTCTTTTTTGAATTTTCCGATATTTCCAATGTTCTTTATTTATTGAGGTAGAGTCTGAAAGAGTCGTGGTCCGAGATACGACGCGTTTTTTTGTCCGATGGTTTTTGCACAACGAGGAGCATTCAGGAGGTTTTCTTTATTTCTTGTATTATGGGAATGAGTGACTTGTTCTAGCTGAATGTTGCCTTTTTGTTGTTGTTCAGAATACTCATGCACAACAGTTGTCTCAAGTCGAAAACAGGTGCTTCCTTATATACACTGTCGCTAGAGTAAGTTTAACATAATTCTCAGAATCCATTTCTGTATAAGTAGATTTTTCAGGTAACAGTCACTTACTCCTCCCCATCCTATGATACCATACGTGAGTTGGGATTGTACGAGAGCAAAGGACAAATTTTCTAAATGTCTGGCATCCAAGAAGTTTCTCAGGTACTTGAATTTAGCCAAGGAACCTTTTAGTTTTCTCACAGTACTTTTAATTTGCAGGTCCCAACGTGAGTGCCTATCAACGACAATTCCTAGGTATTTCATTTTTTCGCTCTCTGGTATATGCTGATTGTTTCCTATGTTTAGATTTCCCATATTAGGTAATCCGTTCGAGTACGATTCAGGACTACATTGGATATTGGTTATTTTTCAATAAGTAATAATCATGGCTGTTTCTTATTCAGGTGCATCTTGGAAGTTGAAATATTTTCAGACATTGGTTATTTCTCAATGTCATTTCAACTTTGACAAAAAACAATATCCCTCTTCAGAAGACCATATTTTGCCAAGAACAGATTATTGGATATTGAAATTTGAAATACTATTTCAGATGTTGGTTCTTGAATTTTGTAAATGTTTGTGTTGTTCAGGAGCCATTTATGAAACTCAGGAATATAAAAATATACTATTTCAGTCTTTTGGAAGAAAATATGTAATGATGGATCACTTGAAATGCTATAAATGAAAATGAATGATCATTGTAGTTTTTTTCACTATCAATCTGTCTCATTACTTGTTCATTTGAATTATATTCTCTGCAAGGAACATACTCAGAAAAAAGGTAGTTACATCGCTATCAAGTGCTATTGATTTGACTGAGGAAATATCCTGCAGTAATATGTTAAGTGCATGCAAAATTGCTGAAAATCGTTCATGAAGGTTTATTGTCTAGAAACAGTTTGAATATATTTTTGTAATTTGACAAAAAGTGATACGCAGGGGCAAATAACAAAAATGCATGAAAGCTGTTTCTTCAAGGCAACAAACCTGAATGCAAGATTTTCAAGCCATTTTGCATGCAGGAAATATATTTTATAGACTATTTCCTGAATAAAATTATACAAAAATATCAGAAGCAAATTTTATTTAGAACAATACAATTCATTACAATTAACAACACAATTATTATAAATCGCACTTGTAAAAGTGGCCTCCAGACGGAAACTACTTCCTGGGGCTTCTTCTCCTGTAATGTTCGTCATCAAGTTGCAAGTAAAGTCTAACTGCGCTGGTAGAGGCATAGCCTGTTATTTTGAATAACTGACCTCCTCCTAGTCCACGTTTGGCTAAAGTCGACACAGCAGAAGCTCGTAAAAAATTATGTTTTTTTTATTCTACTAATATATGATATACCTCTTTCACCAGCCAATCTAGCATTCCTTCGTCCCATGTATTTACCAGTTTTTCTAAATTCGTTATAGCATAATGCTGTAAAGCTTCCATTTCTCTTCTCAGGAATCATTTGAAGTTTGTTTGTTTTTGCTTTTCTTGCTTGTTCATCAACTACTTCTTCGAAAGAGTTGCTTTTTCTTTCATACCCATTGAAGAACTTCTCCATAAAAGTTTTGGTGGGTGTATTCCAGATGGTCTTTACTGTGCACTCTTTATTGTCCTTGCCATACATTTTCTGCACGTTGTATGCTCAGTTTTTTAGAATATATGACCGTGCATCCACCTGAAGTTTCCTCATGGAATTGGTAGGCGCAAAAAGTACCTTGTTAATGAAATGTCTTCATTTTTACAAGGAGCTGAAAGAGAAACCTCAATTCTTCCACTCAGACACTGTGCATATAGGTCCATCACCATAAGATTTCAGTTTTGTTGACAATTTTCCCAGATATTTTAGATTGTTGGGTTCCATTGATCCATCAACGAGAATAGGATTATTTCCTATTGCATCAAGAGAAATGTAAAATTGTTTGTTGAAGGTTCATATTTTAGGCACAGCCATTCCATGTGAAATTTTGATGAAGTTTAAGCGAACAGTAGTACTTCTTTAGAATTTTGAAAAGATACAAAACATAATACATTTTGGTTATGTGTTGAACATTTTTGACGAGACCCTAGGATAAAAACCGAAACACCCTAGGTTTTCTAACGATTGGCGCCTTGTGCAGATACCTTCATGATCTATACGTTACAGATATCTAAAAGACTTCCAACCTTTGTTACGATTTTTCAAGAGGATCTTCTGAATACGCCACATTGAAAATTTCCGATAACCAATATTGAAAATTGAGAAATAACCAATGCTCTTCTGAATAAGCCTGAGTGTGCTTCAAGAAACTGGACTGCCACTAGTTCTATGATGGGAAACGAACTCGAAGCTACCCGCAATGTCGTAATTTCTTGTAGAACAGTTAGAAAACTGTTAAATGGAGCTGGATTAGACAGTAGGAAACTAGCTACTGGACCCTTGCTTACTAGAGAGTTGCCAAGTTACAGTTTGCTTGAAATCTTCAAAATTGGTCAGTGAGTGACTGGAAACAAGTTTCCTTTACAGATGAAAGTACGATTAGTAAAACATCCAGATGGTCGTGATCGAGTATGGCGAAGACTACTTGCAAGATCTCTGCAAGGATTCCATTCGGCGGAGGCTCTGTTATGTTCTGAGGCGGCATCTGCTTTGAAGCTCGCACAGAATTACTTCCTGTCCATACGAGATTCATGAATGTTGATTACTATTTCGAGAATATTGTAGTAGAATGTCTCTCGACCATTTTGTAGGACCCAATTTATTGTTTATGCAACTTGGCGCTTGAACTCACGTGACTAGGGAGGTACTCAATTATCTTAATCCAGTTGGTATATCAATTATGCAATGGCCACCAAAGAGCCCGGATCTGAATCCAATCAAACATATTAGGGATTACTCCAAAAGAAATGTGAAACGTCATATACCTGCACCTAAAATTCATTTATCACAGAATAGGAACAATTTAGAAGCATGCCTAGGCGAAGTAGGGGAGGCATCAATTTATGTCCTTCATAATTTCATAATTTCAACGATTTTATTAGGTCTCAAAAATAATTTGAATTGAAATCTTATACAGACATATTTTAGCTTTCACTCTTGAAGTATCCGAGGAACATTTTTTCCAACTTTTAAAATAACCAATGTCCATAAAAAATTATTGAAATGGATTCGTTATAGCAATTTTCATGATTTAATATGTTCTTGCGTTAATTTTGTCCAGGAGTGCATATACGAGAACCAATTTTAAAGGAGAGTTTTGATCTTGTTTAGAAATGGATCATGTATGTGAAAGTGATGTCTCATGTTTTTTTTCTGCATAGTGATTTTTCTCCCAGTTTTTCATTTCGTGTTTTCACTATGGTTTTGAAGGTACAGGTTTGCAATTTGGGGTATCCTAATGGTGCTTGAATCAATTTATTTTGCAATTATTACCAAAAATTCAAACAATATTTTTTCATTTGCATTATTTTCGAGATTGGACAAAGTTTACCACGAAAACCTAATAAATGACATCGACGGTTATCAGACGAATATAATGGTAATTATGGAAATATACATCGCAAATTTTCCATTAATAACCGAACATTGGCAATTCTAGAAAAAAGAAACATGTCACGATCCCTTTAAGGGGAGGTCTATCGAATCACTCTTGGGTAGACTAGGCAAAAGTTGACAAATTTAAAAAAATAAATTATTTTATGTTTTTTGTTAGAAAAAGAGGTTATACAACTTTAAAAATAATTAAAAAATAAAAATATTGTATTAATTATAATTTTTTGGAGGTCCTAGTTGGGTAACACCCTAGTACGTCATAATAAATTAAAAAAAGTAGTACTCTTGTAGTAGATGTATTTGATGAGTTGGAAACTTTCGAAAGAATCAACATTTTTATAATTTTTGAGGGAAAGTATGTTTGAGCTTCTTGAAGATGTACCTTTAGAGACAAGGCGGATGATGTTTTACCAGCGTGATGGATGTCCTGCACATTACCGAATCACCGTCCGCCAATGGTAACATCAAAATTTTTCTGATCGGTGGAATGGTAGAGGAGGACCTATTCCTTGGCCCGCAAGATTCCCATATCTTACACCAATGGACTATTACGTCTGGGGACACATGAAGAGTCTGGTTTACGATGTCTCGCCTATGCAAAGATTTGAGGACCCGCATAATTATTGCTGCAAATGAAAAATAAAGAACTCTTTGTCTACTCGTGTTGACAAAAGTCAATTAAGGAAAAAAATGTGTGCCTGCATTAAAAATAGGGAATCACACTTTGGAAACGAATTGTAAATTTAAATCTAGAGTACAAAATACACCAGTTTGGAAAATCCACGCTTTTTCACTTATTTCCGATCAAGTCCATTTATTCAGCCATTTTTGAACGTATATATTCTACTTCGTTAGATAGCTAATAAAGCGTACATGTTTCCAAAATGTTGCGCCGGTAAAGTTGCATGATGATATTTGCAAAAAAAGTGCATTTTGTCATGGAAAATTATAAAAAATTTGAATCTTTTCAGAGTTTCTAACTCATCATTCACAGATAGTACAAGATTGCTACCCTTTTTTGATTTCTTATGACGTACTAGGATGTTACCCAACTAGGACCACCAAAAATGATAATAAACACTTTTTTTTTTAATTTTTAAGTTGTATAACCTTTTTTTTTAACAATAATTAGAAAATAAGAAATATTTAAAACTGGTCAACTTTTGCCTTGTCTACCCAAGGGTGATTTGATAGCAGTGACCTCTACTACCACCCCTTAAAGGGATCGTGACATGTTTCCAGTAATTATTTCGAAAAATAAATGCTAATCCAATTACTACTGCCACTTATTTCGGAAAAGTGCCATTGATTTGAGCTAGTTTTTCTTCTTGTTTTTTTTTGGGTATTATGTTTTATAAGATCAGTAACCGGATCATCACTTTTCAAGATGTGAGGGTGTGTTTAGACATAACAATGTGATAATTTCTGCATTAATTTTTGATATACGGATATAATTTATTGATAACTCAGTTTTTGGTTGTTCGATATTACTTTGAAGTCTGCTTTGATAACGGTCGCTGTTTATCATCAGAAATGGTTTGATTTGAAATTCCATGGCCAAACCTTGTTAAATTGAACAATTTTCGGTATCTGCGCCATTTTTCGTTTTGGAAAACGTTGTTACAAACCCACAAAGCTATTCAGGCGATTTATGAAAAAAATATCTTAGAAATCAAAAGTTGCAATCATTGTAGTGTAAATATAAATGTGTTGAAACATCAAGATATCCCAAATTTCATACTATCTCCACATTCAAAGGAAATTTCGATATCGTACCATACCACTTATATATTTTAAAACAATGAAAATTGCAATTATCGTAAAAAAACTTGCACTGTTGCACAAACAACCCATTGTCCAATTGGATGGACAATACATGTATTTGGAATTAATTAACGTGTGGGGAAAAAGTTTGCACATGATAGTTTCAAATTCAATGCTCCATAATTCGTTATTAGGACTATTTCGTAAGGGATCAGTAATTTTGCTTTTTGCTTGGTAACATTCATCTATATTTCAACAGTCTATCCCAATATGCAATATAGTATAGAATATATTAAACCACGTTACATAAAATGATATGTTTGTAGCATGTCAAGTTACAATATTCAAAAGAGTTGAAAGATTACCTATTACAAGTAATAAAAACAGTTGTTACAAATAAAATAAACAGGACAGATTTACATATATATATATATATATATATATATATATATATATATATATATATATATATATATATAAATGTCTAAAAGTTTTGAAACAAGACAACAAAACAATCACAATGTGGATTGTATTAATCATTACTCTTAAGAGGGTTTTATTGTTTTAGATTTTTTTTTATAAATATTTTTATTACGTTATGGTGTAGTTGGGGTGAGTATCATGCATTAATGGTTAAATGATAGGAATTCCTCTATTGAGTAAAAACAATATAATAGTAAATGGTTCTTTACACATTTCTTGAAGTGGCTGAAATTCAATGATTTTACAGATGCTGGTAATTTATTAAAAATTCTGACATTTGTAGAATTTTGCTGTGTGACGGACAATCTGAATTTGGGAGTTCTGAGTTCATTCGATGATCTTGTAGCATGGTTGTGGACATCAGCATTTGTTGAGTACAGAGTTATATCAGTAAAAATCTCCAGTAGAATTTGATAGATATAGTAGTTTAGTAAAATTCTGAATTTCTTGAATAGTGGCTGACAGTGGGCATGGAAGGTTGCACCATCTATGAGCCCCACAGAATAGAACCATAGTTAAAGTGCGAGTGAAAGAGATAATGGTAGGAAGTTAATATTATTGGGATGCTCAATTTTTTTTTGTCTCAATGGGAATGATTGTGTGGATAGTTTTTTGCATAAATGATCAATGTGGGCACTCTATTTCAACCTGTCGTCCAGCACAATACCTAACAGGTTGACTGAGTTATTCGAGGTAAATAGTTGTTTAATATTAATTGCGAATGATTTACCTATATAAACAATTTTGTCCACTACAAATGTGTTTGGAAGGTGAAAATGAATGAATTTACGAGGAATTCATCATCATTTCATGCCTTGCTGAAGACACACAACTGCCTCAAATATCAATTAATCATTAAATGGAATGCCTCGATGACAGCCAGCTAGCCAAGTGATGGAGTGCTGTTTTCAATAATAAATAATATCTTCTAGCTAAAGCAAAACACTTCGATACATGTATACATTCAGACATAAACAAGTCGCAGTCAATATTTTTACCATTCCCGGAAAAAAGATAATTTCTTTCTTATTTACCATATTTCTATTTGAAGAAACAACTTCAATTCCACCGACGAAAAATATAGTGGTATTGATGCACAAGTATCGTTCAAAGCTAAGGAAAAAAACTATATTTTCGAGCTTCATTTGGAAAAAAAATACAAATTTCAATCAAATGGTATTGACAGTTCACTTCGTCTAGACCAATAGCATGGATTTGTGTTATGTAACAATAGGCAAATCGTTTCAGCTTTTCTATTCGATTAATATGAACGTGGGTATTATCCTCCCATCTTTATGAATTGAATTTCCTGTAATCAGAGTTGTCATCAAGGTACCATTCTTAGGCACGGTATTTTCATTCTCGGATAAATACAGGGTGTTAGTGAATAAGTGCGACAAACTCCAGGGGGTGATTCTGCAGGAGAAAATAATGACAGTTTGCTATATAACTTTTGTCCGCTTGTGCTTCGTTTTCCGAGATACGGGGTGTTAAAGTTTTTCTCAAAAACTGACTATTTGTTTATTGCTCTGAAACCGGTCGAAATGTGCAGATGAAATTTGATTAGTTTTGAGAGGCAGTTATTGCGCATTTTTTGACATGCAATTGAGGGTATTATGTCATTGGCGTGCATACGGCTAATGATCTCAATTGTTTTAAAGAAAAAAATGGTACGCCAATGAGATAATTCAAATGAAAAATTATTTTTGAATTCCTCGTTCAATTTGAGACGGAAAATCTCTTCTACCTTTTTTCGTATACGGCGCCGTTTTCATGCAAAAAAATTAAACATCTTAACGCGTATTTTTCATTTCTTTAATACATTATCAAGAACTGTCTAATACAATAACGTTGAACCAAATCATTAACAGAAAATAACACTAATGAATAAATGGGCGCAGAGCTACAACAAATGTTCAAAATGACCTCCCTCAGACGTGATAAAAGATTCAACTCTTCGCCTCATTGAGTGTCGTGTTCGCGCAAATATTCCTGGTGTATTTCTTATTGTCTCACAGCCGGCTATAATTCGATCCCTAAGGTCTTCAACGGGAGTGGAATGAACTAATGACTTAAGAAAACCCCAAATGCAAAAATCTAGAGGATTTAAATCCGGAGATCGAGCAGGCCAATGTTCCTTGCCTCCCCTACCTATCCAACGATTTGGATATATTGTATCTAAGTGATTACGTACGATAATGCTAAAATGGACTAGTGCACCATCATGCATGACCCAGAAGTGTTGTCTCAGCTGTAGAGGAATTTCTTCAAGACAAACAGGTAACTCTTCCTGTAGGAAATTAACGATAGATTCGCCTGTTAGTCAGTCGTTGTGGGAGGAAATGTGGACCGATTAAATGATCATCAAGTACCCCAAGACATACATTTACTGAAAACTGAGGCTGAAAATGAGCTTCAAAGATTCCATGTGGATTTTCCTCAGCCCAGAGGTGATTGTTATGGAAATTTCATATACACTGTCGTCCAAAATTAGCCTCGTCAGTAAACAAAACGACATTTGAAAAATTAGGAATTTGAGCGATTTGATGGAGAATCCAATGGCAAAAAACTAGGATCGGAAAAAAGTATCTAGGTAGTAGAGCTTGTACACGTTGAATATGAAACGGATACAATTGCTGTTCTTTAAGAATTTTAAATACAGTGAAGCTGCTTTTATTCAGTATGTTGGCAATTTTTTGAGTACTTGTTTCAGGTGACTCCGCAATTAACTCGAGAACTGCTTCTTTCAGTTGCACAGTTCGTACTTCTCGAGGGCGCCCGCAGTCAGCCGTTTGTTTCTTAAATGTACCATTTTCGCGCAAACGTTGGTGAGGACGAGCAAATATTGTGTGATGGGGTGCCCTACGTCCTGGATACAACTCAGCATACAATCGTCGAGCTTGCCGACTGTTTCCATTACTTCGACCATAGACAAAATGCATGTCTGACAATTCCGCATTTGTACAATTTTCCATTCTTTTCGATAAAAGAAAAATTAATTACATATCATCATTAATGTTATACCAAACTAAAAGCTTGAAAATGAAGAAACGCTAATTTGACATTTCATTGAAATATTCGTATTCCCTAGCCTACTAGCATCGCTAATAGATGATGTATTAAAGTAATGACAAATACGCGTTAAGATGTTTTAGTTTTTTGCATATAAACGGCGCTCCATACAAAAAAAAGACAGGAGAAATTTTTTGTCGCAAATTGAACGAGGATTCCAAAAATTATTATTTGCAGTATGTAAATGTCGTCCCATTTTTTTCTTAAAAAAAATTTATATCAATACCCGAATGCGCGCCAATGATGAACATACAATTCTTAATTGCATGTCAAAAAATGCGCAGTAACTGCCTTTCGAAACTCACCAAATATCTGCATATCTCGACCGGTTTCCTAGCAATAAATAAATAGTCAGTTTTCAAGAAAAACTTTAACACCCCGTATCTCGGAAAATGAAGCATTTGCAGACAAAAGTTATGAAGCAAACTGTCATTATTTTCTCATGCAGAATCACCTCCTGAAGTTTGTCGCACTTATTTACTAACATCCTGTATATCTTATCCGGCGAATAACAATCCGAGGTATAAGTTAACCCGAACATATAATCTTGAATAAACCACTGGATAACTTCCTGCCAGGTAACTATTAGGAATATTCCTCAACAAATGTAACCAACATCAAATTGCACAATGTGAGAGAAACGCATACAAAAGTTAAATGCATTAGACAAAGAGAGAATTGCAACAGAACGCATACAGGTCTAAGCAACAGAACGCAGTTGGGTATGATGCTTCACTCTTCTGTTTGTAATATTTGACATTTTGTTTCAATTTCTGGAAGTTGTTGTTTATAGTGCTGCAGTTAATAATTGTTTATGAAATTGAAAGTGATAAATCAACATGAAAAGAAAAGATCGGAAGCCCCAAATTTTAGATAGGAAGAGATAAGGCTAAGGATATAGATTTAAAAGAAACAAGCATAATTGAATATGAAATATCCGATTGCGACACGTGGAAGGTAAAATATTCAACTTGGAATAAAATAGTGAAAACGTATATATTATACTATAAAATTACCATATACAGGGTGAGTCAGAAGTACTTTGACAAACTTCAAGAGGTGATTCCTCACAATATTCTAATATGAATTGTCCAAATAAATACAGTATCGGAAAGTATTTATCTTGGGTATGGGGGTTTCATGAGAGCGTAGAGAATAGCTTGCTATATGTTGAGAGAGCATTACATTGTCTCCTCGACTCGTTCGAGGAAGGGATATCGACGTCACGACACAGAGATAGGAGAGTCAGGGCGGTCGCTCAGGACGCCAGTATCATACCAGCAGCAGTAGGGAGAATGTGTGCGCTGCAATGAAGAAGAATTATTGACGATAATTTCACATCGGATAATTTGAACAAATTGAACTGAATCGTTGATTCAATTCAATCTGTCGGATGACAGGTAGATCAAAATAACTTTGGTGCCGTGGTGGCCGCGAGAACAAAAGAAAATTCTTAAACATAAACAAAAGCAAACGATATTTCTGTAAGACAATAAAAACAGAAAACTTATTTCTAACAGAAAAATAATTATTCCTTGGAGAGAAAAAAATATTTACAAGAAAAGACAAACCAAATTAAATATTTTGTGTACGGAATTATTTTATTAAATGTTCGAACAAACCACCATTTTGGGCCAAAATAATTGTAACGGTCTTTTTTTTTTCGCAACCACGGCTCGGCAAAGGATGAGTCGAGTCGCTGTGCGCTGTGCCGCATTGCCACGTGGTCAGTTAGTGCGTCGGGTGGGGTAACGGGAGGGGCGCTTAGCAGTGCGTCTCTCTTATTTATGTGGTATTATCATATCATTGCGTTCCTTGTTGCTCGTGTAGATTTCTGTCTGTACCACAGATAAATTGTTTGCGATACTGTATATGTCCGGATACACTTCGTTCCCAAGATACAGGGCGTTAAATTTTTATTTTTATTTTCCTTTTTTTTTCAAATATCTTTTGAAATACTGACCTTAATTGAACGAAAATTGGCACTGAAAGGTTTCTTGGGTGTCGAATATAAACCTGATGTTGTTATTGCTCTTACCCGTAGGGGGCGCCACCTACACGTCTTTTTCTTTTTTAAAGACTCATAGCTTTTTTGAGCGTACTTCTAGCACATTTTTCAGTGAAAAACTCGATTCCACTATCATATCTTCGTAAAAAAGCTACCTCTGTTATGAGTCGCTATAAGCAACCGTTTTCTAGATATTTGGACTTGAAAATTTCAAGTCGATTATTTGATAATCGATATGCGTGTTGAAGTTATGACCATTAATTTGCATTTTTCACAAGAATGCTTGGGAAATGAATTTGACGTTTAAGTAAGTAGTTTTGGTTTTTTGTAGGGGGCGCCACCAATTCTATTTATTTTTACTCGTTTGAAATAGTTATTTTTGTACCAAAGGTGCAAAATCTGGATTTGTTTTAATAAAATTTGCAAGAAATATCAACATTTTATTTCAAGAAATTTTGAATATGTAGAATAAAATGAAATAAAGGAAACTGAATTGTATTCAAATGAATTGTTCAAAGTGTCCACCTTCAGCGAAGATACAGGCATTCAGTGTTCTAGTCATTGAATCTCGTACACGGTCAAAAATTATTGGCGTGTTTCTTATCTCTTCACAGGCGTCTACTCTTCGGTTTCTTAGATCTTCCTCGTTCGCTACTGGAGTTTTATAAACTAGTGACTCCAAACGTCCCCAAAAATAAAAATCTAGCGGGTTTAGATCTGGGGACCTTGGTGCCCACGCCTGGTTAGGTTCATCACACCCCTACCAATCCATCGATTTGGATAGACAGTGTTAAGGAATTTCCTGGCTTGAATTAAATTTCTCAAAATAAAATGTTGATGTTTATTTCTTGCAAATTTTATTAAAATAAATACAGATTTTGCACCCTTGATACAAAACTATTTTAAACGAGTAAAAATAAATAGAATAGGTGGCGCCCCCTACAAAAAACCAAAACTACTTACTTAAACGTCAAATTCATTTCCTAAGCATTCTTGTGAAAAATGCAAAATAATGGTAATAACTTCAACACGCATCGATTATCAAATAATCGACTTGAAATTTTCAAGTCCAAATATCTAGAAAATGGTTGCTTATTGTGACTTGTAACAGATGTCGCTTTTTTACGTAGATATAATGAAGAAATTGTTTTTTTTTACTGAAATGAGTTATGAATCTTCAAAAAAGAAAAAGACGTGTAGGTGGCGCCCCCTACGAGTAAGAGCAATAATAACATCAGGTTCGAATTCGACACCTAAAAAAACCTCTCAATACCAATTTTCAATCAATTTAGAATAGTATTTCGAAAGTTATTTAAAAAAAAACGAAAATAAAAATGAAACTTCAACACCCTGTATCTTGGAAACGAAGCGTTTCCGGACATATATTTAGTTGGACAATTCATATAAGAATATTGTCAGGAATTACCTCCTGAAGTTTGTCAAAGTACTTTTGAATCACCCTGTATATTATACTATAAAATTACCATGTACAATATACAAAATTGTAAAAAAATTCACCACAGGCTAAAACTCGGGAAAATCTCTGTACCATAATGTGTTTTTACAAAGATCGGAAGATCAATACGGGTTGATATGTCGGAGAATAATTTCGAAAATATTAGCTAACTCTCATGATTGGTATCTGGCTGAATAGAGCTCCATTAGTTCAAATTTACCTATCGGATGCATTGCAAATATGATAACAACAAAATATATACATATCTATAAATACATATTTTGCTGTTTCATCAAGCCAGTTCAATATGCTAGATGGTGTAACAATAGTATGGAAAAACAACATCGAGTTTTCATAATGGGAAATGACTCTGTCGGGGTAAGTATTGTTTAAGCCAATGTTCCCAAATTTTCCAAATTCAAACAGTTCTGAAGTATTCATTCAATCAACTGAAATTATTTTTTTAAAGAATTAGTTGAAAAAATATGATGAACTATGAGTTGAAACAATATATTATTCTCGATACTATTGTATTTCATATCATACAAATCACGAATTTAATGATAAAATTCATTGAGAAAAATGAAGAATATAGCACTATATTCAAAGAGAAAGAGTTCGAAATGAATTGGTTATGAATTGAAAGTAATATTGAACAAGATTGAAAGGGATTCTAGAAATTCGAAAACAGGGGAATTTTTTGTTTTTACTATTTAATGAAAATTTCACTTCTTTTCAAATTCGATCTAACTTGATTCAACTTTTAGGTTGGTTTTTAATCTAGCATTGAACAATTTTTTTCTGATAACTTCCACTTGATACTGCCAAAATTATTGTCGTAAAATTTTCTGAAGTGAACTTGGTCATTTCCCTAAGAACTCAAAATTATAATAAAAACAAATTAATTATTGGTAGAACTGTCGAAATATTCCTAGGGAGGGAGAATTTTTGGATTTTCTCTCTCCTTGCAGTGAACATTATCAATTTCTATCTATTCTGAAGGGAACATTTGTAAATTGGCCTGATTTACTACTGCGTTTCTAGAAATTTGAATACGGCAATTAAATAATGTACAACTTATCAGTAACACACTGTTGAAATGAAAATCCGAAGTAATTCACAACAACAAAGAATATATCAAAATATTATAAAAAATATAGTCATATTTGAATATCCACTCATCAATATCCATTCAATCCTTATACTGAATGTCCCGTTTAGGATAAATACCTAGTAGAAGTGGATCCAGGAAATTTATTGATGATACTGGTAGTAGTCTGATTTTTTCTTCTTGATTTATTGTATTCCTCTAAAAAAATGTGTGAGGTAGTTATAGAAATATTTTTGAGAATGTACATCCACCTTTGATAACGAGTTTTATGATTCCTATAGTCCTATAGCTTCTGAAAAATATATAATAAAATAGTTCGCAGGTCTCAGTTGCACTTCTTATCAAACAATTTATGAAACCAAAGAAAATATAAGACAGCGAATTCTTTCTCTCCCCTGTCGGCCTCCGTTCTTTCAACTCTGTTTTCATAATAGTGGAATTAAAATTTTGTTTATTCTTTATAAGATACAAATCTTGTTTTATTGATCCTCAGAACAACAGTACTGGTCGATTCAGATTTTTTTATTTCACTCACCAAGTACACCAAAGAATCTGATAATCTTCTTCAAATTGACAATTGTAATAAAAGACTTAATTGAGAGCTTACTTTACCTCAAGAATTGATGCCCATTATTACCAATTATCCACTACAACCTTCTACTGAGTAAAAGAAATACAATTGATGCATCTGAATAATAGTATTCGAATGATATTTGATTTCGTGAAAGTGTTTAGCAATAAAAAGAAAACAGTAAATGAATGATAACAGTGTCTACCAATATTACGAACCAAACACAACGTATGTTATATAAGTTGACCATTTATCACATATTTTATGAATCATTCTCCTCTCAGGTTTCTTCTTACGGGCACATAAACCAATAACGAGATTAGCTTTATCGTTGATAAACAATATGAGAGAATTCTTTATGTGACATTGTGCGTTCTACTTTTTTGAGAATTATATCAACGCGATAAGAAAGGTGAATGACAGTTAAGGTGAACTTCGAGGAATAGTGCAATATTGCAAACGTTGCACTCTAGGATACTCCGGATGAATTATTCAAAAATCTAAAAAACGTGTCAAGAATACTTCCTTGACACGTTGCGATAGCTGTTTGGTAAAAAAAAAATAATTTAAACATTACATATTTTTATGAAATATAGCTAAGTTATGTGGTTTCATGTGAGTCCTGAATAGATATTTTTACCCATTGTTTTATTATTTTTGCGTTCTATTCCAGTCGATTGATTCCTTTTACACGAAATAGACACTGTCAGACCAATACGGTCTCGTAACGTAAGCTAGAGTATATGCAGTATTGATTTTATGCAGACGCTTATCTGCATGTAATAAAATATTGTCATTACTATACAAAGAAATGAAATTATTCTTGAATTTATTAGCATTTCACTCTTCGAAACAGTCAAGATATAAGGCTGAAATGCATTTTACATCTTAAAATGAACGACTTCTTGTCAGACCTGGGCCCAGAATTGCAAGTTTTCTTAAATCCAGTGATCCACATTTTCTTCACTTGGAGATGGAGTAGGCTTGATTGGAACATTTTTTGTTTCGTCTGCTGTCGTGTTTGTGTCTAGTCAATGGGTCTTTTGCTAATAAGTTTCGAGTAATTTTCAAGAGGTGTTTGAGTAGTTGATTTGTAAATTGGAGGAATCTGCAAATTATTAAAGTTTTGATTACAATTGAAGCCAATTGAAAAAAGGTCTATTATTTCTTGTTTGATGACCGGATTTACATGGTTCTTGTCTAATAACTCTCTGACTAGAATGATAGTTCCATGCGGAGGTATACTTGGGAATAGATTCTGTACATCGAAAGAAATCAGTTTTGCATTTTCAGGAAAGTAACATTTTCCATTTCATTAGTCAAATCGTATGAATTTTGTAAACTAAATTTTGGATGAAATTTGCAATGATGCTTGATAATAGTAATCAATTTCTCTGATAATTTTACTGTTGAAGCAGTAACGAATGAGAATACTTGCCTAATGGGGTAGTTTTGTTTGTGTAACTTGATAAGAGAGTAGAGTGTTTGTGGCTTCAGTAGAATGTTATTTTGAAATCTGAAAAAAATCCTTAATTTGTGATTGGTAGGAATGAGTTAGAACACGTTTTAGAATTCCAATACCCATTGTTATTATTATAATTGAGGATACATTTTATATTTTGGGAGATTATTGTCGGTACTTACCTCGTTAGAGGTAATTACTGATAATTACCTTAGGTAATTTGAAACTGTTGGCCATTGAATATTCAGTTTATTAAACATTTACCTGAAGGAGCTACTGTGCTAGCGAAAAATTTTTGTAAATTCATTATAATTATGTGAAAATCTAATCGTGTTTGTTGTGATTTACAAAAAGTATTTAGTGACTATAATTATAGTGTTATAAACTCAGACGCAAAAAAATTATAGTTGAAAATAAAACAATGTTTTTTTTCGCTCACCTGTCTCCTTGCGCATCAGTTTGCTAATATTCTACTGTGTGACACCCCAGAACTTGACCGTCACGGACCTCGGGAGGATGTTATAAAGGAAATACAACATTGATAAAACATTTTTAGGATTTGTGAAGTAAATTTGATCGGTAAATTCAACAGTCAATTTACCGGTCAATTGACCAAGGGAGATATTTGACCCCAGTTAATTGAGCGGTCCTGCGCCAAACGCGGGTCGTCCTAGTCAAAGCCCGGGTGAGCGCCCAGGAGACAAATCAAACATTTGTAGTGCCAGACTGGGGAACGGTGAAGAGCTCCAACTGCAGGCTTGATATGATTTTTCTGGTGTGTTGCTCCCTGCCGAATTTAGTTCTGATCCATCGAATAGATTTTGAATAATTGAAAGTTTTGAAATTTGCCATTTTTTCATTTTTTGCAGGAGTCAGTTGGAAAAATAAGTCTGACTTCTGCATACAGTTTTTCAAGTTCTTTCTAAAGACATATTGCAAGTCAAGTTTCGTGCGATATAGTTTCTGTCACTTTTTAATATTGACATTTCCGTTTGACAGATGACAGTCGAAAACTGACAGTCGCATTCGGGGCAGGAACTGTATCTCCATACCAAATTTCAGTTCGATTGGTCAAAAAGTATGGCACTTATCGTGGAAGATTACCGACACACACAGACAGACAGCACTCTGGAAATGATTCCAATCGTCTCGGGAGACCTCAAAACTGATATTTCCGTCAATCACTCGTTTTCTCCTCGCACGGTTACATTACTTTACCACTCGAGGGGGCCAGTCAAGTAAAAATGATATAATAACTATGCCGTTTAACCCATGTAGTTTAAAATTGGAATATTCGAAGACTTTGGACTAGTCTAGAATGAAATCCTTCAGGATTTTTTTATGATAAAACCAAACAAATTTTCTGAATGCTTTACCCATATAATCATTTCACGGAAAAGTTATGATACATTTTGCTTTATTGGATTCTCTACCAATTTGCCCATATCATCTGGTATATAAAGTGGACTGAACTCACGTACAAATATGTAAGTTGTAACCTGAGAACAATCATACTTAGTGGGAAGCGAAGATTTTTTTAAAGAGTCATTGAGTTCGTCATTTTACAAAGTTGTTAGTGTCTCTCATTGGAGATGTTGATATATGTTTTCTTAGAACGAAGTGTGAAAGAACATGGATTTTTTGTTTGATGAGTATGAAATATACGTGTTTTTTATCGGAAACACGGAGCGGAAGACAAATATTTTATGTTGGGATTTACTATTCAAGTCTTGAGAAAAAAAACATGGTTATCATGCGGTAATGAAAAATACACTGGAATTATCTGATTTCTCGTTCATTCGAGTTCAAACTACCATGATTCTGAGAACTAAGTTAGCAAATAACAAGAAAATATAATGCTTATTGCATCATGAATTTTCTTTCCTCGGGGGCCAAATTGTATTATCCACACTATTAGGTATTTCTGAAATTTGGCAAAAAGTTTGGTAAAATAATTGAACACCTTTCAATGAAATGATATGAAAAAGAAATGATTGTTTTTATTGAAAAATATTTAAAATTATTTATTTTATTGGTGATATTCTGCTGAAATCATTTATACATGATATATTATAATAACTAGCAGTCGTCTAAATGATAAATTGAAGATTATATTCCTTGTTGTTGAGGAGAGGTAGATTGTCACAGATTCAGATACTTGTATTATGTTGTTTGTGTACTATATTCATGTATTCACAGAAGGATAATATTACAGGACAATTTTATCCATAACATTATCGAATGTATTACAACCACAAGATTGTCCCGCAAGAGTTCAATTTTGATAGTGGTGCCCAACAATAACAATGACATACACATAGGAAATGAAGTGAACAATTCAATGATACACTTGTTTGGCAGTAAAAAATCATCATGCTGAACATTCTCAGTGAATAAAGAGAAGAGGCGTGTGAAATGAAAAAAGGTTCCTGGAAAAATTCTTTTTTTTTTTACCGTGGATAGAGTCACATACCAGGGCCTTCCTTATTTATGCATATATTACATAGTGCTTTCATAGTTGACCTACCCTTTCAAACAGGATGGAGAACGAGTCAGAATATGGGATTTCACAGAAAACAGTTAGAAAATAATAGATATATCATTAAATGAAAATTTTATGAATTTCAATCACTGTCATGGTGAAATTACTTTTCGCAGAGTGATGCTGAATTCAAATAACAGCTTTTTGCATTTGAGCCCATGTCGTATTATTTTCTGAAAGGCTACTGAATGAGAAAAAGGAAAGTGTTTTTGTTACATTTTGTTCTATTCTATTCGGTGATCGTTATTGAATTTCGAAATACTTTCTGACAGTCTATATCCTGTGATCGGATGGTTTATGTTAAATTCTTCGTACTTCCAATAATGTAGAGATATGACCCATGTAACTCATTCCTTTTGTATGTGTCAGAATTTGCCTGAATTTGATCGATGTCCAGTCGTTCTACCATCATCGATTGTAGAAACACTGTCATTTTTGTCGCTGCCGTCGCTGGCTGACCAAATTTTTATTTGTGTACCAAGCGTATTGTAGATGTTTTTGCCCTGAGGGCGACGGTCCCTCAAACCTGGGAGCCTCTAGCCCGAGGGTTTTTGTGAGTCGCCCGAGGGCATACAATCTATTAATGCCCGTGGTGCATAAAAATTTTTGTTTGTTGTTTGTTATTGCATCCAATATATAAATATTCAAAAAAATTCAAAAATTCTATTATTTTGAAATTCCTGACAAAATTGCAAAAAGGGGAAAAACAACACAAAACTTGATGGCTCGCACGGGCATAAACTACACTGTTATGTAGTTGGTAACTAAGTCATAAAAACAGAATAATGAACTAGTAATATAACATAAAAAATTCTCATAAAACTTGAATTGTTCATCATATGGAAATTATTCATGATATCTTCGTTCCTACTCGCATTTACTTTTCACAAAAATGGTGTTATTTCAAACTGACCATTAAAACTATTTCACATTTTAACAAAACCTGAACAGGCATGGGCATTTCGAGATGGAAATATTACTGAAATATTCCGTGAAAAGTATGATTTTTCAGTTTTCGAATATAACTGCCATTTTGACAGTTGACAGTAACAGAAATATGAGGGAGCCATTTTCGCAATTTTTTCTATGGTATTTGATTTTCAGAAGAGTATCTGCCACATGCGCAGAAATATATCTGATTGTAATGCGCTTCATGTTGCAAACGTCGCGTCTCGTGGTATAAATGTAAACTTTTTGTCATTGTGCCAGAGTAATTATTCATCTCTCCATACCAAAACTGGAAAAAATTCAAGGTTCAAATGAAAATCTCCCAATGTGTGACGCCTGTAAACATTCAACTTTTATTTAGTTGCATGAGAACAATTCGATTATTCCAAGAAGAGGCGGCTGTGTCGAGGAATTAACGACAATGGGAGTGTCTATAATTAATAGAAGTGTGTCATTACGAAAAATTACACGCTATACGATACCTACATGAACGGTCATGCACAGTGGGCAGGTAGCTACAAAGTTAGAGCTTCTCTCAAAGACTGTTCAATGCTTTATTTATTGTTCATTATTTATTCATTATGTTTCACTGGGATTCTCGAGCTTCTCGTTGATTTTTCGAAGTAAACTCAAATGAATCCTCAGTCTCAGCTATATGAAGTGTATTGGCGAAAATATTTTCATTATATATATATATATATATATATATATATATATATATATATATATATATATATATATATATATATATGTGGAACGCGGGCAGGAACCCGAGAAACTATCTCAACACATTATACCCGCGAAAATCTACGAAATATATTTATATATATAAATATAAACATATATATATATATATATATATATATATATATATATATATATATATATATATTGTTATGTTATGTTATGCCAGTTATAAGTTTTAAAAGGAAAAAACTCACAAAAAAGAATAATTACTAAATAGTTATTAGTTTCAAGAGATTGTTTTGCATAATTTTGGAAGTTCTATTCATTTGTAAGCCTATGTATAATATGGATAGATGAAAATGTCAAAATACTATAACACAATCAATACCATACACTGTCATAATGATTATAACCCATAATTGGTAAAAAGACAACAAAAAGTCTAGTTTTACAAAATTTTCATGAATAAAAAAATTTAAATTTAAAAAATTGATGAGAATAGCCAATCAGGGAATAGATGGTCATATGGAAAATTGGAAATTGTGAGAGAATAACAACGGGGTGATGTCATAAGCAATTATTATTGAAATATGTACATAGTAATAAGAATGGGAAAATAGTTGTATATATAAATTATATAAGATGAACCCAAACAGTGAAATGTGACAATTTGGTGCGCGAATTCAAACATTCAAATGAAAAAGAAGAGGGAAAATTGGTATCCAAGGGAGCAGAAAACAAAGCCACAAGAGGGGATCGAAAATAGATTTACAAGGGAATGCCACGCAACATTTTGGGAGAAAGAAAAATGAAATAATTCCAACATTAGAAGAAAAAAACCAATATTACCTTAATTATACAACATATCCAAGTGTCCAAAGCTGATTTCTGCATATGTATGGTTCCTGATTTATGGTATTGGAGTTCCTGATAGCGCTTGTAGTGAGAAGGGATCCAATTTCAGGGCATATCTTGAACACCGACAGTTCCAGCCAGGTATAAAAACTTTAATAGTGCAGATCCGGTCTTGAACAATTTCACAAATAACGTATCTCACATCTGAAGAACTTTATTTCATTTTATTTTGAACTATAACAGAAAACTTCACTCTCAAGGAAAAAGTGAGGTTGTGTCTATCTATCCATGATTTGATTTTTATGATTATCCGTGAATATTTGTAGATTCACATTAGAATGAGTTATTTCTCGTAGGCCAGGTAAAATTAAGTCTTCCTGAATGAAGGAAATAATTGCTTTTTGATACTTTGTTGTTTGTTTTCTTACAATGATAAACAATCATACCGATGACCATTGAATAAATTGAAATTAGACAGCAGTGGTTTGTGGCTCTATTGCCTGAACCGGCTATCTGAGGTAAGAGGCGTACCAACTGTTGCTTAGCTGTGATAAGGAAAATGATAACAATTGGCAGCAACGTGACGAGAGAACAGTGACGTAGCTAGCAATTATTATTACATTGCAAAATATATTATACAGGGCACAAATAATTATCTATATCATAACAATTTGGCTCACAAAGAAGAGCGAAAACTATTAGCTATCTTCATTTCATAAAAACAATTATTATATTTACAAAATTATCATCATTCCATAATATATATATAAATATATAAATATATATATAAATATATAAATATATATATATATAAATATATATATATATATATATATATATATATATATATATATATATATATATATATAGGGTGTTATCTAACCTCTTGCACACCCGTTTTTTCCAAAACTATCGATGACTATCGTTAACCAAAACTGTCGATGTTAAGCTAACACTATCCCAAGCATGCAGAGTTTACAAAGCTGTCTACGAACGAAAGTTTGTTAGATTCTACTAGTGTTTTCTGATTGGCTGGTGAATGAAAGATCATAATAAGCAACCAATAAGAAAACAGTACGCGATGTGAGAATCAATTTGAACATTATTGTCTTTGTATTTTGAAAAATTTGCCATTCAATCAAAAAATAATTTATATTATATTAATATGTCTAGAACGAAAACGCCCACACAGTAATTGGCGACACCAGAATTCAACCAGAATTGAAATTCGCTACTTCATTCATAAATGCGACGAGTGATTCATTTTGTCTCCTACTCTTCAAAATACGCACGGGACAGCTCGGTGTTTAGTTTCAAGAGCCAGGAAAAGACAAATAACGTTCACATTAATTCTCCTGCACATCGCGTACTGTTTTCTGATTGGTTGCTAATTAGGATCTTTCAGTCACCAGCCAATCAGAAAACACTAGTAGAATCTAACAAACTTTCGTTCGTAGACAGCTTTGCATACCCTGCATGCTTGGCATGCTTGGCTAAATATTGATAGTTTTGATTTTCGATAGTTATCGATAGTTTTGGATAACCTATGGAATTAATATCGCTAATTTTGATAGTAGTCTCAAAAGGAAAAGTTATGTTGGCTTTATTGATCACTTTTTCCAGCAACATCACAGGAACTTTATTGATCAAAAATGAAAAATTTAAATGTTTTCAACACTTTAATAAAATAAAATGATTCTGATTGTCACAATCAGAGAAAATGGTTTATTCCTAATTGAATTTATCGAATATAGAAATATTTTCTGTCAAGAAATGCATTTTATTAAGTTTGTTGGCCTTCAACTTATTTCGTCTGTCGGTCATAGTTTGCCCTGCTTTTGAAAATACCATCTTGGATGGTACATAGCTTCCTGGTATGCTCAAATAGTTGAAGGCAGTTTCTTTCAAAGAATTATTACTGTTCTTCCAATATTGGATAGGACACTCTGGCATACTAATCACAGATTTATCTCTCTCTCTCTCTCTCTCTCTCTCTCTCTCTCTTTATATACAGTGCATTCCATTTAAAACGAGCCACCCTGAATAACTTTTGGTACAATGATTTTCAGGAAAAATAAAAAAACACGTCAACAATAGTATACAGGGGAACACATTTTGACATATTCACATTTGATGTTACTTCCACTATCCCCCAGAGCATGTCACCATTTTTTTTTAAATGGATCACCTATTATTGTTTTGCATAATCAGATGCTCCATGATGAGCAGATTTCAACAAAGTATAAAACATATGGTCTGACGCATATGGTTCGGGAGCTACAAATTATTTTCCATTAGTCCAACGTGCCCTAAAACTGCAATAGAAATAGCTTCATCGTTGACAACTCCTGAACGGTTATGCTTTTTATTGCTAACAGATCCAGTTTCCATAAATTTGTTCAATAATTCCGAAACGTTCAGGAGTTGTCAACGATGAAGCTATTTCTATTGCAGTTTTATGGCACATTGGACTAATGGAAAATAATTTGTAGCTCCCGAACCATATGCGTCAGACCATATGTTTTATAGTTTGTTGAAATCTGCTCATCATGGAGCATCTGATAATGCAAAACAATATAGGGTGATCCATTTTTAAAAAAATGGTGACATGCTCTGGGGGTGCGATAGTGGAAGTAACATCAAATGTGAATATGTCAAAATGTGTCCCCCTGTATACTATTGTTGACGTGTTTTTTTTATTTTTCCTGAAAATCATTGCACCAGGAGTTATTCAGGGTGGCTCGTTTTAAATGGAATGCACTGTATATATATATATATATATATATATATATATATATATATATATATATATATATATATATATATATATACAGCGGAATATAAATAATAGCATTACTTAACGCAGTTCAAAAACCCTAACAAATCATTAATTTTGCTCGTTTCCTTTTTCAATAAACTTGAGGTTAGGTTAGGTTAGGTTTTCCGTTTATTGCTATTCAGAGCCGTTTATTATGCTATGTTCACTTCATTCCTTTCATTGACTCGCAGAACTTTTGTTCTGATTTTTTTTTCGGTTTATATGTCCATCGAATTATAAGAATGTATCGATCGATGATCGAAGATATCGTCATATATTTTAATGATCTCTGATATTGAAGAAGAAACCGAAACAGAGATGTATGACAATAAGTTCATTTAGTAATTCGTCCGCAAATTGAACTGATACGTATCTTATCTCCTGATGATCACAAATTAGTTGACAAAACTTTCTATATAATGAGTTATTCCCTGAATTCAAACTCATCACCATGTCAAATTTCCTGTTTATATGAAAGGCGTGATATTATGCAAAGTAATAATAATCATAACAAATTGCCAATCATTAAAATTGAACGCACCAATGATTAAAAAATCCGATAAAAAATATCACACGAATATTTTATAAATATTTATGCAACACTCTATTTAATTTGGGCAGTACATGAAACCTAGCTATTTGATTAACCTCGTAAATTTGACTAATGAGCACCTGACAGGCCTAAATGCTGTTAAACCCGTATATAATCAAGATTGAAGGCTGATGCATTTCAAACGACAGACACGCCGTCATCTAGTTGGCTTGAATTGATTGCGTGCCAGTGACAGATTGACGAAACGAATTTTACCCAAACAAAATGAAAGTGGTAATGAAAAATCAGTCCGAATTCGAATTGTGACGGATTATGATTGATGAGTATTCTGTTCCATTTGAACACACACGTACCAGGTGTGCCTCGATGTTGGCGCCTCCTATTTCGCAATATACGCTATATTTGTAGCTGGCTCTTCATTTGGCATTGGCTTTTGGAGACCTTGTCCTGTTCAACTTATATTCCAAATATTCTCATTGGTCGCATTTGAAAATTCTTTTGGCGTTAAGAACAACCGACACTCATCGAATACGCCTGTTAATGGAATATTTGCCAAAATAAGCAAAACGGACAGGCGCTCATTATCACTGATTGTGAAAAAAAATCCCTTGTTTTTATTTTAGTTCAAGTACCAAGTTGGTTCGATGTAGTTATCACACTATTCCATGATATTTTGTGTTCCATTCCGATTTGTCCCCCACATCATATATACTATCAAGCAAAAACTACTGGGCCGATTTCGATAAAACTTTTGAAAGCTTATGATTGGACATAAGAATTGGTATATATTTTATCTCGCTGGAATATGGTATTTGGGCTTTCATTTTCAATGAAAGAATGGTTATTTCGGAGTTTTTTGAAAATTCAACCCTAATGGAGGTAAACATGGGGTTGAAAGTTTGTATAGGAGCACCGTTAGTTGGGGTCATACAAAATAGAAATTGGTGTTTAGGGTCTTTGTTAGAAATAAATAAATAATTGTTTCACTGTTTTTGGGAATTCAACCCTTGAAGGCGTGAATTGGGGCCTAAATAGGGTAGAGGTTTCGTTAGTTTTTGAGTAAATTCAACCCCTAAAAGGGTGAAATGGTGATGTGGCAGTTTGTGTGGTGGTTCCGTTGGTTTTCAAGTTAGGGTAATAAAAATTGGTATTTGAGGTCTTTGTTACAAAATACGGAATATGTGTTTCAGTGTTTTCAGAAATTCAATGCTCAAAGGGGTGAACATCCTAACATTGTAAGCATGACCGTATAACGAATGAGCCCTTTTGTTGAGAATAGTGTGGCAAATTTGTCACGAGAGGCAGCGCTTGTGGTAGGAACAAACATCAAACCTTCTCCATTTAAGATAGTGTTATTTAAGTGATACAGTTGAATTATTCAAAATAATCAAGTAAATAAAGAAATTTTTTTAATAACCAAAATGCCAACAAAACATTGTAGTTTTGCGAACTGTACTTCGGAAAATCGATATCCAGAGGAAAACGTGTTTTTTATACCATTCGTAAAACCTCGCATTGCTGAGGTTAGATGTAATAAATTGATCCATGCCTTGAGGAGAGTGGATTTAACAAAAGAAAAAATAAATTAATATTCATATGTTTGCTCTAAACATTTTATTTGTGGTAAAGGTCCAACAGAAGAAAATCCTGATCCAGTTTCTGCAACGATTAGTAAGGTAGGTTAGGTAAATGTTAAGGGGTCGTGCTCATGCTCCTTGAAAATGGCTTTTTGACTTTTCTTGCGTTTTTTTGCCTCCTGAACACGAATCCGAAAAACTCGGCGGTCTCATACCGTTTCCGAGATATATTGACTTTCTCTTTCTTCAAGAGATCATTTTTAGGCACTGTTTTTGCGCACAAATATCACTCACAATGCCTCCTTCTTTTTACCGGCTCAAACTACAAACACCAACTCACTCATTTTCGGTACAACTTTGCACAAAATATAGCCGGTTTTATCGAAAAATACTAACTTTCCACCTTTGACAGTTGAAATTAAGTTAATGTGAAAACTTAGGTAAGGTTAGAATTTTTTCGATAAAACCGGCTACATTTTGTGCAAAGTTGTACCAAAGATGAGTGATTTGGTGTTTGTAGTTTGAGCTCGTGAAAAGAAGGAGTAATTTTTGTGCGCAGAAACGGTGCCTGAAAATGACCTCTTGAATCATATTAACTGTAATTATTTAAAAAAAAACGGAAATTTTGAGATTTCAACAAGCAAGCCACCGTTTTAATGTTGCTACATTATTATCCTTCACATTTGCAAATTTCAATTTGGCTCCTGAAACGCCGTATTCTATGAAACACATTTTTTTTCATGTTTATTTTTACATGTATTTTAATGTGAGATGAGTAATGTTTGTCCCTATCTACCGGCCTACTAGCACTTCTAATGGGTAATTTTTCGTAGTTGAGGAAAAAGGCTCATTCTATGGGGTTGAAAATAATGTTAAGAAGGTACAATTTTTCCTGCAGTTGTTCATCATACATGGCTGCCTTAATGGTCATCATGTACCATTAGTATTTTGTGCGCTACTAGACAAAGCAACAGAAACATATGAAAAGTGTTTCGAATTTGTCACTGAAAAGTGTAGTGAATATTCTCTGTCGTTTTATCCCACCGAAATTGTGGCAGAGGTGGCTATCCATAATGCAGTTGAAACTGTTTAACTACAAATACAAATAATTGGATGCAGATTTCATGTAATGCAAGCTTGGTAGCGTACAATTCAGAAGCTTGGATTTTCAGCAGATTATAAAGAAAGAAGCGAGGTTGGAAGATGGATTGGTTATGGACTGTTGTTTCTAGAACTACAAGATGTTGGTTATGCGTATGTTTTTATATTATTTGCTATTCAACCAGAGAACGATTAAGTTACTTTGCTTGATCGCACCACCAACGCATGCGAATCATTCCATTGGCATATCAACAAAACCTAAAATTCTCCACATCCTTCTGTATCTGTTTTGATTGATTTACTAACTAATTCAAAAAATTAAATATATTTAAAGTTGCAAAGACATTTGCACCGAATTTGAACACTCGGAAAAGGCAAGTATACGTACAAAACAAAATTAATGATTTCAATAAAGGGAAAGGGTTATCTTTAGAATTTGTTAAGGTAACTTTAATTAAAATTCGAAATATCTAAAGCGGCCGAGTTTACCTCTGCCCAGACACATACCACACCACTGTTCCACTGATGGTTTCAACCCCAAACGCAATAAAAATATTGTCTGGGGTGATTGATGGTAATTTATGATATACGTGGCCAGTTATCTACCAGTTTTTACGCGGCGAACGGTTTCTAATCGATTTGGTCTACCATATACTTTATAACGAGGAATCATATTTATGTTTTATGTACAATTTTGAACGAACCCTATATTTCGAGTTGAAGATAAATTTACTCACTGACATTGGAAATATGACAGATTTTTGTCATTATTTATTTCAGACGGAATCGGTGAATAAATCAGACTCCTGGATTGTATTGAATCATATCCTGAATTTTGGGAAAGGCAAATCGCAAAATATCAACCATTTTCATACAAGTTGGAAACAAGTTATTCAATAAAATAAAACTGTTTATCGTGGACTGTCAGGTGAAAAAACTGTAGAGGAGTTTTCACACCACTGAATTCGATGGAACCATTGGCGAGGAAATAAGTCGATTACAGTCTGACCCACATACTATTCAGAGCGTGCCAAATTGAGACGAAGATGAGTCACGCGCAAACCGCAAGGAAACCGATGTTGAACCATTAAAAGTGTTAAATATATTTAAATTCTGAGTATTTTGACACGCCACACACACTTCTATCATGTTTGGGTGGCGCCAGACGGCGGGCATTCTGTTTTCAAATCAAGCAATTAATGCTTTCAACGGTTTTTTATTATTAGACGAATAAATTTCGAATGCGGGACATCGCTGATACGAGATTTAAGACAGAGGAATTTAATTAACATTTTTTCAGGTAATTTGATAATAGAAAGTTATTCTCAGAGTGTGTTGTTAGTTCGCCTCATTTGAAGAGATCGACTTTGTCGCTTGGTATAGATAACATACATAACTTTAGGAATATTTGAACAGTTCTTTTGTATACACAGCTTGAATCATAGCTAGTGTAATGTTCCCCAAATTCGATTTTCACGATTACCCAGGTTGCGTTTGATTCACTAGATCTTTGATATAACCCTACAAGACAAATCTGATAGCGTGAGGTCTGGGGACCGAACCGGATAATTGACCAGACTCCAGGATTCTCTTGAATCATTTCCTGTATTTTATCAATGAATTCCATGATCCAAACCAGTAATTCCCGTAATCCTTGCACAAAATGAAATGTGGATTCTCTTCTCTACTTTATTCGAATATAATCATGCGAATTTATACCAACATATACTGGAATGTTGTTACAGTTCTCCCGAGCAGTTGGACAAATGAAAAGCACTGCTCTATGTCTACAGTTCCAATAGGGATCTCGCCTTATTCAAAGCTGCAATAAATATAAAATTTATTTATGTTTTATGAATACAGAATTCACTAGGAGGAGAAGAAAGGTACATACAACATGAGATAACAAACTACAGGAAAATAGAAAGAAAACAGGAACGGAGGGTTTATTTTCGTACATCACATCCGAAAAAATATATTTGGGAACACTTCACCAACACATTATACAGTGTTGAGTCTACTCACCCCAAAAGTAATATGATTAATGTCTTTAGGAAAATGAAAGGAAACTAGAAACGTCTGTGTTGGACACCGCTATCAACTTCTCGTATTGTAGCTAGTCCTTATCACCAGTATATTATCTTAGTGAATTCTTCATTCATACAACACAAACAAATTTTATTTTTATAGTAGCTCTGAAGAAGGCGAGATCTCTCACCGAAACGTTGGCATTAATACTGTAGACATAGAGTGGTGCTTTACATTTTCCCGACTGCTTGTGAAAACATATAGAACTTCTGGACGTGAGAACGCAACATATGCTCGAATATTATACAGTGGAATGTCTATATAAAATTATTAAATGTTCTACATGGTCTGATTCGTGGCTGGATATAGATGTGAGTGATGATAACATTCAGGAAAGCGTTCATAGTATAAAGGAGTTGCTTTGCCTTGTTCCTGCATTTTTGAAAAATCAGTAACAGGCCCATGGGGATAGGGAGTGAATGGAATAATTGTATTGTAGTTTTAGCAGGACTGTCAAGCAATACTTATTGGAAATTTTGTGTATATCGGCTAGTTACCGTTACACCTATTGAATTTTTTCGTGTGTAACTATCACTTATGTAGCATAGCCGACTCTTTTGAATTATTGAAAAGAACTAGCTCCGAGCAGGATTCGAACCTGCGTCCTTCAGATCTCCAATCATACGCTCTACCAACTGGGCTATCGAAGATACAAGGTTCCATCTGCGCTTCTAACATAGCTTTATCCTAAAATTTAGTTTTAGTTTGTTGTTGGGATGGATGAATGAAGTAGAAATGACCTCATGCACTATCAGTGGCCTTAAAGATTATTTCCACTCATCATCCCAACATCGCCGTCGAATGTCGGTTCCAGTCAAGTTTCGCACGTTTGATCTCCGACCACTGAACAAGATTGACAAATTTAAATTGCGAAAAGGGGAAATAGCGTCTGTGAATATATATGAGTAATGGAAAAAGTGCGGCATTTCAGACAAAACTCCTCCGCCATTTTGGAGTCGCCATATTGAATTTGTGCATTTTGATAAAAAAATCATGATCTCCGACCCCGAAAACCCTCGCATACCAATTTTGAATCGAATCGTACCATAATCACAAAACTCGTCCGCCATGTTGGCGCCTCCATTTTGTTTCTTCTCTAATCAAGATTTCATAATGCATTTTCACCGGAATTATGGATACCTGCCAAATTTCAGCTCAATCGGATGTCGGCAAGTGCTACAAAAATGGATTACAAATTTTGAACCGGAAAGAATGGCAGAACGAATGACAAACGAACGAAGCAAGTTGAATAAAATCTTGTGAAAATGATCTTGATAGCCACTGATAGTCAGGATTTTAAAATATTCAAAATAAATAACCGTGTGTCTTCGATAGCTCAGTTAGTAGAGCGTATGACCAGAGTCAAAGGACGCAGGTTCGAATCCTGCTCGAATATAATTTTTTTATTATTAAAAAAATTGATGAAAGCCACAATTTGTCCTTGTTCACTTCAGTTTATGTTGATGGAATATGTGCTTATTGATTATCATAGCTGAGGCGTTTCTACTTGTGTAGAGAAAACTCGCGGAAGAACTCTTTGTTTGAGAGTAGTGAAATAACAGTGTATTGTATGGAGCAAAAGTGCTGGAAACTTGGGTTGAACGACGCATTGTGAGTTGAATGACTAGTTATGACTGTATTGAACGAAGTCGAGAAAGTAACTAACTGAAACTCACTTGAACGATGCCGAGAGAATTTCGAACTAAAACTGGACTAAACAACGTCGGTAACTCACTTTTATGTCTCAGGCAACTGTACAGCTGTACTTTTCAATACTCTGTCTGTTAATTGCCGAGGAGTAATGCCAGAAATTTTCCCTTGGATAAATTTGGTTTACTTAATGAATACCTGATGAAATAGCAGTAATTTGGTTTTACCTAATGAAATAGTAGTTATTGAATTTTCTTGTAATGACAAAAATTCCAGAGAGATTTCATGACAAGTCGTGATCCATTATTTGGAAAAATTGTACATTTAGGAAAATAGTCGTTTCGTACAATCGCCTCAACTGTGAACTGTAATTAACAAAAAATTAAACCGACGAAATACGGAACTGAAAAGTAAAAAATAAAATGAACCTTCTTAGTCTCAATAACTAAGCTCCTAAACTAATGTAAGTAACTAATTTTGAGTCGGCGCCAAACAAACTATCAAATGAATTAGGTGAGGCGTAAAATGATGGCATCGAGTTGCGCGGTGACATTCTGATAATTTTTTTGAAGTAATTTAATGATCTTCGTTGATTGTTCGTTTGGCGCCGACTCAAAATTAGTTACTTACATCAGTTTAGGAGCTTAGTTATTGAGACTAAGGAGGTTTTTTTGTTTTTTACTTTTTAGTTCCGTATTTCGTCGGTTTACTACTTTGTTAAAAAGTTTATTCTTTTAAATTTTTTGTAGCTGAAATCTAATAATTACTATCAACTTCTTTTCTGATTATTTCCAAAATACTTATTTACCCACCTTACTTCAACTATTACCAGTTAAATGATATGATTATCTACTTTTACTATTTGTTGTAATATAAGTTATTTTTGTTGTTCTGGTTAGTTTATTTCATTACTCTGTATATCATTCCATCCTCTCATAGAATATAATGATTGTGACGGATGTAGGAGAACAAAAGTAATGACACTAGCGATCTGTCATTGTCAACTACATATGTGTGCCAATGTTCACAAGTGAAAAATCAATTATCCCCCATTTTTCTACCCGTGAGGGTGGATAATTACATTCGTAATCCAAATATGATCAACTATGAGGTATATCCTATCTAATAAAAGAAGAATCATCCAAATCGAAGAACCCAGTACGAAGTTATGCCTGATAGAATCGGTTAACGGACCAGAATTCAGAGGGTGAGTGATCAATATCCTTCATTTTGCTACCCTTAGGGGTGATTTTCATTTTTTATATTCGAATGGGACCAACTTCGGAGAACACCCTATTCACTGAAAAAAGAATTATCGGAATCGGATGTCTTAGTAGAAAGTTTTGCGTGGTCATACATAAAAAAAATATACTCCTCGGCTAGAAAACCTCTTCCTTTTTGGTTTCGTCGATTAAAAATGGTTAATATTTGAAATATATATAAGTGTATATGAAAGGGATGATCCTCCACAGAAATACAAATAAGTCATTTTTGATAAATGATATTTTTGTCTGTTTTGGTTCAGTTCATACGGTTCTTTTTCATTCATAAAAAATATATTCAGAATTCTGAATTAGTTTTTTCTAATAGGAAAAGGTATCTAGTTGAAATGAGAAGAATGTTATGCTTGATGGTATTTTGAAAAGGCAAGAGGTGCTCTTCGAACTGTGGGAATAAATATGATTCCACGAGAACAATCACAGGGACTTTTGAACAAGTCGCAAAATCCTTAGCTGGATTTCATAAAAATATTACCTATGGTAAAAAAATAGTAAATATTTGCCGATCATAGTATCGTGAACAGAATGGAGAGAATTTGACAAAAGATACTTATTAATATGTATCAGTCAGGTAGTTTCAAAATGACAGCTATTGGAAGATTTAATAAAATTCCCAATCTTACATTTCCTCATTGATATTTGCAAAGTGTACATATATCGTTTGATATAGCTTCCGGAGATCTACAGCTCTCATCCTCTGAGTTTTTCTGTGAGATGTACACATGATGAATCACCATTAATGTTTTTCAACCGACGAAACCAAAATGGAGGAGGTTCTCTATTGGTCCCGTATATTTTATTTTTTTCCATAATATTTTTTTATGTATGATCACGCATAACTTTTTACTGAGGCGTCGGATTGCGATAATTCTTTTTTCAGTGGATAGGATGTACTACGAATTTGGTCCCATTCGAATTTAAAAGATGAAATCCACCCCTAAGGGTAGCGAAATGAAGGATATTGATCACTCACCCCTTGAATTCTGGTCCGATAACCGATTCTATCAGGCATAACTTCGTACTGGGTTCTTCGATTTGGATGATTTTTTTTTAATAGATAGGGTATACCTTATATCTGGATTTTGAAAGGAATTAGCCACCCTTACGGGTAGAAAAATAGGGGATAATTGATTTTTCACTAGTGAACATTGGCACACACATACGTAGTTGACAATGACAGATCGCTACTGACATTATTCTTGTTCCACATCCGTCAAAATCAGTATATTTTATGAGAGGATGGAATGATATACAAAGTAATGAAATAAACTAACCAGAACAACGAAAATAATTTATATTACAACAAATAGTAAAAGTAGATAATCATATTATTTAACTGGTAATAGTTGAAGTAAGGTGGGTAAGTAAGTATTTTGGAAGTAATAAAAAAACAAGTAGGTAGTAATTGGTAGATTTTAGCCACAAAAAATTGAAAAATAAAAACTTTTAACAAAAAATTAAACCGACGAAATACGGAACTGAAAAGTAAAAAATAAAAACTTTTTAACAAAAAATTAAACCGATGAAAAAATCAACTGAAAAGCAAAAAATTAAATAAACCTTCTTAGTCTAAATGATAATTGAGGTCCTAAACTAATGTAAGTAACTGATTTTGAGTCGGCGCCAAACAAACTAGCAATTGAATCAGGTGAAGCGTAAAATGATGGCTGCAAGATGCACGGCTGCGTTTTGATGACTTCTTCCATAGATAATGATCTTCGATAATTGCTTGTTTGGCGCCGACTCAAAATCAGTTACTTACATTAGTTTAGGAGCTCAATTATCATTTAGACTAAGAAGGTTTATTTTATTTTTTGCTTTTCAGTTGATTCTTTCGTCGGTTTAATTTTTTGTTAAAAAAGTTTTTATCAATCAATTCATTAGTTTCAGGTACTGTATGCTTCCTTGAGAATTTCTTTAGTTCGTGTTGATTATATCTGAAATGGCTCACGTTATTTTTTTTCTGGGACACTTAACACATCGGTCTTTTTCTTTCTTGAATTTTTGTTCAATAGAGTGGACTTTTGTATTTTCAGAAGTGTTGTCCTAATTTTCTGCTATTTTTGATACGTAATTTCAAAGTTGAATCAATTAAATAGAAATATTCTGTAGGTTAAGGGATATTTGGAAACTACAGCTTTCGATCGTAGAGTTTAAGATTTACACAAAAATAGAAATGCGGCTTGTGTTTTCACATGCAGAATATGTTACATGATATGTCAGCTTGATTAATGAAAATATCAGAATCTTAATAAATTTTGAAAATCACCTTCTCGACTGTCTGCGCCCTAGTTCTTTCATCATCTTAAATAACCGGCGAGATATGTCTTGAAACAACAATCCAGGGGTATACTCATATGATTATATGACACAATTAACATATTCAGCATTCTGAAAATTAAGATGAGATAAAGTATAATGTATTGTAAAAAAAAAATTGTTAAATTGTTTTTAACCGCTTTCTTAGTTGTTTGACCAACCCTCAGAAGTTAATGAAAACTTTTACGAGTTAAGATCACGGGGACCTTACCTTTTATAGTGGGATCCGAAACCACTCTTGTGGTGTGTATATTCCAACACTTTCGGTGGGCTGTATGATTAAAAACGGATCAAATGCTTATGAGGATGAATAAACGCCACAATATCAAAACAACGTCAAGAAAACAATACAAAATAGTGATAATAATCAGCGGGGACTGAAACTAGTGATTTAATTCCTGATTTTAGGCACTAGAGTGCACTTTCATACCTTGGCAACTGAAATTGTGTATTCCAAAACAGTGAAAAATAAACAACATCGGTTTTGAAATATACACTTTAGATTGAAAAGGGAAACATTCTCAATTGAATATTTATAGAAAGATTTTTCAATGTCCAGCGTGGCTTTAGCCGGGGAAGAAGTTGTTTTCTGTTAGAAATTCACAAAAAAATAACTTCATTTTTATCGTGGATTTTTCAATTAACAGAAAAATCTTTCAATCAATAATCAATTGAGAATGTTTTCCTTTTCAACATGAATACCCCACAAGAGGTTATCTTGACGATGGAAGATAGTGACTAAAGTTTATCTTCCAGTCGCAGATGATTCCACATCTGATTTTATGAACATCCTGTTCATATTTTCAACAAAACACTTTAGATTCTTGGTAACCACATATCATTGTTCTGCAGGGCAGAAAATATCCACTATAAACAAAATTCAGTCAACAAAAATATCTTACGTGAAACCATTCCACATTTATCTGATACTAGAGCCAATATATTCATTTCCACTATTGCCCCTATAAAAAACTGAGAATTAGCTGGATCAGCAATGCATTTCTTCCGTTCATCTAATTCTACCACCCTTGCTATTGACAGATGTCCGAGTATGAATAATAAACCCAAACAATACCTATTTTCGAAAATCCTCCTCAAAATGAATGTCCATCTGTATCCTCTGACCGGCTGGCACATACCCCTCCCCAACTCCTTATCCGAAACCCCTTAATCTTCTCACCCTTCTATACAAAGTCGACAGGACGATTAAATGCACCGCTTTGAGCAGTAAAGCTTTCTTCGGTAATGGTATTATTGTCAGCTTACGGCATTGTGTATAAACTGTGTGAAAGGACAGAGTAAATCATCATTATATGGAGCTTTTCAGTATGTCATTCACTTGACTGTGCGTGCTGGGCGGTGTACGTCTCTCGATGAAAGGATTATATTTTATTCCGTTTATTTAATAGGCATAGAAGTGTCACTTTTGGAACTTGCTCCACGTAAGTGATTCATTCACTGGTGTGGGTAATTGCAGGCGCATGGGGACCAGTTTTCGTTCGGATTTATAGAGAGAGATAAGTATCCTTGTTTTCAACAGCTTTTGTTGGAATAACTTATGCAGAATTATTCGTGAGTGGAAATAATAATAATGTGTTTTTATTGCTCAATAAAAAGAAAACAAAAGTCAATTCAATAATTTGGTTGGCGCCATTCAGCTTTCGCTGCTGTTCAAAAATCACATCGGACTTGCAGAAGAAACCATGTGTAGGTTTTGTCAGGAAGATGAGAGTTTGATATGTTGAAAAGCTAGGAGGGTAGAGTAAACTAAGCAGGTTCTGATTCATATAGATTTATGACCCAATCCTGGGTAAATGAATTGCACATCTCACTTGTTAGGATGTGGATAGTCATCGAACTACTCAATCTGTGATTAGCTCAGAATTGAGGAGCAGTACCAAGAACTGTTTCTCAAAAATTTAAGCTTTATTATTGCATTGATGAATTATAGTTTGACCTACTCTTCAACTTCTCAGATTGGTTGAAAAAATTAGGGATTTGTGGGTGAGTTTGCGAGTGGAAATTATATATTTTTTTTTAATAAAAGAACTTTGACCTCCTTCAACCACTTGACCAACAGAAGTTTATTTCAAGCTATCGTGTTTATTATCTGTGATATTTTCAATCAAATCTAGGATTGATGCTACTTAAATCATTCCTCGCCGAGAGTTTTATGAAATAATTGGTCCATAACACTTGTTGTCATCAATGTTTTATTTTATTTTTTATAATTGTGCTGTATTCTTTATTACAACGCAATTTTCCATGTCATATCAATAATGATAATTAACCTATTCGTTCTAATCACTTTTACATATTTAAATTGACTGCTAAGTATCATCTCAGTGAGTTTCTATATCAAAGGTACAAAGGTTCATCATTCATTTTATGAAATATAATTACTAATGATTTGGTTAGGTAATTGTTGCTGGTTTGCCAATTAAATTGGTGTCAAATAAAATGTTTTTTTTTATTTGATAATGTTTTTTGAAGTATACTGAATTCAAGGAATTATTTCAAAACTATTTTTTGTATTTGGCATCTATCAGGCTGAGAGTTATACCAAACAACGTTAAACATATTTTTCAGATTCTGTCTAGATTTTATCGAAAGGAATCAAATATTCGCTCTTGATATCATTTAAGGATAATAACAATCAATCAATTTGAACGATGTCTCGTTTATTATGCTAAAATTCCATTATGCAACTCGTATTCCTATCAAGTTGATCAATATCTTCGTAGAAATTATTTTTAGAAGTTGGCACTATTATGATTAATCGGATCTTATGAATGACTTTGATCGGCTATATACTGATGAAGATCACTTCCACGTGCACTCACATTATTTCTCTTTTCTCACATCCAAATTCTTGGGACAATGGTGAATGAAAATATATTTCAGGTCTGTCTTCAATCTAATTACCACTGGTAGAATGCTTTTGTATATCTACAGGAAACAAAATCCATGAAAAACTAAAATAAGGTGGTGGTGCGTAGTAGTGAAATTGGTTTGGTCGGTTTTATTTCAAGAAATATGACAGAAAATATTGGAGAAGCCATAAATAACGCTACTTTGGACCTGATTTGATAGCTAATGAAACTAAAACTATCAGAAATTCGATGGCCTTCTATGAAAACTATTTCCCTTGCAATTAATGATAAAAAAATCATAATGAATGTAGGGAGATAAGAATTATGTACCTGTATCATTACTAAAATTATCAAAAATCCTTGTTTTGGAGTCTAAATAACGTCAGGGGCCAAAAATATATCATGGCTCAATAGCCAAAAGTACTGAGAGAAGCTCTGAAAATCCAAATTGTCAAACTCGCCCATCCAGTTATTGAAAATACGGAAAAAAAATTGTCACTTATAGTAAAAAATTTACTGACCTGAATATCAGACAATTCAAACATTACCTAACCAAACTTGAAATAAGATGCTTGGAGACCTCAAATATAAACGAATCTTTCGAACTATTTTGGGAACATTTTTCATTTGCATTCGAAGCTTCTTTTCCAAAAACCTTTATGAAGTCGAAATCATCCCGAACGGCTGCCCCTTGGTATACCTACCAACTCAAATTCGAATCAGAGTATTTACAAAGTTTGAATATCTTACGGAAAAAATATCCCAATAATTTCGATCTACAAAATGAATATAAACACTCCAAAAAATCATATAATCAACACGTAAAGGAGGCCAATCCACAAAAAAGGAGACAGACTATCGCTCATAAATCACAGACCCATCGGGCTCTTGAGCATTTTATCCAAAGTTCTGGAAAAAGGTATATCAAAAAGAATAAGTAGCTTCCTAGCTAGGTTCGACATAATAAATAAAAAACAACATGGGTTCAGAAAAGGGCATTTCACTGAAACGGTGACAACCGATTTTATTCAAACATACATGAAAAACTAGAGAAAAAAGATTCCATTATTGGATTCTTCTTTGATTTGTCACGTGCATTCGACATGCTAAACTTTGAGTTCATCATAACAAAAATAAATCCACTCGGCATTTGCGGAAACATATCACATTGGATTCATTCATTCTCAGAAGGACGTAAGCTTATAGTGAAAATAAACGAGGAAACTTCTGATGAATTCTTAATTGACTCGGGTATTCCACAGGGGAGTGTTCTCGGTCCTCTCATATTCTTATTATTCATCAATGACCTTCCTGATTACATGAGCGACGGAGAGGTTTTTATGTTCGCAGACGATACATCTATCTAGCTCAGATATGTACTTATAAAAACTAATAACGTTCTCCGCCAATTCGACAACTGGTGTGAAAAAACGTTTTATCGTAAACTACTCCAAAACTACCGCTGTACAATTCCAGAGACCTCAGTCGGGAACACTTGTTACCGAAAAATTGAATATCAATAACCACACAATACTGTTCCAAAAAAACTGTCAATTTCTAGGTACAATTATTGACAGCAACCTCAGATGGGAAGAATGTATCAATACGATCTGCTCCAAATTGAATAAACACTATTTCGCAATAAAACATCTGACGAATTGTCTTGGTGATGAAATAATTTCTGTTTACTATGCATTGGTTTATTCAACTATCAGCTATAACATTATAGCTTACGGCTTGGCGACCGATAGTGCTCGAGTTTTCCTCTCCCAGAAAAGGATAATTCGCCTGTTCTTCCACTTGGATTATCAACAATCCTGCAGAAATATCTTTAAGGAAAAAAAACTCCTAACATTCACTAGTATTCATCTATATAAACTTTTAACTCACACCTACATTCATAGAAACAGTCTCACGAAAAATTCAAATTTTCATAGCCACCAAACTCGCAAAAAAAACGAATTCAGATTGGAACTAGTCACCTACACAAACTACAAAAAATCTCCAAATTATGCAGGCGCAAATTTCTTCAATTTATTGCCCAATGAACTAAAAAACCAATCGAATTTGTTCAGATTCAAATCAAAACTGAAGTCATTTCCACTCCAAAATGCATTTTATGAGATAAAAGAACTCACGATGTGTTGTCAGCGTAGTACAAATTGTTTTAATTCTGCTGATAGTTTTATATATTTATATTTTTATGAGGACATTAATAAATAGATTTTATCTTAGCACTAAGTATAATGTTAGTGTATAATTTGACTTGTCAATCCAATGTAAATTGGTGTCTGATTATTAAACTTCTATTCTATTCCATTTTTATTAATGATCGTAAATACATACATTTCAGATGTTCCATTTTCACCTGAATCATTTCTGAATCGTATCACTTATCTGACTATATATGTATCAAAGTTTCTTGGAAAGGATATTCTAATTTAATCAAACATTATTTTTAATTGTAGTAATTTCCAATAATTTTTCCTTTGTTGGAAATAAAATGATAGAAGTTAACGGCCCAGACCTTTTATAGTTGATATACAAAATGAATACATTTTTTGAATGACGACATTTATCATGCTCGACCGTGATCAAAACGCAACTAATAAAAACCACCCATGTAGTCTAAATAGAACCAATTTGTAACCCTACAATTATGTGTTCCTCTTACTTTCGATAATAATAGCTATAATCTCAGCTACCGCAATTAAATATGGCATTTTGGCACATAATGTGGGGTCGGGCTTTTTCTCAATATGTCTCTATTTGTGGGCTCGAAAACTGGCAATAATTGGTAGAACTTTACTTTTTCAAATCGGTGAATTAGTTTGAATGGTTCGTTATGGTGTCAAACTTTTTTTTACAGAAATAGAGTCGTTTCGCCTTTTTTGACTGACTTCCCGACTTCATATTTCCATCAACATGAATATATTGCAAGTATTTTTATTATTTGTGTCCTGTGTGGGTCAAATATAATAATTGAGATTTTACCCCCTTCCTGTTGACCGATTGTTATGAAATTTGGTAGATACTGATGACAATACAATATGTGTATTCAGTATCATTGTAAATCCAAGATGGCGCCGCCACAAAATGGTGGATAATATATTTTTTTACAACCCCTTCAATATGGATATTAAATGAAAGGGCTTGACTAGTAGATTACAGTACACCATGAAAAAATTCCAAATCCAAGATGGCGTCCGAAACAAAATGGCGGATTATAGAGTTTTGACAGTCAATACAACCCCCTCAATATGGATATAAAATGAAAGGGATTGACAAGTAGAATAGAGTACACCATGAAAAAATTCCAAATCCAAGATGACGTCCGAAACAAAATGACGGATCATAGAGTTTAGACAGTCAATACAACCCCCTCAATATAGATATAAAATAAAAGGGCTTGACAAGTAGAATATAGTACACCATGGAAAAATTCCAAATCCAAGATGACGTCCAAAACAAAATGGCGGATCATAGAGTTCAGACAGTCAATACATTAAAACTGAAATATATGTATCTAATCAAAACAAAGGACTTTGTCAACTGAGAATTGTGAATCAAGCATGAATTTCCCACCCAAGTCAAGATTTCGTATCGTGTCGAGGACTGTGTGGCGTTAGGGTGGCTAAAAATGATACGTCGTTAGCGGTACACCAGCGTAAAGTCTTTGGAAGGATTATGTATTGAGGAGTTAGATTGCAACAAACTGGAAAGAAACCTTGTAATAATGAGGCACTAAATGAACTAAATAGAATGAGAAATATTGAGTAACTAAATAAAAAACTGAAAACTTCAAAATAATATAAGTAAAAAAAAACAAGTTAAACGGTTTCATTGTGAAGAAACATAATATAGATGCAGATAATGTACTAAAGGCTAAAAAATAATTAGGTAGGTATAGTTCATCCATTATCAATTGAAGAAGCATAAAAAACGAGTTTCCCAGTCTTGCGGCGGAATCCTTTGAGCAGCAGAGGCGGAGATAACAAATTTCATTTGAATATTCAAATATTTTAAAAATCATAATTTCATTTTCCCATGGTCGAAAAAAAAACCATATTTTTCAACAAAACACAACACAACTATAGAATATTTCAAAACCAATTTCGATCTCAAACCAGAGATGCTACAAGCTTTCATGCATAACGACCTCCTAAAACACGTATATAACTGGTGATTCATTAGTCTCAACGTATAGACACATCTACAAGCATTATCATTGAGTTACGGTCCGTTTGATTGGCTGCTGGAGAACTAGACAGCTGTCACTCAAACCCTCGTTGACTATAGGCTCTTTTGATCTTCCGTTTGCCGACGGAGAATGTTTACGGGTAGTCCACATTATTTTTCGTTCCGTTTCTTCAATTATACGCTCGTGTTAGCGAAGTGAGTTTTTGATTTGCTCCCTATGGAAACAGCTTCTGCAATTGAAAATGGTTAAACTATACCAGTCATCACACCATTCTCCTCATCAATATAGGGCATTGATAAGACCAAAATAAAATAGTGGGGCGCGTCGAATTTCTATTATCTATAGTCAAACCTCCCACATCATTATATGCTTTGGATGCATCTTCTCAATAGACAACTTATGCAAAATGTGTGTAAAAGTAAATCCGTCACTATCATCGTGCGACATCACAGAACGATCATTTACATATTTACTCAGGTTACGCTACGCCCCACGATTTTATTTTAGTCTGATCAATGCCCTATATTGATGAGGAGAGTGGTGTGATGACTGGTACCTGGTACCTACCTAATAATTTTTTAGTATATTATCTGCATCATTATTGTTTCTTTAAAAAAAAGAACACTCATTTTATTATAAGATTTTATTTAGTTTCGCCTGTCCCGGTGTCAGTCTATAATCAAATCATCCAAGTTAAATTTGACTCACTTCTAGTTGCCCGATTAACGTCAATTTGGCAGGTGTTCATAGTTACCGTGATTATGCATTGTGGAATTTTTGTTAGAGAGAAAAAACAAAATGACAGCACCAAGATGGCCGATGATCTCTGTTATTATGGTACGATTCTATTCAAAATTGGTATGTGGGGGTTTTCAGGTTTGGATATTAGAAATTTTCATTCAAAATTCACAAATTTGAGATGACGGCTCCAAGATGGCATACGAGTTTTGTAATTATGGTTCGATTCTATTCAAAATTGGTATTGGGGGTTTTGGGGGTTGAAGATTATGATTTTTTTGTCAAAATTCATAAAATCAAAATGGCGGCTCCCAGATGGTGGACGATCTCTGTGATTATGGTCCGATTCTATTCAAAATTGGTATGTAGAAGTCAGAGATTATGAATTTATTGTCAAAATTCATAAATTCGAAATGGCGGCTCCAAGATGGTGAACAAGTTTTGTGATAATGGACCGTTTCTATTCAAAATTGGTATGTTGGGGTTTTTGGGGTCGGATATTATGAATTTAGTCGAAGATTATTAATTTTTTGTCAGAATTCATGAATTGAAGATTGCAGCTCCAGGATGGTGGATGAGTTAATCTTTAGATGGTATCCTCATTGAAGGACTAGATAGCTCAGAACTTACAGAAGAAAGGCATCATAATGACGATGCATTAACAAAAATGTATAGAATAAGGCGTACTTACTGAAAAGAACAAAATGAAATAATTAATAAGTTACCATTTTTTATTCAAAAGTGCCAAAAAGTAAAAAAGAATTGCTTCGGATGTGCGACGTAGGTTATTCCGTGAGTTATATCTTGGGGTGCCACATCAAATACCCCGCCAAATAACCTACTAACAATACAAAGAGGTATTTTGAAAAGTATGTACAGAAAACCAAAAACTTACGCAACACAAAGACTATACGATGAAACCGAGATTCTCAACTTACATCAGCTATATGCCAAAACCCCAATCATCAAACAATACAAGAACAAAAAAATCTGGAAACTCATAGAACATTGTCACCTCACTAGATATAAAATCAACTCCGCTGTTATACCGAGAGCCGAAAAAACTATTGGACATAAATGTTTTACATGTCTAGGCCCTAAACTATTCAACGAACTATTAATAGAAATAAGGAAAATCAATTCAACAAACCAATTCAAGTTCAAGATCAAGAAATGGTTAATGACAATCCCTCAGATCGCATTGTATGACTTTTTGAAAATGAAAACCCGAACTATAAAATAGGGAAAGTAATTTTATTTGAATATATGTATGTATTTCGTAATTTATATGTTATTTGATATATGTATATATTTAAGTTGTTTTGTCAACATGTAATAAAATGTAATGTTGCCCTAAATCTAATACCATTTCAACCGCTGTGCATAGTACTTATGTTAATATCATTTTAACTTGTTATACGAACACCTTCCATATTTTTTACTGTATACATTGTTAACATACCACATACAGCCATAGGCTTGTAGTGTTTTAGTTTATTTGTCAATGAATCAAATAATTTTGTGTCGCAACAAATATTTGTACATATTCGTACTTATTATTTGTACTTCTCAATTCTTTCAATTCTTTCTTTCATTCGTTCAAATGAACATTATGATTATAGATTCAAAAGCTAATTTTTTTAAATCCGAACTGAAAACTTGAATCTACAACTGACGGAATAACCTACGTCGCACATCCTCAACAATTATTTTTGACTTTGAATAAGAGATTGTCTTTAAACATGTTTTTTTTATTATTTATTTTATTTCTATCTCATTCGATTCATCCTGTCAACATAATTTGCAATCCTCATGCTGGTATAAGAAAATCTAATATACAGGGTGTTATGTGAGTATGTGGCCAAACTCGAAGGGGTGATTGTTTGAGTGATTCTAAGACGAAAAGTTCATATAACCAAAAGTCCGGTGATGCTTTGTTTTCAAGATACAGGGTGTCAAGATTTTCAAAAGAAATATCTTAATAATCCTTCAGCAGATTTTTTTGAAATTTGGCAGTATCATTTGGGGTAATTCAACCCTAACTAGATTGGAATTATCATGTCCACAGGCGTCCCGGAAGGCACCTTAACCAATATTTTTGACCAAAAAACTGTGCACTACTGGTTTTTGCAAATTTTTGTTCTATTTTTCGCATTGAGCAACTAAAACTACAACTTTTTTATTTCTAGAATTTTTTTCGTATCTTGCTTTGTTTTTGAGAAAAATCACTTTATTGCATGTCTCTGGGACAACATAATAAAAAATTTGAACTACCAAATCATCAAAAACTGGGGTGTACTTGTTATTTTTTTCCATATCAATAGGCTATTCTAATCTCAGAAATTGTTATCAAAAGTAATGCAAGCAATAAAAAAAAATTATTAATTATTAAAAAATGTTTTCATTGTTGTCCATGGATATGCAATAACGAGATCTTTATTTATGATTAAACAATTGAAATTACACAAAAGTCATCTCCTGAATTTTTAGACTAACTGTTTTCGATGAAACAGAGAACGTTAATTATTACTGTAGTGTTTCGAAAGTAAAGTTAGAGTGACATGGAAGGAAAAACAATTATTCAAACAAATTTGACTTTGACATAACTTGAAACAGTGCATACGTAATTCTTTGATAGTAATCATTTGAAGTGTTTTTAGGAGTTTCAGGCTATAAAATTCATTACTGATATTAGAAAATTGTTCGGTTTACAAACTCAGAAATGGCCGATATGCATTTTGTCTAAGGCAATTCCAGAGCGGCTAGACGCATTTATCAAAGATATCCTCATCGCATTGTACCAAATAGACAAACATTTGTAAGAATACACGAAAGGCTGTGCGAATCAGGCACCTTCCAAAGGTCGGCTGCTCTTATTGGAAGACCTGCAACAGTAAGAACAGTGGAGCTGGAGGAAGCAGTTTTACGTGAAATTGAGCGTAGCCCCGTTACAAGTAAACATAAAATTGCACAACAATTAACCATTTCTTACTTTACTGTATCGAAGATTTTAAGGGACTATCAACTGTATCCTTACCACATACAGCGTGTGCAAGCGTTATTACCTGCGGATTTTCCCAAGCGAGTTGTTTATTCTACTCGGCTTTTGCAACAAGAGGCAGCATCTCCAACATTTCTATCCCGTATATTATTTACCGATGAAGCGTGCTTTTCCTGAAATTCAATTATGAACTTTCATAACAATCATATCTGGGCTGAAGACAATCCCCATGCGGTTATAGAACATTATTATCAACAACTATTTTCAGTGGATGTTTGAGTTGGTATTGTGGGTGATTATCTCATTGGACCCCATTTTTTACCCCCGAGATTAAATGGTCAAGAGTATCCTCATTTTTTGGAATTTGTGTTAACTGTACTATTAGAAAATGTCCCACTGGCAGCAAGAGGAGAAATATGGTTCATGCACAATGGGGCCCCACCTCACTTCAGCATAGAAGCATGTCAATTTCTGGTTGCAACTTATGGAGAAAACTGGATCGGTCGCACAGGTCCACAGGCCACCCAGGTGACCGGATTTAAATCCCTTAGATTTCTTCCTTTGAAGACATTTAAAGTCCCTCGTTTATAAATCTCCAGTCAACACTGAAGACGAATGAAGCCAATGGATACGGGATTCATGTGATCAGATAAGACATACGCCGGAAATATTTCAACGTGTTCGGCAATCGATGTTAAGACGAGGTAATGCTTGCATTGAAGTTGAGGGAGGACATTTTGAGCAACTATTGTAAATTTTGAGTTACTTATTGTTAAATGTTTTCTTAAAGAAAAAAAAATGCGTACCATTTGTTTAACACGTTGAGTGCGGATGGCGTCTAAAGACGTCATTCGCTTCTCACGCGGGAGGCGGATGGCGCCTTTCGACGCCATGGATACATACGGATATATTGCTTCAGTAAGTTGTTAGCTCGTGAGAGAAGTGGATGTGCCGTCGTCAGCCTGTAGTATAAGAGCGATATATATGAAAAATTGTCTTGGATCGAGTTCACCATGAACAAAAGTCGCCCGGGCCCTTCGGGGATAAAAAAACCAAAAATAATATACAGTACAATAATTTTACGGAGGGAATTGACAGAAAAGATTAAATGATGGCATACTACCCATGTGAGAGGAAGACTATGCGATGGTATAAGAAACTGGATATACATATAATATACATGAGCCTAATCAATTCTTTTTTTTTTATATAAAAAATATGTGAGTCCAAGAAGTTCATTATATGATTGTAGACTACAATAGTTGGAAAAATTATCACCTGAAACAGATGATCGAAATATTCAGAGAAGGCAAATGCTAGCAACGCATATTCCACAAAAAAATCCTCAAACCGGAAAAGGGAAAAAACATGCACATAGAAGATGCACGGTTTGTAACAAAAATAAGATAAGAAAAGAGACAGTTTACCACTGTCCCGCTTGTCCTGGAACGCCAGCGCTTTGTTTAGAACCGTGTTTTTCTATATTTCATATAAATAATTAAATTATTTTTGTTATATATGTATTTTACTATATTTTGAGTTTCGTTTTTGTTTTTCGAGTATATTATACTATATAAGAATAGTATTGATTTTTTTTATAAATATATTTTTTAATAACTATTTTCTAAAATTTATTTATTTTGTATGTTTGTAGAGTAAATCGCATGACGTCTTTAGACGTCATCAGCCCTTGGCATACTTTTTTATCATGGGAGGCTGACGACGTCTAAAGACGTCATGGCCCTGTTGACGTCATTGTTAGGATTTTTTGATAATACATGTTAAGTTCATGCTAGTATTTGCCTAGAGCATTTTTATTTCCCAAAAAACCTTGTCAGCCCCTGGGGTTCTGTATACGACTTTAATTAGCAGTGAACGTGTTAAGTGTCGTTTTAATAAGGGGCTGTTCTTGTTTCATGTTTTTTTTAATTTCCGGCACATAGCAATGAAGTGATTTTTATTGTTTTTCTCAAAATCAAAGCAAAATAAAAAAAAATGCTAAAAATAAAAAAGTTTTAGTTAAGTAGCTTAATGCGAAAACAATACAAAAATTGCAAAAAAATCTGGACATGATATTTTCAATCTAGTTGGGTCTAAATTAGCCCCTTGCTTCCCCAAATAACATTGCCAAATTTTCACAAAATCTGCTAAAGGATTATTAAGATATTTAGGAAAAAACTATTTCTTCTGAAAATGTTGACACGCTGTATCTTGAAAACGAAGCATTACCGGACCTGTGTTTATATGAACTTTTCGTCTTAGAATTACTCAAAGAATCACCCCTTCGAGTTTGGCCACGTACTTACATAACACCCTGTATACCTACATGTATAGACCCTGACCCTGACAATTGAGGAACCTAAACCCGATTAAGACGGAATAATCCTATCACTTGTCAATATCTGAATGTATATTGGTTTACTTTTCACTGGCAACAAACAATAATTGTGCGAGACTCAATCGCTTTTTCATTAATATTCGAATTATCCACACCACTGGCCTAGGTGAGCGTTCTGGGACTTTGCACCGCATTTGTTTTCGTCGCAAATTATGGGTACTTGAGATGAAATAAATCCGTGAAATATGTGACGACTGTTTAATGATATCGAATGAATCGAATACTTAAGCGATATTACAGCATCTTGTTCTGTGATGGTGACGCCTGACATTCAATCCTCGACGGCGAGTCTAGATTTTTTTCTTGATTTTAGTCTACCATGGGTCCTTATCACTGGCGACTACGGTACACTTCACAATTGCTTTTTGAAGTATTTAATTCTGTTGGACTTGTTTGCGATTCATAGTTCCGCTGTTGTTTGAAATAATATGTTCTGTCCGGGAAGTTTTTCGCGAAACAGTTTGAAGGCGTTTCTGTGATTTGGTGTTGGTTCTTTGGCATGACTGCCTATTTTCTTCATTGGTAAGTTACACATGCACCTCAGTCTCCATCTATTGGCAATTAATAGAAAATATCACATATACCTTCTATGAGTTTTTGACAGAGTTATGAAGCTTACTTAGCCGTATATGCTTTCCAGTAGTTGAAACTATTCAGCTAGAAATGTTTCTAGGTTTCGTAGTTGTTGAGTGATTGGCAATAAAATAAATAACTCTCAGTACAAGAGATAAACTCGCAATTGGCATCTACATTTGGTATACTGTCAATTGGGTTATTTTAACTCTATATGTCTACGGAACAACCATCACGATTATTTTACCAGTGCTGCCGCTATAGAGAAAGTTTAAGTTCAAGCTGAAAACTTTAATTTTCTGCATTAAAGTTATTCTAAAAATGTCAAAGTAACTCAGAGTTATTCATTATACATACTGTTCCCTAAAAGTAAAAGATGTAATTGCTGAACTTCGCCAAAGGAAGTATGTGTTTATTGAAAAAAATATAATGACAATGCTAAAAGGTATTGAAGAAGTTCAACGTAAATATCTTCAGATCCTTACATTGAGTTGAGTTATCCTTATGAAAGAGATGGCCGGATATTCTTTCCATTCAGAAGTAGATGAAATCCTAAATATTACCTATATCTTCAATTTTCATTAAATTGGGCGTAAATCTATAATTTATTTTTACATCCTTGGTTACAGTGAAACATAGAAGTTGGTATTGATTTTTTTTACAATTTTTAGTATTTCAGGAGGAAAAAGTAAATTAGTAAATACATTTTTGTCACCATACTACTACATTTTGTATGCAGGATTCCAATATATAGAAATAGAGTTTCCAATTTTTCAGTAAGGTATATTTTTAGAAAAAATCAAAATTTATTTGCTTCCAGGACGTTTCAGAAATCGCTTCTGTTTTCTTTTCCAATCGATATTCATTGTAAAATTTCAAATATGATTCGCTTTGAAATAGTTCTTTGACTTCTTTTGAAAATAACTTCAATGTCTGACACACAGGATCACAGGATGTTCAATTCAACGTCATATATTACGTATGAGATTTCTCTAGCGCTACCTATTTTATTACAAGCTTTTATTTAGTTTCACCTATCCCGGCGTCTGTCAGTCTGTAATCAAATCTTGCAACTTAAATTTGACCCACTTCTAGTTCCCCGACTGACGTGAAATTGGGAAGGTGTTCATAGTTCCTGTGACAATGCATTATGGAATTTTTGGTAGTGAAAAAACAAAGTGGCAGCTCTAAGATGGCGGACGAGATTTGGGTTTATGGTCCGATTCGACTCAAAATTGGTATGTGGGGGTTTTCGGGGTCGTAGATTGAGAATTTTTTGTCAAAATTCATACAATCAAAATGGCGGCAACAATATGGCGGACGATCTCTGTGATTATGGTCCGATTCTATTCAAAATTGGTATGTGGAGGTTTACGGGGTCAGAGATTATGAATTTATTCAAAAAAATTCATAAATTCAAGATGCTGGCTCCAAGATAGTGGACAAGTTTTGTGATAATGGAACGTTTGTATTCAAAACTAGTAGGTCGGGGTTTATGGCGTCGGAGATTCTGAATTCAGTATAAGATCATTGATTTTTTGTCAGAATTCTTAACTTGAAGATGGCAGCTCCAGAATGGCGGACGATTTAATCTTTAGCTGGCCTTCTCATTCAAGAACTAGATAGCTCAGAACTTACAGGAAATAGGCATCATAATTATCATGCATTAACAAAAATGTATAGATTCAATCAAAATGAATCTACAATTCACGTAATAACCAATGCAATTATTTTTTTCGTTTTAGCGCATTTGAATTATAGGTTTCTTCATAAAGGCTTTTTTTTAATAATTATTTTATCTTCAGTAGCAACATGTTTTATCTTTTCCTTCCATTGATATGGAAGGAGCAATTTTTTATATTATTCTCAGGTCATTTGATTCTTGATTGAATCTTTCTGTTAATATATGTTTGGCTAATTTCAATCTATTATAATATTATTCCATTATTCTTGTGTTCACATTTCCTTACTGCCAAAGGTCTTGACGTTCCTCCAGTGCGAGTTTTACAACAAACACTTGAAATAGTGTATGCACACTCTTTTAGAATGTTGTTTCTAGTTAATTTTTTTGGCCCAGAATAATCGTACTTGAATTTACGTCTGATACATTTGAATATTTCGGAGAGACCAAGAATATATGGAATTATATCTGTCACTGAAAACTGTTATTGAAGGTGTTGGTGTTGCTGTTTTTAAATCATTAGGTATTGACATTTTTCAATGGACTCTATCTGAATCTGAAAATAATCTAATTCCCAACTATTTCTGGAGTTGATGAGATTTATTTGGCCCTGTCGTAAAGGGTTTTGATTGAACGATTTAATACTCAATTGGTAATTTAAATTGAAATCAACGTATCTTCCAGTGCGTGTGATCACAATATTTTCATCAAACTTTAAGATATTTTGATAGTTAAGATAGCGTTGGTTCTAAAACGTTGAGGTGCTCATGCCAAAAATATATCAAATGCAAGTGATGGGTATCACTATATATATATATATATATATATATATATATATTGTTATGTATTGATAAATTGAATAATAATAGTTGTTATTATATAATGAAGATTGCTGATAGTTTTTGCTATTCTTTGTGAGCCAAATTTATATTATATAGATAGATATTTTCGCCCTGTATATGTATTGTATGCTGTAATAATAATTGCTAGCGAACGTCACTGTTCTCTCGTCACGCTGCTGCCAATTGTTATCACTTTTCTCACCACGGCTAAGCAACAGTTGGTACGCCTCTTACCTCAGATAGCCGGTTCAGGCAATAGAGCCATTGTTATGATTGTTGATCATTGTAAGAAAACAAACAACGAAGTATCAAAAAGCAATTATTTCCTTCATTCAGGAAGACCTAATTTCACCTGGCCTACGAGAAATAACTCATACTAATGTGAATCTACAAATATTCACGGATAATCATTAAAATCAAATCATGGATAGATAGACAGAACCTCAATTTTTTTTATGGTTCAAAATAAAGTGAAATAAAGTTCTTCAGATGTGAGATACGTTATTTGTGAAATTGTTCAGGACCGGATGTGCACTATTACAGTTTTTATACCTGGCTGGAAATGTCGGTGTTCAAGATATGCCCTGAAACTGGATCCTTTCTCACTCCAAGCTCTATCAGGAACTCCAATACCATAAATCAGGAACCATACATATGCATAAATCAGCTTCGGACACTTGGATATGTTGTATAATTGAGGTAATATTGGTTTTTCTCTTCTGATGTTGGAATTATTTCATTTTTCTTTCTCCCAAAATGTTGCGTGGCATTTCCTTGTAAATTTATTTTCGATCTCCTGTGGCTTTGTTTGTTGCTCCCTTGGATACTATTTTCCCCTCTTCTTTTTCATTTGGATTTTTGAATTCGCGCACCAAATTGTCACATTTTACTGTTTGGGTTCATCTTATATAATTTATATATACAACTATTTTCCCATTCTTATTACAATGTACATATTTCAATAATAATTGCTTATGACAACACCCCGTTGTTATTCTCGCACAATTTCCAGTTTTCCATATGACCATCTATTCCCTGATTGGCTAATATCATCAAGAAGTTTGCTGTTCTACCATTGGCTACTTTTAGTTAGCTACAATTTCATATACTGTATGTTTCAAATTTATAAATGTGTTGATCACTTTTTATTCATGAAAATTTTGTAAAACTAGAGTTTTTGTTGTCTTTTTACCAATTATGGGTTATAATCATTATGACAGTGTATGAAATTTATTGTGTTATAGTATTTTGACATTTTTATCTATCCATATTATACATAGGCTTACAAATAAATAGAACTTCCAAAATTATGTAAAAACAATCTCTTGAAACTAATAACTATTTAGTAATTATTGTTTTTATGTTTTTTTTTTTACAACTTATAACTGGCATAACATAACATAACAATATATAGAAAAATCGAATTTAAACGGTTTTCTTCACATAAAGGATTCAATATAAAATTGGACCAGAGAAAGGTAGATCTCAGGTGAAAAACAACTACTTTCCTGGCAAATACCACGCAGAACGTTGAATGATATTCACCTGAAAATCCATGCATACTTCCATAAAATATCAATGGACATTGAATGCAAATGTTTCTTTCTGATAAGCTCGATTATGTTTAATTTAAGTCGTGTTCACCTAACAATCCGCATACCGGTTTCAGGCTTCTTGGCCCTCATCAGTACGGAGTAGTCAACCAGCCAAAAGTCCAAAGAACTCTGGCTGAAGTGAGACACAACGTAAACAAACCATCATCGATCTTGTAACACCTATAGGTACGCCGGAAAAGATAAACTTTAACTGGCGGTACCTAGTGAGGAAAGTAGTTGTTTTTCACCTGAGATCTACCTTTCTCTGGTTCAATTTTATATTGAATCCTTTATGTGAAGAAAACCGTTTAAATTCGATTTTTCTATTCATTCCACTTCACATGGCACTTATCTCTCATAACAATATATATTTATATATATATATATATATATATAATTTCAACTTTTTCATAAGTGAATGAATGCCTTCTCATTAACTTCCATTTGAAATTTTCCGATAGAAACAAATCATTATTATTATTTTCATTTCGGGTAATCAAACTATGCAAATAATAATTCTCTAGTTTGAATGATTTAAATTTCTCAAGGCTGCAACACACCGTCGCGTCGTGAGACAAGACAATATGGTAGAACGGTACAAAACACTATGAATATTTGAGTTAATGAAAATGTTTCTGTCACGGATATCTTGGATATGCTTCGATACTGTCGAACAGATGGAACAAGTTAAGAATGATCCGTCAATCTATTATTTCATCAAATTTGATTCAATAAGAAACTTTCGAAATGACAATATTTACACTGAAGTAGCTATCGCCTGAACAAACTACTTGCCCATGTCACCAAGAAATGGAGAATGTGAAAATCAGATATGCAGAATATTCTCCTGGGCGCCACTTCATTAGATGTTATGTATATTGACATTTTTAATTCTCAAGAAAGATATGCCCCACCTTACCATCTAGTTGATATCTAATCTGGCTCAAAAGTTAAGTGTGTTGAAAATGGCTAATAATGAAACATTGTGTAATGAAATCTATGGAATACTTCAAAACCTCAGAATAGAAATATCAAGATATTCAGTTCTACTTATAAAGTTCGAGATATAGACTCAGACACTTCAGCCATTGGAATAACATGATTCTTAGAACAATAGGTTTCAGATCAGTCACACTTCCGGTCTGAATATTTTTCCCAGAAATAATTCGTGAGGTTGATGAAATGAAAAAGGTGAAACATTTACACCAATAACGGTTCTGAGTGTATTGTGTAAAATAATCGAAAAATATATCTATCAGCAAATTATTTCCATTCTTTCAAAGAACAATGTCATAACTGAACACCAGAATGGCTTTTATACTTCATTGGATAAAAGGAGTATGTAGGTGCCATGTTCTTTGATAGATCGAAAGCTTTTGATTCGATCAATACTAATATCACAACTAATAAACTAAGTGAATTGGGTTTTCGAGGTGAATTTCTCTTGTGGCTGGCTTCATACTTTGAGTTCAGAAAAATTATAGGTAAAATTGACGATCAGACATCTCTCCCACATGATGTGGATACTGGTGTACCTCAAGGATCCGTTTTCGGCCCGCCGATTTGTTTTCTGTATATTAATAATCTTCCTAAATACATCAGCAGTAAACATCAGATTTTATATGCTGTTGACACCACTTTGACTACTGATGCAGAAACGCCTCTTTGCAAAAATGAATAGATTGTTTAAAGAACTCACCACGTGGTGTTGGTGAGATTATCTGATGGCCAACTTTGCTAAAACCATTTGAATGCAGTTTTTCACCAGAAATGAAATATCTGAAAATGGTAGAATCGCAGTAAATGATATTGAAGTCCCTTTTTCAAAATCCACCAAATTTTAGGATTATTTGGAACACTACAATTAATAACATTTGCAAAATATTAAATAGAAGCTACTTTGCTATATTACGACTGAAAAACATTTTTGTGTCGAGTCAGTTAATCATTTTCTATATTATTATTTTCTGGGTTGGTGTAGCAAACGCATCCAAAGTTTTCATTTCCCAGAAGAGGATTATACGATTAATGTTCAACTTAGATTATGTAGAAAAATATCGTAATCATTTCAAAGAACATTATACTCTATATACATCTACAAATGCATTCTATATGCGAAAAGTAATTACGAGTTTTCTCTCAACTCTAATTACCACGGCTACCCAACTCACTCCTCGAAACTTATTAGACCTCCCAAACATGGAACTAGTCTGAATGAAAAAAGCCCAATGTATAAAGGAATTCAATTTCTGAATCATTCGCCCGCCTGTATGAGATTGGGAGACAACTTCAATGTATTCAAACGTAAACATAAGAACTGTTTCTGTACTGACTACGACATAACCGAATTTCTGAACAAAAATTCAAAGTGATTTATCACTAGTACTAGATTAGGGATCTGTTGTAACTTTGCAATGCAGCTACGCACTTTTTCCGACCACTCATCTTATATTATGTACCCATTATAATAAAGTGTTTATTTATTTTATATACCTAATGATACAATATTTATTTATTATTATTATATTATATATATAATATATATATATATATATATATATATATATATATATATATATATATATATATTTGTAGACAACATAATGGCAATTTTTTTCAATTTGGCTCAAAAATACTTTTTATCAATTATTCGGATGAGTACAAAGATGGGTCAAATCGGTCGGCTAGTTTCAAAAGGGGGCTGTTGAAAAATTCATTATATTACCAATATTGGCAAACTATAGGTTTATACAGAAATATAATAGTTATTTATGTATCAAGGGCGTAAAATAGGCTTTTATGGACCGCAGCGTGTAATAGCCCGAGCGATAGCGAGGACTATTAACACGCCTAGGTCGATAAAAGCAAATTACACCCGAAATACATACAAAATTTTATGCACGACCGGTATATTTGTTTGATGTCATGTAGATATATACCTCTTTATATCTAGAACATGATAAAAATACATCAAGGCTGCCGTGAGGATGTATATTCATATAATATCGGAAACAGAATAAATCAAGAAGTGATGGAATGAATGTTACCATGGCAACTCAGTCAATTTTTCGAAATAAGATTATATAGGCTAGTAGCCATATTTGCTGTCAATTTTTGTGATCACAGATAATTTATTACTGATTTTGAAATGGTTTCAAGCGACGAAGAAAGTGTGAATTGTACTCCACCAGAAATAAGTAAAGCAGCTGAGGATGCGAAATTGAGTTTATTGCCAAGTAAATCCGATAAAATATACGACAAGGTGTATAAAGAATTCTTGAGGTGGTGCAACGGGAAAAATGTAAAAAATAAGAAATACACAGAGACTTCTTGCCTATTTTCTGGAAAAATCTAATTATTGTAGCCCTCTACCATGTGGTCATATACTTCCATGCTGGAAGCTACTTTAAATGTAGATGATAATATAGATATCAGTAGATACGCAAGATTGATAGCTTTTCTGAAACGAAAATTTGATGGTTATAAACCAAAGAAATCGAAGATTCTAAGCAGAGATGAAATCGAGTTATTTTTGAGGGAAGCACCAGACGATTTGTATCTTATGATGGAAGTAAGTTCTAATTTCATGTTTTCTCAATGTTCAGTATGTAAATCTGAGAATTTATTGTAGGTAGCAACTGATTTTTGGTATTTGTGGAGCATATCGCCGCGAAGAATTGGCAATCACAGTGGACGACATTCAAGATTTCGTGACATTCCTACTCATAAATATACGAGAAAACAAAACGAAGATAGATCGAGTATATACTGTAATCGATAAAGAACAGAAATCGCCAAATTATTTGGATATTTACAGAAAATATTCTTCCTTGCGAGATCAGAATGATCAAACGCGTTTTTTTTATATTATAAAAATGGCAAGTGTACGAGACAAAAAATACATTCGGTCAACTACCATTCAGAATAACCACTTACCTAGGTATTTCTAATGCGAAAGAATATACTGGTCACTGCTACAGACGTTCCTCAGCAACTATGTTAGCAGATGCAGGCGAGGATATAATTATATTGAAAATTCAGTTGCAAATAAGCTGAAGATTGCTAAGAAAATTGTAGAAAATGATGAGCCTTCTACTAGCCATTGCAGACAATCTGAAAATATTGCTCACTACTCTGAAACACCAGATAATAACATGCATTCTCTTCAGACTTCTAGTAATGAGGAATCAGTTGAAATCAGTAACTATCTGCAACAACAGAAAACAACAAATCCAAATATTTCCATAAATAACTGTTCTAATTGTATTTTCAATATTAAGTTATAATTCATTTTTTAAATTAATTTATGTTCATTGTTTTCGTTATATTATTGTTAATAATGTTTTGAGTTTGATTATATGATCCATCGAAATATAGATTTCTATCGATATGAGATTGAAATTCACTTTAGCGCCTGTTCAACGATTTCATCGCCCGCCGGGCGATAAAGTAGTCCGCGGGCGCTAAAGTGCTACTTTACGCCCGCAAATCCGGGCGCTAAAGTGCTACTTTACGCCCGGTCGTGCATAAATTCTATTTTTGCTTTCCAATGAAAATGTCTCATTTTTTCGGAGACATAATTTGTTGATTTGATTGAAGACAATTTTAGAATCAATAAAATAATATTCTAAAATCTATCTTTCCGATTGACCGCGCTATCGGTATTTTCTGTTGTAAAACCAAAAGTAATTGATATAAATTCTATTACAAGTTCTAATATCGAATGCTTTGTCTGAATTCATAAAAATTGCATAATTATAAAAATTTAGTTGGCTTGTGTGTAACGTAATTTTTAGTCGGATTAAACTCTGTGTTTTCCACACTTTGGAAAATAAAAGTTTAATAGACGAAATGACTACGGGTGTGAAACAAACCCACACAATGATGGGTTTCTGAATAACGTATTATAATTTTTTTTGGGAAAAAATTATTCACTTAACGCAGTTTCTAATCGACAATCAATGCAGAATCGTCTGATTATTTCGGTTTCTTCAGTCGGTGGAATTTTGTATTTCTGAAAATGTTTTTGATACAATTGTTTCATCAATCAGACGAAATCATTCGGCTAGTAGTGCTAACTATCGATTCGTAGTTGAGTCAGCAGACACCTCCACATTCATAAATGTCACATATAGCCATCGAATGTATCGAAAATGAAGTAAAATTTCATCACCGATATCCCAATAAATAACCATGCAGAACAATACAATGTTTAATGTATGCTAACGAAAAAAAGTTGTGAAATAGAAATATAAGGAATTTTTGTTGTGGGATTCCGAGCAAAACAACAATAAAATTAACAATGAAGCCGAACAAATTTGTAATGAATTATTAACGACACACGTATATAAGGTACAGCTATTGTCTAAAGATATGGAGGTACGTAAATCTGGATGTGATTTCGACACCAACAAATTTCGTAACATCACAAGGAATGTTAAATATGAGAAACCAAATTACAGAGAGGACTTTCTTATCAAGACTTCTACCCACATGACACAATGGTTTACGACATGGAAAAATTGCTGGCTCACATAGAACGTGTTTCCTCCTTGTAGCAACAAATTAGTTTTGTAATTATATTATTCAACATTGAAGTGACTACGAAGAATAATTTGTTATAGGTACGTTTGATACACGGAAAGCCAGACGACAATATTAGAATTAGCATAACCAACTCTAGTAGCGTAAAACACAATGCGTTAAACAAATGCTGACCGAATCAATCAATATTATTCAGCCAAAGAGCAAAGGGATTTGAAACTTCAAACAGTTTCGTTCTATGTAAGTGACTAAAGAGCAAACATTTTTTGTATCATACTTTCCGTCGTATTTAATGAGTGTGTAACAATGAGTGCGGGAAGCAAAAATAAGATACTTAATATTCTTACATATTTTTTCGTTTTTAAACGTGTTTTGTCCAAAAATCAATGGAAAATTTTTCAATAATGGTTCATGTTATTTCTTGAAGGATATTTGATAGGCAGGCAAAAGGGATTTATTTGAATTTGCGATAGAAGTGGTTGAGAATCGTTGTTTTTTCGTTGAAATCAGCCGATATACTTCTATATTTTCTACATTTCATCAAAAACAAGTTTATCACGGAATGATTATTTATTATTTATTTCGATCGAGTTTGGCACCAGGGATTCCTCGCCAAGCTTCCATCTTATGGCTTGCCCCCTCAGCTGTGTTCTCTGCTTGCTAGTTTTCTCTCAAACAGGTCTCTCCATGTAGTGGTCGATGGAGTTTCATCTGACACTCTACTCATAAATGCTGGTGTTCCGCAAGGATCCATTCTAGCACCAACACTATTTTTACTTCACATCAACGACGTGTTGAAAGCAACTTCATGTCCCGTACACAGCTTTGCCGATGATAGTACCCTCCATACCGCTTTCTCTTCCAGGGCCCCTATATCAGCCCGTGAAACCAGAAATGAACGAGGAAGAAATGTTAACAATATAAATATGGACTTAGCAACAATTCTCGAATGGGGATCCAATAACTTGGTAGAATTCAATGCAAACAAAACACAAGCATGTCTTTTCTCTAGAAAAGCCGATCTCACTGTGCCTAACATAACTTTGTCAGTAGTAACCATACCACTGAAGTCATCCATATCGATGCTTGGTATTACTATCAGCAATAACCTTTCCTGGGAAAATCACGTGAGGTCCATTGCCAAAAGAGCATCCCAAAAACTTGGTTTTTTGTTTCGTGCCAAGAGCTATTTCACCTCCAGTCAGCTGCTTATGATCTATAAGGCACAGATCCGACCTGTCCTGGAATACTGTTCCCATATTTGGAGTGCGGCACCTAAACATATCCTGAAGCTATTGGATTCTGTCCAAAAGGGCAATTAGTCTCGTCGGTGATGCCTCGCTTACAAACTCGATCACTTGTCTGGAACACCGTAGAAAAGTTGGCGAATTGTCTCTATTTTATAGATATTTTCATGGGCGATGCTCTTCTGAAATATCAACAATCGTTCCTCCTTTGGCAGTCTCTTCGAGATTAACCCGTCAAGTTCAGTCTTCACACCCCTTCGTGGTCACTTTGGAGACCTGCAGAACATCACTTTCCAAAGACTCATTCATCCAACGAACTGCGAGGCTTTGGAACTCATTGCCTAGGGAGGTGTTCCCCGAGGCATACAACCTCCAGAAATTTAAGAAGAACACCCCACCTTCTTTCCCTTGGTTCCCACGAGTTCTCTGAACATTACAGGATATCCCTTTTCGTGGGAACCAGAACATATAAAAAAAAAATATACAAACTAGCCCAAAACAAGGTATCCTCTGAGTAGTTATAGAAATTACAATGAAAGAAAAAAAATATTAGTAGGGTATGAGAACTATAAGAAAAATAATTATGAGAAAATAATTATTGGAAAAATTTATAGGAAAAACTATTATTTGAAATACAACTTGGCAGATATTCAGTGGTACTCTAATTGTAAAAAGTGCGTTTTCAGAATGTTTTGGAATTTGTGGAAGCTATTTGCAGATATGTTGTTGCTGGTGGAACTTGACAATATATTGTAGGTCTGTGTTATCCTGTGTAGAGGGGAGTTTAGAAAAAAGTTTGTTTTTGCCTGCTCGGTAAAGAATAAAAGAGTTTGGCGCGTATTATAGACTGGTGTAGCATATCGAATCTGAGAAACTATTTCGATTGCATCAATTTTGCTATTTACGACTTTATAAAGGAATTTCACATCTGTAATTTTCCTCCGGTGCGCGAGTGAGATGAGATTTAGTTCTTTTCGAACGTTGCATCTTTCTTTGATATGTGGGAAGCATTTCCTGTTCACATGATCGATGAATTTATTTTGAATACTCTCAAGTTTTTGGGCATAAATATTATAAAGAGGGTTCCAGATTACTGAGCCATAAGTCAGAACGCTATTAACGTAGGACATATACAGTGTTCTCAGGGTTATGGGATTTCTCAGTTCATAGCAGGATCTGATTATGAAGCCCAACATCTTGTTAGCCTTCTTGGAGTCGCTACATAAGTGCTGGTCAAATAACAATTTGGAGTCGAGGACTATACCGAGGTTTACGGTTTCTAGCTTTTTTGAGATTTCATACGAGGTTGGTATTATCGTTGAGTTTCTACTGAAAGTAATGTGGTAGCATTTGGTTAGGTTGAGGTTGAGGCTATTGTCTTTACAGTACTCAGAAAGCCTATCCAGATCTTTCTGAATAAGTATCGCATCGTTTGGGCAAGTGACAGGAAAATATACTTTCAGGTCATCTGCGTACATGAAAAATCTGGAGGAGTGAAAACACTCGCTTATATCATTAATATAGATGTTGAACAGCAGGGGTCCCAAATGGGATCCCTGAGGAACGCCAGACGTAACTAGAACATTATCTGATTTTTGATTGTTCATAGTAACTGTTTGGTACCTGCCTCTGACATACGAACTCAGCCATTCAAGGAGTGCTCCGTGCCAATCCAATCCAATCGGAAAGGTAGATTTGACAAGTTATTGTTGACAAATGACAGACATGATAGGACCTATATAGCTTGTTCGTTTGTAAATTATAATTCTAGGAAAATAAATATACACATACTTCTGTCAACTAGCATCCCAATTGAAGAACCTCACATTATGGGAGCATACAGAAGAAACAAAACAAACAGCTGTTGGGTATAATAGTTATTTATACAAGAATATAAAGCGACTTTTTTTTTGCAGGAACGAGAAGTTTTTATAACGTGCCGACGGCGTGTTATAAAACCTCGCAAGTGTAAGAAGTCTTTATGTCTGTATGAGTAGGCATAAAGACTTCTTACATCAAGTAGGTTAGATTCTTTGTAAAGTTTTTCAGTGGAAAATAGCTTCTTATTTCTAAATACTATTTCTTAAATTGTGTTTTGTACAGTTTGTATACACACTAGGTTGTTTTTGTACATTCCCCCCATCTGGATGTTTTTCAATAAACAGGAATATGAAATATCTAACAAAAAATACCAGATCATGCGAAAAAATGGCTGTGAATCTGCCATTGTTTAAGAAGAGTCACTGCCAAAGATTTGTATACTTTTTCGGTTCAAAATTACATAACTGTTTGCCATTAGAACACAAAAAATTTGGAAAACCAAAAAAATTCAAATTAGTCAAAAAAATGCATAATCACCAACAAAGTCAAAATTTATAATATTTTTTAGAAAATTATTAAAACAACACAACAATCAACCTGATATTTATTCCGCTTCATTTTCTTCCTTAACCAACAATAGACTGTCCAATATCAACATTTTTCACCTACGGCCCCCTTTTTAGAGTTGCTGGAAAACGCAGCACAAGCACACATGTGGCTACTCAAAACGGGGTAAAATATTAACAATATCAATATTATTATTATTATTATATTATCTATGTTGTACATTGCCGTCAATACATATAATTGAATTGAAACGTCTTGAGGATCACTGTGCGGCGGCCAGAACCGCCAATGTCCCCATACAGTCCTGGGTGTTGCAGCCGGGGGCGGAAATGGTGATATGAAAATACACAAAACATCATAACACAAAGTATTACTGCAAATAACCACAATATATTTTCTATTCCAATCAGTCAATTGAGCGGTCCTGCACCGAACGGGTCCTAGTCAAAGCCCCACGTGAGCGGCGGTCTCGGAGTAAGATTAAACATTCGTAGCGCCAAACTGTGAAACGGTAGAAAGCTCTAACTGCAGCAGACATAAACACAGACAGACGGACGGACGGACAGACAGCCATACGTTTTTTTTATTCGCACGACTACATTACTTGACCACTGGGGGTCGAGTCAAGTAAAAACTCAAGTGAGACCCTGGTAGAACCCTACCGAATACTGAAATTGTGACTATCAGAGAGATGGGAGAAACCAACAAATGCAAAAACCGATGCAGGACCCTGATCGACGAGTGGATAAAAAGAAGACACCAACAATATTGGGATCAAACTGTCGGGCAAATACACGGCAAAGTCATGGTATGGCACCCAAACCGGACCCTGACGGCTGACCTTCTGAACCTGAACAGAACGAAGGCACGTATAATAGTAGGTATGAGAAAACACCTAAACACCATGGGAGTACGCAGGGAAACCGTGGAGTGTAGGCTATGTGATGAAGAAGAGGAAACAGCCTCTCATATTATCATCGACTGTGACGCCCTAAGTAGACGGCGACACAGAACCTTTGGAGAGATCAGCCCGGAAACAGGCATGAAGCCGAAGAACCTCATTAACAGGCTACTTAACCTAATCAAAGGCACAAACCTGTTTGAATGAGGAACCACTGACGACAGAGTGATACAATAGACCCCAGCTGGTCGCAGTGTCAAGGGAAGCTAAGTGCCAACCCTGTCTCTGGCTCGTCAGCTTTCAACCAACCAACAAATGTGAGTTTGGCGAGGATCATCATTTACTCTTTGAAAGAACATGCCGAAAATATATCTGAACCAAATCAATTTGAAAACCTCTTTAACGAGTATTCACTACGCTCAGATAATAGAAAACATTCGCTCAAAAACTACTTCAAATGTTTTTTGAATATGTAAGGTTACCCCCATCAATTCCTTGTTCCACTGTGCTAACAAATTCCAATCATAAATCTGGGAAAATCCCATTCGATCAAAAACATGCAGCACCGATATTCTGTATCAATATCGCGTATTCAGGAAGTTTTACTCGCCAAATTGAAAACAAATGTGTGAAATCAATAAATCTTTCAAAACTAATTATACAGATAAGATTTTTGTAACACGCAGTACACGATATAACTCGAGTAGTGTGGTTAAAAACTGTTTTGATATTTGATCGTGGCGTAAATTGATACACGGCCGTTCGATTTACGACTTTGATACGGAGTTGATATCATTGCTCTAGTTAATAGTCATAGTTTATTCACATATGTTTTCGTTCTAATCAATAGATAATTTGGGTATTAACGTTGTGTTTCTGTTTGTTCCAGGATATTAAAGCAACCAGGAAAGGCAGTTTTCTATTTGTTTACTATCATGGTGAGTAGAAAAGTTGATTTTTAATTCTTCCTTTCATACAAATATTAACCGAAACAAATAAAAAAAAATAATTCAAATTTTAATTTTTTGAATCTTTAGGAAACTTTAAGTTTTTTTCTACTTTTTAGTCTCTATTTTTTTGTCAAGTTTAGATTAAGAGTGCTTCGAATGAGATGATATCATACTCAACAATGGAATAACAATGGAAGTTTGAGTTTCTTATATTTTTTCCACGAAAAAGTTTATTTTTTCACTTTCACCCCTGTGAAATTAATTCTCATTCAAATCTCAAATAAGTTACAAAATTTAACATTTCGACCTGGTTTTTGAATACTTTTTACATGTCAAGTTTCACGAAATGTTTTTTCTGTTTTGCTCACTGTAGACTGTGAGTCGTGTTGACCAGGGTATTTATTATTAAATATTTTGAGTTCTTGTTCTAGTACCGCATCCAATCATAATCAAAATGTCTATCCTTTGAGTTTCGGATAAATGAGCCATAGTTAAACCAAATACACACACAAATATTTTTCAAAACACTGACGTGTGTCAGCAACTTTTTTGGTGTCTTGAACGACTTTTTCGTGACGTTTAGCAGAACAAATAAGAAAATACCTGATTATTTCTTATGGGGTTATTTAAAATCAAAAGTATATTTCAATAGACCAGACAATATTGCAGATTCATGAACTAGGATAGCGGAAGAAATTAACAACATAACCCCTGAGGTCCTACAAAATGTTGTACGAGAATTCCAAGATCGACTTGTTTATTGTCAAGAAGTAAATGGTGGTCATTTTGAACATTTTATTTGATTGTAAAATAAATTGAAAAATAATTTTTAAACGTTATGTGACATTATTTCCTTCATTCTACATAAAGTATCAAAATTTTACATTTTCAAAATAAATTTTCTCAGCTATTCACCAAATTTTAAAAACTCAATATTTCTGAACAGAGAATAAAAATCCCTTTCGAACGGGTAGCTTTTTTACGTAGATATGATGGAGGAATTGATTTTTTACTGAAAAATGTGCTAGAAGTACGCTCAAAAAAGTTATGAATCTTAAAAAAAAAGACATGTAGGTGAAGACCCCTAGGTGTAGGAGCAATAATAACATCAGGTTCGAATTCGACACCTCAAAAAACCTCTCAATACCAATTTTCGTTTGATTAAGGTCAGTATTTCGAAAGTTATTTAAAAAAAACGAAAATGAAAATAAAAATGTAAATATCCCATCAACGTCAAACTGTATTATTACTCGATTCCCTGCAATAAACAACCACCGTACGGCGCTACCGAATGCCGAAAAATGCAATACTGGGTGAAATTTCAACATACCGTTTGGAATAATAATAAAAACAACACAACCAACAAAATCTTCAAACATATTTATAAACTGAAAGAATATTATAGCCTCGATAGCTCAGTGGTAAGAGTGTATGACCGGAAAGCATAGGGTTGTGGCTTTGAGTCCCATTTGAGAATGCTTTTTTTTCTTTAATTTAATAATCTGTCCATTATGCCACAATTTCCTTTTTCATAATTTCTCTCGGACAATAATTGCCCACTTTCACATATATATATATTTATATATATATATATGTATATATATATATATATATAATATATATATATATATATATATATATACCGGGTGTCCACGGAAGGTGGCTCGCTCCGATAACTTTTTTGTTTTCGGAGATAATGGAATGAAATTTGGAGGATCTGTTTAATGCATAAAACTACATCTTTTTACAAGTAACTCAATTTTATGGAAATTTTGGATTCACCGGAAGTGACATAAACTTTCGATTTTTAAATGGGACACCTGGTATATTTTCAGTTTTTTTCTCTTCATATGACATTTAGAATAAACCATGTATCATTTGTTACTGTTTGTAACCGTTTTTTTATTTACTTTTTCGAATAAAATTTTTATTCTAGATGACTATGGATACGTTCAAATAACTAATTTCAGACCTAAAATGTTTGTAAAAATACAACTTTACTGTATTTGATCAAAATGTTTCAGCTATGTGACGTTTGATTTTAATTTTTTTATTACTTATTGTTTTTTTTTCAAATGGAAACATGGTGACTCGTCGGGTTAGAAAAAAAGAGCATTTTATTGCCATTAATTTGATACTGCACTCTATTAGGTTGTAAGAAAACTTTCGATAAAAAATTGAAAATATAACGTTAGAACTTTCGTTAAATGAAGAATCTTATTGAGATTAGAATAAGATTTGGAATCATCGAGTAGCCTGTGACCAACACAAGAAATTGACGTGTCGACATATTATTTTACATCTCTTCTACAAAGTCAATTAGGTAGTTATTGTGGACCTCATTGTTTGAAACTCATTAAAAATAACAATATTCATACAAGAATTGAAAAAGTTGATATGTTATTAGTTTTTGGAGAGTGTAGGAAAAATTCAACCGATGCTGCACGTCTCTACGCACAGAGATCCTGATCGGCGTCACCCGACACGGCACTATTTTCCAAAACTGGTTAAAAAAATGCGAAATGAGCCTGATAATGATGGAAACGATACATTTGTTGTTGGTGAAGAAAAAGAAATAGATGTTCTGGCATACGTTCAAGTAAATATTAATACGTCACTCTGGAAGATCGCAAGAGAATGTGACATTTCGAAGTCTTCTGCAACTAACATATTGAAGAAACATAAATATCATTCATTTAAATATCAACTACACCAGCACCTGTACCAAAACGATAATGCAAGGAGACTTGAGTATTGCAATTGGTTCTTTCGAAAATATTTGGAGGATGACACATTTCCATATAAAATGATGTATACTGACGACTAAGTTGGGACATTTCAATTGAAATAATAAGCGATATTGGTCCGATGCAAATTTACACTTGATGGGGGAAGGATTTTTCCAAGAACGGTTTGGTTTCAATTGTTGGGATGGGATTTTAGGGGACATAATTTAAGGCTCTATAATTTTTGACGGTGTCCTGCTGGGGGATAGATATCTAAGTTTCCTCACGCAGGAAATTGAGCATTTCTTGGACGAAATTCCATTAATAAATCGAGTTGGATTATTTTATCAACAAGATGGTGCTCCACCATACAACCTGAGGGCCGTTATGGAATATCTGCATGAAACATACAACGAAAACTGAATTGGAAATATGGGTCCAGTTAGGTGGCCGGCGAGGTAAAATAGGGTTGTTTTCAATTTATACCCTTATTTATTCCTTTTTAACCGACGAAACCAAAAAGGAGGAGGTTCTCTAGTCGACGCGTATATATTTTTTTTATGTATGATCACGCATAACTTTTTACTGAGGCGTCCGATTCCGATAATTCTTTTTTCAGTGGATATGGTGTACTTCGAAGTTGGTCCTATTTGAATTTAAAAGATTAAATCCACCCCGAAGGGTAGCAAAATGAAGGATATTGATCACTCACCCTCTGAATTCTGGTCCGTTAACCGATTCTATCAGGCATAACTTTGTACTGGGATCTTCGATTTGAATGATTCTTCTTTTATCAGATAGGGTTTACTTCATTGTTGATCATATTTGGATTCCGAATGGAATTATCCACCCTTACGGGTAGAAAAATGGGGGATAATTGATTTTTCACTTGTGAACATTGGCACACATATGTAGTTGACAATGACAGATCGCTAGTGTCATCATCACAATCAGTATATTCTATGAGAGGATGGAATGATATACAAAGTAATGAAATAAACTAACCAGAACAACAAAAATAATTTATATTACAACAAATAGTGAAAGTAGGTAATCATATTATTTAACTGGTAATAGTTGAAGTAAGGTGGGTAAGTAAGTATTTTGGAAGTAATCAAAAAACAAGCAGTTAGTAATGGTTGATTTCAGCCACAAAAAAAATAAAAATAAAAACTTTTTAATAGAAAATTAAACCGACGAAATACGGAACTGAAAAGTAAAAAATAAAATAAACCTTCTTAGTCTCAATAACTAAGCTCCTAAACTAATGTAAGTAACTAATTTTGAGTCGGCGCCAAACAAACAAGCAACGAAGATCATTAAATTACTTCAAAAAAATTATCAGAATGTCACCGCCCAACTCGATGCCATCATTTTACGCCTTACCTAATTCATTTGCTTGTTTGTTTGGCGCCGACTCAAAATTAGTTACTTACATTAGGTAAGGAGCTTAGGTATTGAGACTAAGAAGGTTTATTTCATTTTTTACTTTTCAGTTCCGTATTTCGTCGGTTTAATTTTCTGTTAAAAAATTTTGAAAAAACTTTTCAGGTCACCCGACCTTACGCCTCTAATTTTTTTTATGGGGATCTATCAAAAACGAGGTTTTGATGTTCCTCCTGCCACACGACATGAATTAGAGGACAAAGTAAGGGCAGCTATTCATAGAATTAAACCAAGACAGTTAAGAAACGTTGTAAGAGGATCAATAAGAAAAGTTCGCATTTGTCAGGAACAAGATGGACGTCACTTTGAACATCTGGTACCCTAAAGATATGTAAATAGGTAGTTTCAATATAATTATTTCATTTTCAACAGGTGCTTCATTTTAGAAAAGTTCTAACGTTATGGTATTTTCAGTTTTTTATCGAAAGTTCTCTTACAACCTAATAGAGTGCGGTATCAAATTAATCGTAGTGAAATGTTTTTTTTTTCTAACCCAACGAGCCACCATGTTGCCATTTGAAAAAAAAATTGTAATACATTTAAAAAAATCAAACGTCACATAGCTGAAACATTTTGATCGAAAACAGTAAAGTTTTATTTTTACAAACATTTTAGGACTGAAATTAGTTATTTCAACGTATCCATAGCCCTTAAAATAAAAATGTATTTCGAAAAAAATAATAAAAAAACGATCACAAACAGTAACAAATGATACATGGTTGTATTCTAAATTTCATATGGAGACAAAAAAACGGAAAATATACCAGGTGTCCCATTAAAAAATCGAAAGTTTATGTCACTTCTGGTGAATTCGGAATTTGCATGAAGTTGAGTTACTTGTCAAAATATGCAGTTTTGTGCATTAAACAGATCTTCCAAATTTCATTCCATTATCTCCGAAAACAAAAAAGTTATAGGGGCGAGCCATCTTCCGTGGACACCCGGTAATTATATATATATATATATATATATATATATGCATGTATATTCATTCACATTTCACAATCTATGTATTTTATTTTTAAATTTTTTCTTACTATATATATATATATATATATATATATATATATATATATATATATATATGAGTCTTATTTTATTATCACCATTTCAATCTGTCAAAATTTCATTTAACATTTTTTATATTCCCATTTCACATAGCAGTGCCCTGACGATGACTCTGTGAAAATCGAAACGTCGGCTAAAAACTCGAAAGTGGTTTCAGTTATTGGTTCTTACCGCAACCAAATTTTCAATTCGATATTTGTTGGTTCATTTTATTTTCTTGTTGGAGTTCATAGTACCTCAATGGCCGTTAATGTGAAAAAAGTCATTTTCACATAATTATTTTCTATTTTGATTTGTCAGAATATGAGAGATATTTTTGTTTCTTTGAAAATATGAACATGAGTTATTCATGTTGGCAATAGAAAAGTTCTCAATAGAACTAATTTGGAAAAACAAATACGAAAACAGCAAAATGCGCAATAAAAAGCAAAGCTACTTTCAGAATAGCTAACAGAAAATGACTACTTCCCAGGCAATAAGTCAATGCTGCACATTGAACTATATCTGAAAGGTGTTATGGAAAAATCAGAATCGTTCCGAAACAGTTGCAATAATTGTTAATCATTGATTGATAGATATCCAACGTTATCATGAGAATATTCATCGAATATACTGATGTTGTCTTTTCGAGGTCTTTATAATTGACCCCATTCTTTCCAACCAGATTCGCCCAATAATATTCCTGTTATCAAAGTGCCAACGTCAATTAAATCGCTGCACAAAAGTTACAAATCAGTTAAAATGGCTGTTACAATGAGAACGGCGATTATACCTTTTGTTTATCAGGCGCCAGGTCAGGGAATGAACAAGGAGACTCCATATAAGTGAAACAATAATAATTGTTGTGGTTTGTGGTTGAGTACAATGGGCGGCGATTGGTGGTGACCAATCGGAAAGGGCTAGAAATTCATTGCCGATTTCATCTTAGAAGATAAAGAAAGCTCAATTTATCGAGACGAATGTAAATTAATTCCGTCATAAGGATACTCTGGTTGCATAGTTTGATAGTTCACTTAGGTTTTTATTTCATTCTAGATGTGAAATGAAAACTTACAAGAAAGGTAATTCAGTTTCAAAGAAATAATGAGATCTGCTTGTTTTGTGTGCAGTAGAAACAGAAAAAAACAGTATTCCATCAGTCTTCTTTTTATCATTATAATGTATCCTAATACTCACCATCAATAATTTTTCTCTTGTTTCAGATTTTGTTGATCGTAAAAGACTCCTATGGACTTGGTTATTGTAATAAACCATGTTTTGGACCTGTAACGAAAGTGAAAATTTACAACGTTGCATCCCACGGGAACCTACACATAGACGGAAATAATGTTAAAAGCAACGGAACTGGAGAAAGTGAGTACACATTTATATTGATTTTTTTAAACAGCCCAACAATATTCCATGAATAAGTTCAATATACAGGATATTCCAGAAATAGGTGAAAAAATATTTACAGAATTCCTCAGGGAAATTGATATCTATACTCCGCTCAACAAAAAAGTGTCAATCGTCGTGTAGTTGTGTAAAATACACCATTTGTGGTGTTACTAAGAAATGGAAACATATTCTATAGCTACCTATCAACAATTTTCATTCTTATTTGAACATTCAGTTGAAGAATATAAAAAAAAATTTATTTTTATGTTAAATCATATAGCACTGGAAGTAAGCACGGAGGAAATGAACTTGGCATTTTTGTGAAAGTTGCGCTACATTATTTCGCTAAGGGTAATAGACCGGGAGTCCATAACACTTTTTTCATGTATCATAACTTACCGCTCACAACTATCTTAAATTCCATAAATCTATGTCCCACATCACGAAAATCACATCGCCGACCAAAATCCGTGGCGATCAAAGTGTTTCGAAAACCTAGATTTTGTAATCATAAGCTTCCGTTCGGCATGCTTTGCAAATAACTATTAAATAAAAAGTTTGGGTGAAAGCCAATGCCGAACATGCAGGGTGGCTATGGTGGGCACTAGCACCGCAGGATTTTGTAAAAAAATATTCAATAAATTATTATAACTCACGGTTCGGCATTTCGTTAATATCCCTAATTATTCACTTGTTGAAAAGGGAAACATTCTCAATTGAATATTGATAGAAAGATTTTTATGTGAATTGAAAAATCTACGATTGAAATGAAGTTATTTTTTGGGAATGTCTAACAGAAAACAACTACTTTCCCGGCTAAAACCACGCTGGACATTGAACTACATCTGATAGATATTCTGAAAAGGTCCTAACTCAAGAGAAAAAATCTGAAATTGAAAATTTGCATTTTCATTCAGATAGTTATTTGATTTTCTATTCCAGTCTCAATTAAGAACTCATAAAGATGAATGAGGCAAAGAAGAATGTTTTCCAAAAGAGGGTATTCACCAGAAATCATTCGTAACATTGACGCAGATGATTCCACATCTGATTTTATGAATATCCTGTTTATATATTCAACAAATCTATTCACTTCAATTCAAAACAATACGGTCGCCGAACATATTGGTTGACTAGAAGCCTAGCTGCACCTGCGCGCTTCCGTATTTCCGGTGTCATTATATGTGACATCATAGCTTACTGTTCGGCGTCAATTTTATAAGAAATATGAAATGAAATGAAAGTATAAAATATATATACCGAACAAATTAACCGGACATACATTTGTGATAACCAACAAAACGCAAACATTGTAAACAAATTATAGTGTACCGTTCGGCGATGGTCTTTCATGACGAATATTTCAATTAATAATGTAACCCCCGAACAAAACGATTGGCTATGTTATTCGTAATTACTAAAAAAGTTTGCATCAATTTTATTTAATTGAATTGAATAAGCAGCTAGTTATTTCTTGTTTGATAGCTTCAGAAAATTACTTTGAAGATATCTACAAATAAATTAAGGTGTGCCGAACAAAAAAAATGCAGCTGCCGAACATTTATGATATTAAGGGGGGGTCCCTCACCTATCCACTTATGTCTGATGGAGGTGACATTTCAAATCATAGCCTACTGTTTGGCGTTTGTTGATTATCATTTATTACATGAAATTGAGTAGATGAATCGAACAAATTAGTAGGGTACACCAGATCTATATAAATAAAAATGAATTGCTCTGTTCGTTCGTAAGCGCATAACTCGAGAACGGCTGGACCGATTTGCCAATTTTTTTCAAAAGTAAGTAATGGTCCGAGTTAGGTTTTGAGGAAAGTTTAAAAAGTTTCCCAGAAAATTAGAAAATTCGGGAAAATGCTTTATTGTAGGGGATTTTTGTATAAACTCAAGACCATTATTCAGGATTAGAACGATAGATATGTGTAATTCTATATTTGTTTCGTTCGTTATGGTCCTGGAAAAGTTTTCAGAAAAAAAAATGGGAGGATTATAAAGGAAAGTCGGACTAACTGCAGAAATCATAATTTTTATATGTAGTTTCTGAAAGTTGGATCGCCACTAGTTGGGTCGCTGCGGTGCGATAACTTCTATACCGTTCAACCAAGCAAGATGAAAATTGCTATACCCAGATCTTTGTACACGGAGAATATTTTTGCGCTATCCATTTTGCTAAAATTCGCATAACGGTAAAATGGAATACCGGAAAACGGATTAACGGGATAACAGGAAACGGGATGGGTTAACGGGATAACGGTATAACGGGATAACAGGATAACAGGATAACAGGATAACAGAATAACATTATAACAGGTTAACGGGATAACGTTTGAACGAAATAACGAAAAAGAGGATAACAGAAGGCACGTAGAGTCACAGGCATAACCTAGATGAAATAACACAAAAAAAAACAGGAAAACAACAAGTTTTACACGGACGAAGGTACCAGCTAGTGTTATAATATAATTGTTGCAACCCCAAAGGGTCAAGATTGGAAGATTACTATACGCTACCGTTTGTCAATATATACAAACGACGAATATCATAAAATGTTGTAAAAAATCACCTGCCGAATAAATAGAATGGATAAGGCACTGACAACAATCAGACGACTGGGAGTTGAGCAATACAAAATACTTTTTAAAATACGTTCATTCAATGAAAAAAACCTCATAACTCTATGAAAATAATACCCAAATGAAAAAACTTACAAATAACCATTTCCATTACAAACTAATTTTATTTAAGTTTCGTAATCGCTTTCATCGGATATTCTACAATCACACTTTTTGTTTAACCGACATGACCTAACCTCAATACGTTTACAATCGATAGTTGAAATTATCGATATTTAGCTAAGACTACGAGAAGCCTAAGCTCAACCGCCGTTTAACACGGATGCCGCAGTGGCGTATGTATCAGTGGCGCACAGTGGCACTATACATTCGATGATAGGATTCCCTTTGTAGTTATTATTTCATCATATAAGTTGATAAATTGCGTTATATCAATAAACATATGTACAAAGAAATAGGTACCGAACAGTAGGGTGTAATTATTTTATTCAAACCTAGAACCCGCAATTTGCAGATGTTTTTACATTCAACATAGCTATTTTATTTGTTCGGAAATAGTTAATCCACAATATTTGTCATTCTATTGAGTTAGTATCGAAATTTGAAAAAGTAGGTTATGATGTCACACATAATGACACCGGAAATACGGAAGTGCACAGGTGCGGCTAGGCTCTTAGAGAACCAAAATGTTCGGGTACCGTATTGTTTTGAATTATAGTGGATAATTAGGTATATTAACGAAATGCCGAACAGTAAGTTATAGGCGCTAGTGCTCTCCATAGCCACTCTACATGTTCGGCATTGTCTTCCGCCTAATTTTTATTTCTTCAATAGTTATTCGCGATGTATGCCGAACGGAAGCCTTATGATTCTAAAATCTGGGTTTTGATTGCGTCGGTGCGGCATTTTGTAGTCACGGATTTTTGTCAACTATGTCGTATGCATTTTTCATCGTATCTAAAGTCAACCTAAAATTCTAAATTACATGACTGTTTAAAATTTATTATGGCCCACTTGAATTTTCCAAGATCTAATTGAATTTGAGATTGAACTTTTTTAGTTCTCGACTTTCTCATTGAATTACTTTGAATATGCGTAAACAACCCATGACGATTCAAGTGGATTTGAAAAAAATTTAGCTGGAGTTGAAAGTCAAATGAAGGAGGATGATAATGTTGAAAGCTCTCTTTCTACGCGGAGTGTGAAATGTGGCTCCCTCTTTCACAAACCCACCGTTTTGGTGCTTGTGGGTAGGAGTTGAACTCTACAACATGATTACTTTCCTTGAAACATATCTACTGAAAGCAAGGAGGTGGATTCTGTGACTTGAAGTTAAAAGAACCAATTTGAAAATTTTCACATTTGAGAAAATTTAAATTGAAGTTTTTAGCTTTCGTTGGTGTGGATGAGTTCATAATGACATTGACAATCCATGGATCTGACATTGGTTAAATCCAATATTGGCCGTTTTAGCATATGAGAGAGAGGGAGAGCCACAGAATTATCCTCCACTGAATACAAATTTTGACAAATATCGGCTCCACAAGTTGATTTTATTCAGAAGTTTAAAAAACTGAAAATTTGTCTTCGAACATTGGAGCACTTATAATATTGAGCAGTGACTGGTATAGAGTTCAAACAAATAATTCCTTTTAGAATATATTCATCTCATATTCACAATATATCTGAATTGAATAACTCTGATCATTTACGAGAGAGATGAAAAATAGTTACTTTTTCCCTGATATGATTATACCATATCCTCAGTTTCCAAAGAAGATAAAATGTTAGAGAAACATATTGTACAGACTTGATAGTTCAATATTAATATCGGATTACAGCCATCTACGACCATTTTTTGGATTTTGCATTCCCATTGAGAATTATATATGTTTTATTTGATAATATTGTTTGTGATGTTCGAAGTTTGAAAAATCACAAAACTACTTCAAAGTATCTACTTCAAAGAAATGAATTTTTTTTAAACGAGCGAATGTCTATGCCTGTGCATACATTTTCTTAGTATTTTTTAGTATCTTCCGTTGATGATTGAAATATATTGGTTGTGATTCCTCTCTTGTTTTTCCAGAACAGAGTTTAATTTCTGCATTCAAACATTTTTAGAGGTGAGAAATGTAAACCACGATATTGAAATATCATTGAAGACTGCAGTCACTGAACAACACATTACAAAATAAGAGAAATTCGTACTTCAAATAATAATAGTGATTTTAGTATGTTATCCAGTTTACCTAATATTATTCTTGTAGAAGGACATAGACTAAAGAAAATTAGTTCAGACTAGGCCGTACCAGTTTATCCCAGAGTGTACGTATTCATACCAAGACCAGCCTAGGCCAAACTGGTTTGTCCTGTCGGGTTTAGGATGAACTTATTTGGCCTAGGTTCAACCGGTTTGTCCTATCGCGTACAGGAAGAACTAGTTTATCCTAGGCAAAACTAGTTTATCCTGAATTTGGGTTTGGCCGGTAACATATCTGATCGTAGAACATTGGCGGTGGAATGTATATTTGATTCACGAGTATAAGATCTCCTTCCAAGTGACATTCTCTATCATTTTCAGAATTTCATCAAAAGCAACGATGCTCTGCAATAGAGTTTTCTCGTCTACCATAAATCATATGAACACAAGGAAAACTAAATTAATTCAATGTAGAACATAATGCTATTAACGCGTTGCTAACTTTCCATTCCCAGTTGTTTTTCTGATCGTTTTTCGATCTCAATCACATCACTCGATTTATATGCAGATGGTAGGGTAAATGCAACGTTTTGGAATTTTCTCAACAAATTGCCATACAGGTCACAGTCATCTGGGTCTTAATACGGAATTCTATGTTGTTCCATCCCAGCAAAAGCATGCAATTGAATTTTTGTTACAGTGGCTGTCTACAAAATCTCTTCGGGGAGGGACTTTTACCTATACGATATACATGCTGGGAAATTCATCTGTTGGAACAATCGTCACAGGATGAGGCACAAGAAACCAAAAGTATTAGTAGCAAGGGTAAGTATTTCATATTCAATTAATTCTTACACGAAATGGAAATTCTTCAAAACAAATGCGTTCAACAGTCAACCACATGGGAAGTAGTAACTTCTGAATAATACTTTTTCATATTCTCATCAACATTAGTAAAGTGAAGTAACATTTTTGTAGATACAAGACGCAAATGATTGGATTTGAGTTTCCTAATACAATTTTGCGATCTACAGCATATTATCTAACCAATATGATTCTTCCTTCTGGAGAAATAATCGGATGGGACTTTGGATGCGACTGCAAGTCGTGTGTTCTTGATTTAATCAATTAGTTCGTGATGTTTTTCGAACAAAATTACGGTATATCCTGATTCAGTCGATTAGCTTTCCGGAACTTTTCACTGACAGTGTCGTAATGAAAAATGAAGTAGGGATAATATGGTGATTCTGTTCAATTTGTGAATACAGTTTTGGCGCTTGTGAGTTCATGACAGAGCTTCCATTTTTGCATGCAGAATATATTGAATGGATTTCAGTGTATCTTCTATTTATTGTTGGTAAAATGAAGTCATTCTGAATTCATGAAATCTGAAGTTTTTTGTATATAATCATCTTCATCAAATACAATCACAGTCTCTCCTCTGGCTACACGTGTAGTAAAAATGATATTATTTCCATTGAATCTTTTTCTTCATTCGTTTTGTAATTGTTGTTCCTTTATTCATCTTGTATAACAAGGCGATTCAGGCAAGACATGCATCATTTCAATGTACGTAAAACATTTCTATACTGCGACATAAAACTTCTTTGTTTAAATCTTCCTTTTATATTGTATAATTAATTATAATTGATTTGAGTCGAATTGGCGTTAGCTAATGGTGTTTTGTTAATGCAATCTCAACAAAATCTTAGAAATGGATGGATTGTTTAATTTTGAAAATGTTTCAATTCTCATGTGTTTCAAAAATATGTTAATTTATATTGTATAAACTGTATCTGGCAATAAAAACATTTATACTATTATTCACTTCAGTAAATATTACGGAAGTTTTTATTTCAATATTTTATCCAAAAAATGTTTGTTTATATTCAAATTGGAAGAACCTCTTAACGCTTTTTCTGGTACAAATGCTTGAAATTTAAAATGTTTGCCCATTAATTCCTCTACTGCTGCGTGGAGCAAATTGAAATACAATATATGAGGTTGAAAAAGGAAAATTGAATATTGAATAGAAAGATTTGCGTCAATGTTACGAATTATTTCTGGTGAGTACTCTCTTTTGGAAAACCTTCTTATTTGCCTTATTCATCTTAATGAGTTCTTAATCAAGTCTGGAACTGAAAATCAAATAACTATCTCAATGAAAATGCAAATGTTCAATATCATATTTTTTCATTTGAGTTAGGGTCTTTTCAGAATATCTATCAGATGTAGTTCAATGTCCAGCGTGGCTTTAGTCGGGGAAGTAGTTGTTTTCTGTTAGACATTCACAAAAAATAACTTAATTTTCATCGTGGATTTTTCAATTCAAGAAAAATCTTTCTAATCAATATTTAATTGAGGATGTTGCCCTTTTCAACATGAATACCCCACAAGAGGTTATCTTGACGATGGAAGATATTGACTAAAGTTTATCTGTCAGTCGCAGATATTTCCACATCTGATGTTATGAACATCCTGTTCATATTTTCAACGAATCAATATATGAGGTATTCAAAAACTGATATTCTGAAAGATATTTTCTACAACGCAATAAACTCCTGGACAAAATTAACTCAACAACATATTAAATCCTACAAATCGCTATAATGAATCAATTTCAATAAGTTTTTATAGATATTGGTTACATTAAAAGTTAGTAAAAACATTTTTGGATAGTTCAAAAGTGAATTAGCTTAAATGTGTGTATTAGATTTGAATTAAAACTATTCTTACGACCTAATGACAAAATCGTTGAAATTATGAAATGATTCAACTGGGACACTAGTAGCGTGTGTTGCCTCTTCCACTTCGGATTGCAGCATTCATGTGCCTCGGCATGTTTTGGATAAACTCTTGAGGAATTTTTTCCCATTCTGTGATAACTACATTTTCAAATTCCCTCAGGTTTCTAAGTGCAGGTATATGATGTTTCACATTTTTTTTGAGGTAATCCCATACATGTTCGATCGAATTCAGATCCGGGCTTTTGGTGGCAATTGTATAATTGGTATACCAACTTGATTAAAATAATCGATTACCTCTCTAGCCACGAGAGGTAGGAGGGCTGTCTAACATAAACAAGATATAGGGTTCCACAATATGGCCGAAAGGCATCACATGTTCTACTACAATATTCTCAAGATAGTAATCAGCATTTATGGATCTCGTACGGACAGGAATTAATTATGTGCGGGCGTCGGAGCAGATGGCAGATAACAGCGCCACCACTGAATGGAAACCTTGCAGAGATATTGCAAGTACCAAACCTCTCTCTTGGTTTTTTCCATACTCGCTTACGACCATGTGGATATTTCAGGCTAGCCCTAGTTTCATCTGTGAAACAAACCTCTTTCCAATCATCCACAGACCAATTCTGAAAGACCCCCAGCAGTGGTACCTGGAGTGGAAAATAAAGCTGAATCGTGACAAAACGCAGGCGATTTCGATGGATCAGAAAAGAAACAACACGGAGAGGGAAGTGTCTATCTCTGGAAGGAAGATAGAATGGTCAGAGCAGATCAAGTACCTGGAAGTTACGGTGGATCGCCGGCTCAGCTGGGGACCACACGTCAAAATTGTCAAGAACAGAATTGCTAAGAAAATCTGCTCGTTGTACCCACTGATGAATAGGAGAAGCAAACTTTATCTCAAGAACAAAGTCATGATTCATAAAATGATATTCGGGCCTGTCATTTTGTATGCCAAACCTGCAGAACCAGCATTCGTGTCCTTGAACGGCCCCAAATGAAAGTTTTGCGGATGATAACGAACGCTCCGTGGTACGTGCGGAACGATCGGATCCTCGAAGACTCAAATCTGCTTTCCATCAGATCGCAATCAGAAAGTAATTGATTGCGCAATAACCCACGAGAACACCCTCGTTAATGAAGCCACTGATTACAACATAGACGACCCCTCGCGCTTTAAACGTCCCAGACGCTCTCTGGAGTGATGGACTACTTACCAATCTATACTGGTTAGTGGAAGCGGCATCCTCTATAGAAAACGTTATTTTTCAAAATTTAGATATCAATATTCCTTTTTCAGCCATTTTTGAGAAACACCATCATGGCAAGGGCTAGTCCTTGTTCAGTAAGAATTCCAAATTCGTGACTGGCTGTTGCCCACTTATTTGAGTTCAAAGAGTGAGAGCCTTTAGGCTACACTTGTCTTCAGTAATATTGACCACAGACCAATTTCGATGATTTCGAACAAACTATAACCTGCAACTTTGTGCCCTCTTGTGAGCAAGGGCGCAGTGGCTGATCTACTAGCTAATCCAGCTTTATTCCACCAGCTTTCAACTGTTCTAGTTTATATTATAGAAAAACTGGCAGTTCTGTTTCTAAAAGCATACTAAATAGGAATTTTTGTTTTGCAAAGCGCTTTCGACTTTCGTCATATTCAGTGCTTCCTGAAAGTAAATACTTGATTTGACTAGTGTGAGAGAGTTTATAACTTGAAGTTGAAATTTGAAAAAGTTAGGTTATTATTTTTTTTAATTATTGAAATGTTTGTGTACATACCTTTCTTTCAGAACAATATTTGCAAAGAGATTCCCAATTTCATGAAGGAACTGCTTCCAGGTATAAAAATATCATTCAAATCGAGTAACAATTTGAACAAATCTTTGGTTAGCTCCAAAGATAAAATCAATAAACTCAATTGAAAGTGGTGTTTATAAACTTGACTGCTCTGATTGCCCTGCCTCATATATCGGTCGCACTAGCAGACCGCTAATATCTAGAATCAACGAACATTTGAAAAAACCTGATAAATCAACATTTGGATGCCACTTGAAATTTAACAATCACAATTTTAGCCCCAATAGAAACTCAAAAATTGGGTAACTGGGGACAACCGGTATTTCGATGAAACTTTCACAGATGCTTCAAAACTTGGCGCGGAAAAACTATCTTTCGGGAATTGTGGCCCTTTGAATTTAAAAAAATTGCCTATGGCAACGTCACTATATATAGATAATCCTGGAGACTCTTACTTGTTTTATTTTTCATCAACACAATAACTGGCCACTATTTCTCTCAATTCTCAAATTTTTCTCCTCAAAAATGCATTGATATAACCACCATTACACTTTGCTAGCTTTGAAAAGAGTTTTCATGCACTCCAAACTAGTTCAAACGCCAATTTTATTACTTTTGGCTCCATCTATATAACTTTCAACGAAAACGAATCAAATAGTAGTTACACTGACTTCCGTGATGCTCTGTTAGTTACAGTGTTGCCACATGAGTTGGCATTGACCAAAGTTAAAATTTCCTGCACGATTCATATAACTCTGCGATCCTACTCTATGTTTTACGGTGAGGTCTACTTTAGCCGTTGGTTACGACTCTGGCCCGTTTGAATGTTCTCTTCTAAAGAATATTATTAATTAGGGTACTATTTACAATTATATAACGAGTTTGTACGTTATGTCTTGGTAGTACGGCTTTGGAGAAGTGTCCGAATAATCCTTGTTATCTTCATCACTGAATAACTCTGTCTGACAGCTTTTCATCGGTTATGGGTCCATTCCTGTTCATTTTAGACGAGTCCGCAAGATTATACAATATTTAGTGAAAAAAAAGGGATCATGTTCACCAGTTTTCAGTTATCTCTCTCTGTTCATGTTGGTCAATTATAAGTACCTTATTTCAGAGGTATATCAGCCAAAAACGTATAATTTTTTGTAATGGTCTTCATTAATTTATAAAATAGCACTATTTTACTCCACCAGAAAATGGAATCCACGCCATTTGACAATCTGATCATATAGAAAATGAATCTGCAATACAGTATTCTACCGGCTGATCTATTCTAAGCTCCGCCTCGTTCACCATAAAATCGAACTCAGTCACGTGGTTCTGATATTAATTCATTTCAACCATCTACCTGTTCATATTTGCGAACAAAAACCTAATTTTTTTTATTCGGACCTGACTTGGTAAACAGTTCATATAGTTAAAGTAAATCTCTTGATTCTAGGAACAAATTGGCAACGTCGCATTATATGCTTCCAAAGTATTTGTCAGTTCAAGTTGGCTGTCATTTGTCAAACTTGTTATTTATTCTGTCAGTTTGAAATTTATGCTTTTTACTTGGTTTAAAAAAATTCTTATTGATATAATTTCAGTGAATAAATACACAATTTTTAATGTTTACATTCGGAAACAGTGCATTCGAATCGGATTGATACGTAAATGCCGGATCTAAAGGAATGTATCCCTTTATTGGGTAAGTCATCCTATGACATTTTGTTGAAAAAAAAAATCAAAAAGGGCTTTCCGCGCCAAATTTTCGATAGTTGATATGATTTTATCATGTTTCAACGCATCTGTGAAAGTTTCATCGATATACTCACCATTCACGCCACCCTTTCCGAATATTATACACAACATAGGCAAAAAAAATTATTTGATATTGGAATTTGAAGAACTAGAAATTTCTAAAGAACTTTCCAATAATAACTATTATCTGAACATCAAAGTAAACTTAAACAGATATTTCTATCTCCTTCATAAAAGGATCAATAACTGAAATCAAATTCAAAATTCCCAGCACCATTTCAGTGAACTGGCAATTTTTTTCTCAATTTATTTTAATTAAGTTGGTATGACCTCTTCCTCTCATTGACATCCGAAATTTCAAAATCAAACTAATTGTCATTGATACAATTGACATATCTACCTGGCCTTTGAATTCCAACATGTGATTCGTTAGATTCTAAGGCATTATTAGTATCCTTGGATTAACAATGTATTACTTCCTGCACCTGACTTGTAAGTACAAAAAAATTTCAATAATAAAAAAAAATCCTAACCTAACTTTTTCAAATTTCAACTTCAATTATAAACTCTATCACACTGGTCAACTCGAGAATTGACTTTCAGGAAGCGCTGAAGATAACAAAAGTCGAAAGCGCTTTGCAAAACTTATGAAAATATACAAAACAAAAATTCCTATTTAATTCTACGCAAGTGTGTTTCGCTTTCCACATTTATTAAAACATATTGTCTGAGAAAACGTTCATGTCGGTCGTTAGAATAAGTTCTTACTCCAGTCAAACATTGTATCATTCAACTCATTGTGCAACGATGTTTGCCTGAGAAATTGGCAACATAACTCTGACAATATCCCTCGTCCAATAAAACTGATGCTCGCACTACCTAGTGTTCAGTTAAACTCCTTGTTCGATTCATTTCTCTATTTTTTCGGAAAATCAAATAAAACAGTCTACTATGACAATGTATCACTTTAAGGCCCGGTATTTCCACCTCCGGTTATACTAGGAAGAAATTAACTAATGGTTAGATTATGCTTTTGTTTAACGTTTATTGATATGCAAAAAAACATTCTAACCATTGGTTAATTTATTCCTAGTTTAACAGGAGGTGAAAGTACCGGGCTTAAGAAAAGTAACGAATCATACGCCTAATTCCAAAGAAAATATATCGCAAGTATTGTATAATCATCAAATATTGTATTTCCCTTGTAGATATAAAAGTTGAGGAGTAGGTGACACTTGAAATGTCAGAGATATAGGACTGTAATAGTTTTTAAAATGAAATAGAGTTTATTGAAGACTGATTAATTGCTTTGGACAACCTATCGAACCTAGCTCTGCAACTATAACCAAAGAAGAATAAAACATGGTGGCAGCGATGTCGAGGAAGTAGCTTAGACACAACATCTCAGGAACGGCAAATCGATGTTCTTATCTATAATATGGGAGAACGAGCGGAAGAAATTTTCAACTCTTCACGCCCGCTCCTAAGACATATAATGATACATTACAGAAGTTTGAGGAATATTTCAACCTCGTAGAAATATAATTCATGAACGGGCAAATCTTTTTAAACATAAGCAAGGAAATAGGTCTGCTGAAATGTTCATAACTGATCTCCACAGTCATTCAAAAACATGTTATGGGGGGACCTTGAATGATGATATGGTTCTGTTAGTCCTCATTGTAGGAATGAGGGAAACAACTACAAGTGATAAGCTGCCACTTGATCCTACACTGAATCTCGAAAAATCTGTTACATGTTTGACAACATGAAGAATTGTTACGCCAAAAACAAGATCTCCATGAATCCATTGTTTCCACTATAAATAAAAATCAGTCATTCAAAAAAATAACGAAACCCATGAAACCTCGAAGTTCCAAAAAAACGGAAAGTCAGAAGAAATGTACCAGGTGTAGCTATGATTGGCATGATAAGTTGACCAATTGTCCAGCTAAAGATGCTAAATGTGGTTCCTGTAAATTTGAAGGGCACTACAGCAAAATGTGCTATCGGATGGGAAAACCCAAGAATAAAAATGTACAAGCTGAGGAGGAAGAATCCGAGTCCAAGAATGATGATGAGGATCGTTATGTTCATGAAATCAAAGCAAAGGATGATTAAAATGGATGGACACAAGAGCTGCGTGTGATTTGCAAGGAAAAAACTGTTGAACCCATCACATTCAAACTTGACACAGCAGCTGACGTCACAATGTTGTTTCTGAGTGTGCTGAAAGATGTAATAGCAGAATAACCTCTAAGTTCATCGAATAACAAAGTTTTCAGTGCAAGAAACGAGACCGTTCCAACATTTTGGGAACATTGACTCTGGAGCTTAAGTACAGAAAAACAAAAAAAAAATTGAAAATACATTTGTCTCGGAAGATATTGATATTTCGTTGCTGAGCAGAAAAGCTTTTCAAAATCTGAACCTAGTGAAACACATTTATGTCATAAATACGGATGTAAATTGGTTCGAGGAGTATTCTACTCTTTTTAAGGGATTAGGTAATATGGAAGGACAGTATGAAATAGAAATAAGAGAAAATGCAATTCCAAAAGTCATCTTTGCGCCAAGAGCTGTTTCTGTCCCATTTGAGGCTCTAGATGACATGCAGAAAAAAAACAGTTATTGTACCAGTAGACCATTCCACAGAATGGTGTGCCCCAATGGTGGTTAGTATAAACAAAGTGGACATGTACCCACATGTGTGGACCTGTCCAGATTGAATAGAAGCGTGAAACTCCAATTCCATCCCATACCGAGAATTGAATCATCACTGGCAGAAATCAGTGGAGCTGAATATTTTAGCAAACTGGATGCCAACCATGGATTCTAGCAACTCAATATAGCTGAAGATTCCCAAGATTATACCACTTTTATAACCCCACTTGGAAAATTCAAATTTCGAAAACTGCCATTCGGAATCACTTCAGCACCAGAGGAATTCCAGAAAAGGATGTCTAGGATACTCGAAAGTGCGAAAAATTGTATAGTCCATATGGACGACGTGTTGATCTGGGAAAAAACTAAATCAGAATTCGATGAATGCTTGGAAAATGTTCTTGAGAAAGTCAAGAATGCTGGTATTACCCTCAATAAAAGTCAAATGAGGGTATAGCTTGAGAGTCTAAAAACCCTGGTGCTTGCACTTATACCTGCAGAAGTTTGGGATCGACTTGGCGACACTTGGCCCACTTGATAATAGAGATTACCAGCGTGTCAGATGGCGCCAATTTCGTTTTAGTTTCAATTCAGTAACGTGGTATATTTATTTCCTCAGATTTCTTTTTGAGGCGAACTGTTCGCGGGTTCTAATTCTAGCTTTGCTATTGGTTGAAAAGAGACATATGTCAAACTTCACCAATAGCAAAGCTAGAATTAGAAGCCCCCGAACATTGCACAAAGAAAGCACTGTCTGTTGTTTTCAGTATTTTGTACCATTTGAAATTGAGGTTAACTGCATTTTGACAGACGAAGAATTGGAAATGAAATTGTCATTAAATTGCAGAAAATATAAAATCCAATGCATGCAATATGATGAACTATGGAAATATCATCATTAGTCATTTCGTCAAGAATTGTACTTGCTTTTGGTACTGAATACAGGCGAAAATTCGAATCTGCCTGTCCACACAAAATACAAATGTGGCCCATTCTACAAAAAGTATCCTTACACACTACACTACCTGAAAATGAACAATTCCTCACGCACTAATGAACTGATGAACGAGTGATTTTTTCAAGAATAAACTCAGGAATAAGCTATGCAAGATTTCAAATCAAAGAATGGAAAACGCATAGATACCAACAAAACACTGAAAATAATTTCATATAAGAAGTAGAAGTAGAAGTAGAAGTATTTATTTCTCTACAGTATGCATAAGTAATAGTAGAACGTCAGAACAAGAATATATATATATATAAAATGTAAATACACAGAGTAAGGAACATAAATATAACATAAATATCATATGAATTATCTGGATAAAAACATTCAGGTGAGGAGTGTCCATCATATACATTCAAATTTATTTTTATTTAAATCAAGATACTCATTGACACTATGAAGACAATGTTTCAATTATAAAAGTCTTGATTTGCACCTTGAATTGGAAGAAACCTAGACTCCTTATCCTAGAAGGTAATCTGTTGTACGAATGAAGGTTCAGAGAGTTATTTTGTGACATTTGAAGCCTGAACCAAGGAGTAGAAATTAGATCAGCATGGCGAGTGGTGTAGCCATGGACATCGGATTGAGTCGAGTATTTATGTTCAGTTTCATGAATTTCAAGTAAACATGAGTAAATAAATAGAGTAATAATAGATGCAGCAGATGTCAGAAATTAAGTTCTGACATTGAGCGAGAATATAGACAAACATTTTAAACGGCGCCATCTACCACAAAGGGAGAAGCTCTGTTGAAGTAACAGGTGGTGTCCCCTCGAAAATCTAAACAATATCGAATCAGTTCAGTTCATTCACCAGGGTTTTTAGACATCTTAGTATAGCTCCTGATCCAAATAAGGTGAAAGCCATAACCGGAATGGAAGCACCTTCAAAAGTAAAAGAAGTGCAAAGTTTTATGGGTATGGTGACATTTCTACCAAAATTTATTCCAAACAGCAGTGAAATCATGGTACCCATTACAAATCTCATTTCACATGGGGTCCAGTACAACAAATATCAAAGAATATCTAATTTCTTCCCCCTGTTTCACAATGTATGATTCAAGTGAACCCACTATTTTGTCATGGATTCTTCAAATCAAGGATTGAGAGCTGTTTTTCTCCAAGAAGAAAAAGAGGGAAAAAAGCCAGTGGCATATATTTCTCGAACCCTGACTAGACGGAAAAAAATTATGCAAATATCAAACGTGAAGTACTTACTTTGACCTGGGCCAGTGACCCACTGAAAAGTTTTCTACTTGGGAAACAGTATACAATCGAAACTGACCACCAACCACATTTGCAAATTTTCAATACGAAAAATCTTGATGATATCTCACCAAGACTTCAGCGTTCTAGGATGCGCAATGCGCTATGATTATCAAATGACCTATAACCAGGGAATAACCTATTTATAGCTGATACTCTATCTAGAAAACCAATACCCAATCAGAAGATGATAATGAGTCAGAGGAGGAGGTAGACGCCTATAATCATGTAGTTACCTTCAGCGGCATTCACACATCTGACGATAATATTATAAAAGTTGCCAACTCTCAAAGCAAGGATACAGTATGCAATGACTCAACCAAGAATAGCCTGTCAAATCCGAATTGTCGATTGACATTCAACAATTCTTCTCTGTTCGCCATGAACTCTCTGAAGTAGATGGAAAAATACTCAGAGGGAATCGTATGATAATACCATCTGAACCTCGCACCATTATGCTGGAGAAGTTGCATGCTGGTCATCAACAAATAACAAAGACTAGATGACGTGCCCAAAGAACAATGTGGTGGCCTGGTATCTCAAAGGACATTGAATGAAGAATAAAAATATGCCCAATTTGTATTTAACATTCGTCAAATCACAATGAACTTCTGATATCAGTCAAATTCCCAGACTATTGTTGGCAAATAATATCGATGGATTTATTCAAATTTGACGAGAAGTGGTATCTAGTTATAATCGACCACTATTCACGATTTTTCGAAATTGGTCGTGTCTACAGATTGAGATCTTTCGATATCATAGAAATCTCCAAATCCGTATGTGCGAGACATGGTATACCACAGATTGTTTGTTCCGATAGTGGTACACAATTTCATAGCACAGGAACGTCTGAATTCCAACTGTTCGCCGAAGAATGGGGATTTTCAACATCAACAAGTAGTCCTCAATTCCATCAAGCAAATGGAGTAGCAGAAGCAGCCGTAAAGGTTGCAAAAAATCTTATTAAGAAAAACAAAAGTAATGTTGAAATAGCTCTTCTGGCGTATTGTACACCTCTGGAAAATGGCTTCAGTCCAGCTGACATGTTGTATGGCCGGAGGTTGAGAAACAATTTACCGTTCATATCACACCTTCGATGACAGTAGCCAAAGCTGAAGAAAAGTACCGATCACGATAAAAGAGGAATTATAATGCAAGACATGGGGCAAAAAATCTGAATAAACTTAGTGTGTTGAGTTTGTAGGATAACCGATTTGAAACGCCACGGGAAAATTATAAAGATTCTGAATCCAAGATCATTCCTAGTGCAGACTAATAAGAGCATGGTGAGAAGGAATCGTTTTCATCTGATTCCGGCTCCATACATGAAAGAAATTCCTGGGAGTGTATCACTTGTACCACCAGAATCTGTAGAATCTTCAACCTCAATTCCAGATCCTATACCAAATAAACCGTATCAAAGTATTAGGAAAAATTTACCACTCGATCGAAGAATTCTGAATCATCCCGCACAAGCATTGGAGGAGCAAGAAAATTTAAGAACGTTACGAAAGACTACACGTTTTGGTAGACGAGTAGTGAAACCTTTACGGATTCTCCAAGACGATCGATGACGTTGTTACCATCTTGAAGGGGGATGTTGTATAATCATCAAATATGATATTCCCCTTGTAGATATAAAAGTTGAGGAGTTAGGTGACACATGAAATGTCAGAAATATAGGACTGTAATAGTTTTGAAAATAAAATAGAGTTTATTGTAAACCGATTAATTGCTTTGAACAACCTATAGAACCCAGCTCTGCAACTGTAACCAAAGAAAAATAAAACAAAAAGTATTTCACAAAAGTATGTATCTTCTAAAAAATTATTCAGAACTGTAAATCTGAATGAATTGTTTTAATTGCTGTCATTAACAACGACACAAAATATTCATATACTGGATGAACTTCAAAAGTAGCATAAGAAAAAGATTTATTTTTTGAATTGTTGCCTTAATTTCGTCAAGGACGTCTATCTTTCAGTTTCTCGAAAAAAGTAGAGGAGAATTTCCATTTTTTCATAGCATCTCTCCGATTGATTTCTACAAAATATCAATGTTTTTTTTTGTTTCAGAAATATCGACACAAACTAATGCCATATTGTAAATTCACTGACGAGCCGGTACCTAATGGGTACATTAACTTGGTGCCATCCTTCAACAAGAGTCTTAGCATGAGGTTCAATGCGAGTGGTAGTCCCATCAACAAATGCAATAAATGTTTCAAGCAGGCGAAATTCCTCATGCAAGTCGTGGGCAACCCAAGATCCAGAGATCCTTGCGGATGTCCAGAAGCCAAGGTACACTTTTGTAAATCAGATCTTCGGAAAATGAGGGAATTGCACGAAATTTGCAATAAATATTGAGAAGGTCCAATGATCTAGAGAATTGTTTTTTTGTGGAATAACAGTTGAAACAGAATGAAGCTTTCCTCGACGTCTATTTAATTTGCCGAAGAAATGTTTGGGAGTTGAGTATCATAATATAAATATGCAACCGATTCTTTCCTATGAGAATCGTATTCTAGATTCGGAAACTCCTAATGATTTTTCAAAGCTCTTCCTTTTGTGTACATATAGGCTGTGAAAAACTGTTGGGCATAGAAACCAATGAGAATTAGTTCTCCTACTCTGAAACACAGTGTTGCCATCTACATATTATCTGCCTAATATCAAACTTTACGCACAATATCAGGTCATATAACTGTTCTCATATCCCATATACATTTTTCGAAAAGTTTCAATACATTCACCATGGTTGCTGTATTTCAGAACACTGCAAATCCTTAGCTGTGATGTAATCGTCGACTCGAAATTTTGTTCAACTATTATTCTTGTTGATAATAGAATGAAACAATTGGTCTCCAGAACAATTCGAACTTTCGGTTTTGTATTTTCCCCATGGAAAATATCATAACCAATTCGTCGAACATATCGCATTGTCTTAGATAATATTTTTTCTGGTTTGGAAGTGTCCGATAACATATGTAAATGTTTCGATAACAAAAACTTATGGATGACAATGAAATTATATATTTTATCAAGACTCTATCAACATGCAAGTTGTTGTGATGCTAATCATCAAAGTCTTTACTTTATATGTGTTTTCCGTCAATGAAAGCAGGCAGGAGTTGAAAAATAATGTAAATGCAATTGTGTATTTCAAGTTCCATTACTCTTTTTCTGGTAAAACTTCCTATATATTCACAATATATGTCACTTTTACCCACTTAACCTATTCCAAAAATATGTAATATAATGAAATAAGTATGACCTCGAAAATTGAATATATCATGATTCTCCTTCGGATTATGTGTTATGTTTCCACCAGTTCAGAATTATCACTAGCCTCATGTATAATTCATAACTAGATCCAGTTATAAATTCCGAAAATATAATTTGAAGATGAAGATGCATGTGTCTATTAAAATATTTCTAGTCTAACATCTTCATGTGTTTCTTCATAATTGATTAGAAGGATGCACGTTCTATTCCATGCTTCAATAAGTCATTTAGAATTTTTACTTTCATTATTCAATCTTTGATCATGATATAATCGATCTTTAATGTTAATTGAGAACGAGGTTTTGAGAAGAAGAGAAGGTTGAAACTCATCCTCTTGACGCAACTATAATAATGATCAGGAGTAGGGTGATTTAGTAGCCTTTCTCTATACAGGGCCAATGCGATGTAGCACAATTCTTTAAAAGTGATTGATTTCGGGGGATCATTTAACATTGTTCTCCATTGAGAAAATCATCAAGTTACTCATGTGTTATTCATGAATATTGTTGGTGGAAAGTCTCATATAAGAAATCGTGAAAGAAAATTCCTTTACATTTTTAATTTCCAAACATTTCTGGCTGCAAACCGGCTTGGTACAAATCAGAAATCGCTTTCTCTTATATGTTGTTCATTTGCACAAATTAGGTCTTGCCATGGATGTGCCATTCATATTGATTCATGACTAAAGACTGTGTACTTGCCACAAGAAGTCATTAAATAATAATACCTAGTATAAAGCTGCATTGTATTTTAATAAAAAACATTCTGTTTCGACTGTATTGATTTGTGCATAAATTTCGTGTATGATAAAAGTCGCATGTATGTATTTGTACAAATGTTAAAAATCTTTTATACAATATATTAATTTATTTTTCTATAATTTAATTTTGTATCATTTGTGAATTTATCATCATTTAGGTTATGAATGTAAATGTACAGTATTTTTATTTTGACCCCTATGGGGTTTTTAACATTCTAACTTTTGTATATTATTATTTATTTTTATGAATATTCATGATTTGTCCAAATAATCCATGTTTTAATGGTTTTTAACAATAATTGCAGAATACCAAATAATGACTGAGGCCCTGAATATTGTAACATTTTGATAATAAATTGAAAAATTATATGTCTATCCGTTGTTAATCTTTGCCTCATATTTGTTATATAAGATCTGTAGGCATGATTTGTCTTTAATTTTTGAAATACATTCCATTACAACTCATATGCATTTACAATAAAAGTATGAGAAACTATTATTGATTTTTTTTCTTCGCCCCATTGAAACCATAAAAAAATAAAATGATACTAACAGTTGTATATCTACTTTCAATTGAAAATGTATTTTTAACCGACGAAACCTAAAAGGAGGAGGTTCTCTAGTCGACGCCTATATTTTTTTTTATGTATGACCACGCATAACTTTTTACTGAGAGGTCCGATTCCAATAATTCTTCCTTCAATGGATAGGGAGTACTTCGAAGTTGGACCCATTTGAATATAAAAAATGAAAACAACCCCTAAGGGTAGCAAAATGAAGGATATTTATCACTCACCCACTGAATTCTGGTCAACCGATTTTATCAGGCAAAACTTTGTACTGGGTTCTTCGATTTGGATGATTCTTTTTTGATCAGATAGGGTATACCTCATAGTTGATCAAATTTGGATTTCGAATGGAATTATTCACCCTTACAGGTAGAAAAATAGGGGATAATTGATATTTTACTGTGAACATTGGCACACATATGTAGTTGACAATGACAGATCGCTATTGTCATTATTTTTGTTCTCCTACATCCGTCACAATCATTATATTCTATAAGAGGATGGAATGATATACGAAGTAATGAAATAAACTAACCAGAACAACAAAAATTCATATTACAATAAATAGTGAAAGTAGATAATCATAATATTCAACTGGTAATAGTGAAGTAAGGTGGGTAAGTGAGTATTTTGGAAGTAATCAAAAAACAAGTAGGTCGTAATTAGTAGATTTTAGCCACAAAAAAATGAAAAATAAAAACTTTTAACAAAAAATTAAACCGACCAAATACGGAACTGAAAAGTAAAAAATTAAATAAACCTCCTCAGTCTCAATAACTAAGCTACCAAACTAATGTAAGTTACTAACTTTGAGTCGGCGCCAAACGAACAATCAACGAAGATCATTGAATTACTTCAAAAAAATTATCAGAATGTCACCGCGCAACTCGATGCCATCATTTTACGCATTACCTTATTCATTTGCTTGTTTGTTTGGCGCCGACTCAAAATTAGTTACTTACAGTAGTTTAGGAGCTTAGTTATTGAGATTAAGGAGGTTTATTTTATTTTCTACTCTCCAGTTCCGTATTTCGTCGGTTTGATTTTTTGTTAAAAAGTTTTTATTTTCAATTTTTCTGTATTACATTGCAAAAATCAACAACATATTTTAATAAAAAAAAACTCTCGTGAGATATCCCACGGTTGTCAGAGTAGATTGAATAGATGTGCTGATGAGGAACTTAATCTATTTCGCAGAGGTAACTGAACTCAAGTAAGTTTAAACAATAGTGATACAATAGTAATGATTTGTTGTTTTATTTCAAGATAATTATCTCACAACAAGAAATTTCAGTCTTTTGCAACATAAAAAAAAAAAAAAGATGGAGAAACACAAAAGAAAATATTCATATTGGCATAATATATGTAGCTCAACATTTCTATACTATACAGGGTGTAATATTACTTCTTGCACAACCGCTAACAGCTGATAGTCAATCAAATAATTTTATTTTTTATTTTTACGATAATAATCCACAAACAGTCTTAATAAGCCACAAAAATAATATAAATAAAAAATATTTATTTCCTACCAAAACATCGTGGTTCCCAAAATTTGGACGACTGACAAAAATAATTGTTTTTGTTTTCGAATTTTCAGTTACTGTAATTTGTTATAAAATGGCATTGTACATCCGTCATTCACGGTTGTGCAAGAATTTAGATTACACCCTGTATATCGTATCGTAGCATCGATTATTCGTAGACTTCAATGATATAACCAGAAATTATTATCAGAGTTCTGATAACTGTGGTTCTGTAGAGAAATCACGAATGTACAATAATTCGCTAGAAGAGGAATTCTTCTGAAATGACAAGAGTTAGTACAAGACTATCGAATAGGATGCGCTTCAAAATTTGACATACATATTGTATATACTCTAACTATCCGACATTTTTTTAATATGAATTTTACTAAAAATACTCTTTATAAAAGGTACTCCGAAGTTGTATGTACAGTGTGGTCAGAAAATAAGGAGAATATATAATCTACCCAAGTGAGAAGTAGCCTCAATTATTAGTATAGAGCAAAATGAAAAAACATGTCACTCAGAACTGGAAATTATTTGTAAGTTCTGATTAATTCACAGAACAAGAGATTTGAGGCAATACCTAAATAATATTTTTAATAGAAATTGGTCGACTTTTCTGGCCCGCTAGGTCTCCGGATGTGAGCCATCTCGATTATTTCATATGAGGCTACCCAAATTGGTAAAAATTCCTCCAGACGTTATTTCAAAATATTTACCATTGAGAGAGAGAGAGTAAGTAATCGTAAGTATATATCAAGATTTCACTTACGACGTGATTAGAAACAAATTGGTATTTTTTTTTTCAGAACGGCAATCTGTATGGAAATGGAAGGTGGATATGTTGAGCAAAATGTGTAGTAGGGAAAAAGTAAATGCAAATATATTTTTGTTGCAATTAATATATTTATTACTATAATATTGTATTACTAGACCAATTAATAGAGCAGAAAATGGCTGATTCTCTGACGAAAATAGTAAGTTAGTAAGTAAGTAAGTAATTTATTCATTTCATGTCATTCAATCATTCAGTTACATGTTTTCCCTGCAATTTACAATTCTAATTATCATTAATAATCCTATCATAGAACCATGTATTAAACAATCTGTAGCCACCTAAGCTAGGCTTGTGTCGTGGCTGTTACAGATTGATATTGGTTGTGTTATATAATATATAATAGAATAAAAACATAAAAACTCAAATAGCTCGTTTAGTTATATACTACTGTCTACCTTACTAGGTTGGAGAATTATGGCTAGAGGGGGGTAATAAGAAGATAGAGACAGAGCAGGTTAGCTCAAACATTTTCAAAGATATCCTGCAATTGATCATAATAATTTCTGATGAAAACTTTTAGTTCTTTCTTTAATTGACAGTAATTATTGATATTCTTTATATGGAGTGGTAGCTTATTGTATAATTTCGGGCCAAAATATGTTACAAATTTCTGGTTATGACTCAATCTATAACGTGGTATTGTAATTGCCTGATTGGAGGTCATTCGCGTTTTGTATTTATGTGTAATAATGTTAATGGGGTTACTGCAAATCCATAATGAACAGTTATAAGCATATAATTTTCTGACTTTGAACAAACCACTTTGTTCGTAAAGTAGTTCTGTAGAATATCTCCTATCCTTCTTCAAGGCGATTTTGATCAGTGTGTTTTGTATTACGTCAAGATTATGTAGTGATGTTTTAAATAAGCCACCCCATACTAAGATGCAGTATCTAATTATCGACTCCACCAAAGCACCGTACACCGTCAATATGACATCTCTACTTAAGATACTCCTTAGTTGGTAAAATTTTCGAATTAGTTTGCGGAGTTTTTTTACTATGTGATCTATGTGATCATTCCAGCGTAGAAATTGGTCGATCATGACGCCCAAATATCTGATAGTATTTGTTTTACATATTCGGGAACATCCACAGTTTTGGTTTTCTGTACACGTATATTTGTGAATCGTAATGAAGTCTTCGTCAGGTTGGTCTTTTCTTGTTGAAGAGAAAGTTATAAATTTAGTTTTGTCTATGTTGAGACTCAATAGATTGTTACTTAGCCAGTTATATATCATTTTCATTCCTTTGTTTGCATTTTCGTATGTTTCATTCCAAGTTCGACCCACGAATACTACAGCAGTATCATCGGCGTAAGATAATAGTTTTCCTTCGAAATTGCTGATATTAAAAATGTTGTTTACATAGAGCAAAAATAAAATAGGGCCTATTACTGTTCCCTGAGGTACGCCCATGCTGACGGGTAGCGGATTACTATATGAGTCATTAATTTTTACTATCTGAATTCTGTTAGATAAGTAATCTTTGAAAATTTCGAGCGGCATTCCTCTAACTCCAATATCCTGCAACTGCTGAAAAAGGATATCATGATTGACGGTGTCGAATGCCTTGGCTAAGTCTAAAAATACAGTGATGCATTTTTCCTGATCTTGAAAACAACTGAAAACATTGTTTACCAATCCAAAAACTGCACCTTCAGTCGATACATTTTCTCTGAATCCATATTGAGATTTGGAGAGAATCCCATTTATATTACAATAATCAACTAGTCTATTTTTTAAACACTTTTCAAATATTTTAGCAAAGTTATTGATTACTGTTATTGGTCTGTAGTTATTTGTTTTATGTTTATCCCCCGATTTATAAATCGGAGTTGTGATAGAATCTTTGAAAGAGGAAGGAATTTTACCAGTCAAAAAAATTGAGTTGAAGATATGACATAATGGCTTTAATAGATACTTTTGAAATGTTTTTACGAAGAATACTGAAATTTTATCTGGACCAGGTGAGGTATTATTTTTCAAACCAGCGATTATATTCATAATTTCATTTTCAGTTACAGCATGCAAGAATAACGAATTTTTAATGCTTCTTTTAATTTCCGATGTTGGCTGGGCCGGTTTTTCTATTTTTTTCGACATATTTTCACCCACATTTATAAAGAAAGAGTTGAATTCATCTGCTACTTCTTTATCTGATCTACATTTTCGGTTACTGTTGTTAATTATGTCAAATTTCCGGGAATTGCAAAGAGTGTTTTCATTAGTAATATCTTAAATCGTTTCCCAAATTTTTTTGGTATTTTTTCCGGCTTCATTAATTTTATATTTGTAATATTCGTTTTTTGTTGTCCTGATTAAGTTGCATAGAAAGTTTCTGTAGCATTTATATTCATTTTTATGGTCTTCTGAAGGTTTCTTTACTGATTTTTGTTTGAGGTAATCCCTATGCTTTATTGAATTGAGTAATCCAAGCGTCATCCACGGTTTCAACTTGGTGTGGTTTCTTGAATTATTTGATTTAATTTGTGTACTTTTATCGATATGTAGTAATATTTGGTTAATAAAACATGTGAATGCTAGTTCTGGTACATCCGTTTGGAATACTGTTTCCCAAGTTTCAGTGCACAAGAAGTGTTTCAATTTATTGTTGTTGACGTAAGAGTTGGATATCGCGGGAGTTTCGTCTTTGGATTTTTTTGTATTATCAGTTTTAATAGATAGTAGTAAGGTATCATGGTCACTTATGTCAGTTTTGAAAATATATGTCTTTATTTCCATTTTCTTATATGTATTTTTGTTCTTAATTTTAATATATATGTGATCAATCAAACTTGGACCTCTCGTTGGCTTGTTTAGAAAAGAAAAAAATCCTATCTCTGCCAGCATACATATGTATCTATTAACCGCAGTTTCTGCTAAGTTCAAAGTATTTACATTAATGTCGCCCATGAATATGTTCACATCGCTCATATTTTGGGTTGAGAAATAGCTTTCTAAATCCAATAAATATATATCCAAATTTGTTGAGGGGGGCCTATAGGAGCATGTCAATGGGTATGTGATGTTATTGATTTCATATAAGATTTCCATTAGATTGACTTCAGATAAGTGCTTTATGGTTGCTGAGTACGTAATGTTACTATTTATGTATACTATTACACCATCGTTTTGGTTAAACTGTGATTTATTATATAAAATATCGAAATTGGGGATTTTAAAGTTTTCGTAGTCTTGCAGTATCCATGTTTCGGATAAGATTATTATATCCATATTTTTTGTTTGTATATTTTCCAAGTATATTAGAAATTCATCAAAATTTTTGTTTAAACTCCTGATGTTAAAGTGAAATATGTTAAAAATTTGCTCACCACTCCATTGATTTTTACTCTCTTCGAAATTTTGACAATCTCCTCATCATTCTCCATCAATTCCAAAAATTCCAACATATCAGTTTTGAAGTATAAGCGAATGATAAATTAGCAAGTAGATATCTAGGTAGTTAACAGTTATAATTTAATAATTTAGAATTAAAAATTAAGAATCAGAACTTTTAAATTACTCCTATGCATATAAAGTTATAATTCATTATCATCAGCCAGGTCGTGAAATATTAACAATTAAAAGTTGAGTAATTAGAAAGAAAAAAAAGATGAAGAAAAAGATTATTATTATTGGTGAACATAATACATTAGGTTGACTGTATTGTGTATTGAATAATGTCAGCAACACAATTTATTTTAACATTGCGCCCCTCGTGTTTGGCGAAGATGCATCCCTTGAAACTCCACGCATTTCTCATACCAAGAACGTTTTGTGCTTCTTTCAGGATAGTTCTGCGTTTTATTGTCAGGTCTTCTGCAATGAATATTTTCTTTCCTTTGAACTTATAGGCGTGTTTAAACAGCTTGGATTTCAGTTCCGTGTTTGCTAACTTTAATATAATCGGTCTGCTTTTATTGGGTATATCCATTTTCCTGCCTATTCTGTAGCATCCAACTATATTGTCATTTCCTAAATTCAGGCCAGTATTTGTGTTGATAATGAGTTTGATTTTTTCTCGCAGGTTTTCTTCATCATCAGCATCTTCGTTTACCCCGTATACACAAACATGGGTGGCTTTCATACTCTGATATATATCATCGACTTTTTGTTCCAGGAGATTATTGTTCGTTACCATTATATCCACTTTTTGCTGTAGATGAGACGTTCTTTCAGCCTGAGTTTTTATTTCCTCTTCTAGTTTCTTCAGTTTTTGTTCAATTTTGTCTGTTACCTTTTTTACTATCCCACTAATGAATTCCCGATCTTGAAATATTTCCTGAATGGATTCCTTTATGAGGGAATTCATTTCTTGTTTGTTTCTGGTCACAGACATAACTTTTCTGACCGTATGTTCCGTTGTGAAATGACACTCACTATGTTTTCTCGTTCTTCACTTTTCACGGGCTTTCACAACCACTTTTTACCGACTAAAACATGTAGTTTTTACGGAGCAATTTAACGTAGGTCTACTCAATATGAGACATAAAAATGAACTGCAAAGTAAAGTACCAGAAAACCAACTATGGTATCATACGAAAGACGATCCGTAATATTTCCGGTGACAATGCAATATAAATTTTTTGTTAGAGGAAAAACCAAACGACGGCTCCAAGATGGCGAACGAGTTTTGTGATTATGGTACGATTCGATTCAAAATTGGTATGTGGGGGTTTTTGGGAACAAATATTGTGAATTTTTTCTGTGAAAATTCAAAAAAACAAGATGGCGGCTCCAAGATAGCGGACAAGTTTTGTGATTATGGTCCGATTCTATCCAAAATTTGTATTGGGGGTTTTCGGAGTCGAGAATTATGAATTTTTTTCTAGATGGGGGGAATTTTTTTAAAAAAGCAAAATGGCGCTCCAAGAAGGCGGACGAGATTTAGGTTTATGGTCCGATCCAATTCAAAATTGGTGTGTGGGGGTTTTCAGGGTCAAAGATTATGAATTTTTCTTCAGAATTCTTCAAATCAAAATGGCGGCTCCAAGATCTTTGTGTTTATAGTCTGATTCTATTCAAAATTGGTATGTGGGCGTTTTTGGGGTCGGAGATTATTAATTGTTTTATCAAAATTCACAAACTCAAGATGGCGGACGAAATTTGTAATTATGGCCCGATTCGATTCAAAATTGGTATAACAGGGTTTTGGGGTCGGATATTATGAATTTAGTCGTAGATTATCGATTCTGAGTTGAAAATGATGAATTGAAGATGGCAACTCCAAGATGGCGGATGAGATAATCTTTAGATGGTCTCCGCATTGAAGGACTAGATAGCTCAGAACTTACAGGATCAAGGCCTCATAATAACGATGCTTTAACAAAAATGCATAGATTAAGGCGTACTTTAGTACTAAAATGCACAAAATAAAATAATTAATCCAAAACTTTTTTAAAGACCAAGCTTTTATTCAAATGCACTGAAAAGTTAAAATAATTGGTTTGGATGTGTGACGTAGGTTATTCCGTGAGTTATAGATTCAAAAGCTTGTCGCTTTTGTTTTCGAACTGAAAACTTTTCGCGACCAGCTTTGAAATCTATAACTCACAGGATAACCTACGTCATACATCCAAAGCAATTATTTTTTACTTTTTAGTGCATTTGAATGAAAGCTTGTCTTCAGAAAGGTTTTTTATTGATTATTTTATTCTTCGTTTTTCGCTTGGAACATGAAAACTAATGAAGCAATCCTTATGCTTTCCATGGATGAATTCTGGAGAATCAAATTCGAAATAAATTCATGCATGCATCTATCGGATTATTAGTAAAGGAGAAAAACCTGAAAAATCAAAGTTTTTCCAAATATTCCTAATCCCTCCATTTTTGGAAGTTGTAGAGCAAGCTCTCCGCGATATAATAGTGATTGATTTGTTCTTCATGTTTCAAAAACTCAGGCGTTGTCAGATCATTAGTTTTTGAATAACTGCAATTTACATTTTTCAATGCACTTCATTGAAGCAAGCCTGTGGTCCGATTTCAGTTTTTCAATATTATATTGCAAGTAGAAGTACAGTACTACAAAATGTCTAGTCTCATTTTGCTTGGAAATGTTGCGAAATAGGTGAGAAGTATGACCGAAAACGGACGAGTGCGTGAAAGCGGCAGATTCGTAACTTGCGCGCAGCATGCTTGTATTAATATATATTTCAACGCAAAATGAGAATAATCATTTTGTAGTACTATACAGGGTGATTCAAAAGTACTTTGACAAACTTCAGGAGGTGATTCCTCACAATATTCTAATATGATTTGTCCGAATAAATATATGCCCGGAAACGCTTCGTTTCCAAGATACAGGGTGTTGAAGTTTTATTTTTATAATCGTTTTTTTTTAATTACTTCCGAAATACTGACGTTAATTGAACGAAATTTGGTATTGAGCGGTTTTTTGAGGTGTCGAATTCGAACCTGATGTTATTATTGTTTTTACTCGTATGAGGCGCCTCCTACACGTCTTTTTTTTTAAACTCATAATTGTTTTGGGCGTACTTCTAGCACATTGTTCAGTAGAAAAATAAATTCCTCCATCATATCTACGTAAAAAAGCTACCCTTGTTACAAATCGCTATAGGCGATATTGATATTTGGACTTGAATTTCAAGTCGATTATTTGATATTCGATGCGTGTTGAAGTTATTAACATTATTTTGCATTTTTCCAAAGAATGCTTAAGGAATGAATTTGACGTTTGGGTAAGTAATTTTGGTTTTTTGTAGGGGGCACCCCCTATTCTATTTATTTTTACTCGTTTGAAATAGTTATTTTATTATCAAGGGTGCAGAATCTGTATTTGTTTTAATAAAATTTGCAAGAAATATCAACATTTTATTTCAAGAAATTTTGAATATGTAGAATACAATAAAATGAAGGAAACTAAATGGTATTCGAATAAATTGTTCAAAGTGTCCACCTTCAGCGAAGATACAGGCATTCAGTCTTCTAGTCATTGAATCTCGTACCAGCTCAAAAATCAATGGTGTGTTTCTTATTGTGCCACAGGCGTCTACTATTCGGTTTCTTAGATCTTCCTCGTTCGCTACTGGAATTTTGTGAAATAGTGACTTCAAATGTCCCCAAAAATAAAAATCTAGCGGGTTCCGATCTGGGGACCTTGGTGCCCACGCCTGGTTAGGTTCTTCTACACCCCTACCGATCCATCGATTTGGATAGACAGTGTTAAGGAATTCCCTGGCTACAACACTAAATTGTGCCGGAGCCCCATCATGCATAAACCACATGCGGATACGAATTTCTAATGGTACATTCTGAAGCAATCCCGGCAATTTATTTTCTTAAAAGTCTCTGTGAGTTGCGCTATTCAGTCGGAACGGAAGAAAGAGAGGACCTATCTAGTAATTATCAATTATTGCCGCCCATACATTTATAGACAATTGATACTGATTATGTATTTTACTATCTGCGTGCGGATTTTCCAGAGCCCAAACAGGGTTGTTATGAAAGTTTGTGATAGCATTTTGAGAGAAGTATGCCTCGTCCGTGAAGAGTACATATCTTAAAAGTTGAGCATTTCCATCCAATTTTCTCAAAAACCACTGACACATAGTAATGTGTTGGGGAAAGTCTTGTGGTGAAAGAGTTCGTACCCTCCGAATATGGTATGGATTGAATTATTGATCGTGAATAATTCTCCAAACCGTGGATTGAGTAGAATTGAGAGCTTCAGCAATTATTCTGGTACTTGTTTCTGGTTTCTCTTCGAAAGCGTTCAAAACAGCTTCTTCCAATTCTGGGGTTTGGAGTGCTCGTGGTCCTCCAATAATAACAGCTGCCCTCTTGAAGCTACCTGTTTCTCCCAAACGACGGTGGAGACTGGTAAATGATGGAGCTGAAGGCAGTACTCGATTAGGAAATCGCTCCTGGTAAATACGTCTTGCTTCGCGTGCATTGCCATCCGCAAGGCCATAAACAAAATGCATATCGGCTAAATGAGCATTATTGTTCGAATATCCCATTTTTTCAAAATTAGTGTTTTAAAACTAACTTCAACAAAACAACAAAACGTTTAACTGTCACATAATATGTAATTAGCATAACTACTTACTTAAACGTCAAATTCATTTCCTAAGCATTCTTGTGAAAAATGCAAAATAATAGTACCTAATAACTTCAACACGCATCGATTATCAAATAATCGACTTGAAATTTTCATGTCCAAATATCTAGAAAACGGTTGCTTATAGCGACTTGTAACAAGGGGAGATTTTTTACGTAGATATGATAGAGAAATTGATTTTTCTACTGAAAAATGTGCTAGAAGTACGCTCAAAAAAGTTATGAATCTTCAAAAAAGAGAAAGACGTGTAGGTGGCGCCCCCTACGAGTGAGAGCAATAATAACATCAGGTTCGAATTGAACACCTCAAAAAACCGCCCAATACCAATTTACGGTTAATTGAGGTCAGTATTTCGAAAGTTATAAAAAAAAAAACGAAAATAAAAATAAAACTTCAACACCCTGTATCTTGGAAACGAAGCGTTTCCGGACATATATTTATTTGGAGAATTCATATAAGAATATTGTGAGGAATCACCTCCTGAAGTTTGTTAATGTACTCTGGAATCACCCTGTACTTCTACTTGCAATATGTTTTAAAAAAATTGAAAGTGCATTAAAAATTCAAATTGCAATTATGCAGAAACTAATGATCTGACAGCGCCCGAGTTTTATGCCCAAGCAGATACCAATCACTACTGAGTGGTAGAGAGCTAACGCTAAAACTTTGAAAATGACGGTGATGAATTTTAGAAAAAAACACTGGTTTTTCCTTTTTTTTTTCGATATTTCTCCGTTACTAATAATTCGATCGAGTCGTGCCACGGCAAATTATTTTGTATTTTGAATCTCTACAATCCGTCTATTGAGGGTATCATAAGTTTTCATGTTACAAGCGAAAAACGGAAAAAACACGATTTTTTGCTCATAAATATTCATAACAAATTGAAAAATAATAGTTGCGAGTACGAAATGTAACAGGATATAACTACGGATCCTCTTCCATATGATGGCACAGTCGGTTTCCATGTTGAACTGAAATACACAGTAAAATTATTAATTGACCGAAAAGAGAAGTGAGCCTAATGCCTATTTCCTGACCACCCTGTACACGCTAGTTCAAATTTCAATGGTCTAATATTATTTTTTCTGGGAGCAGAACTTTCCATATAGAGTAACTTTCTTTCGTAAAATTCATAATAAAGAAGTTTCCCATTTGTAGATATTTCAAATAGAGCTCTGAAATCAATATTTAATATCCCAACACAAGATGCCAGACGTAGTCATCGTTATGTTGGCCCGCCTAGTTTCTGATTGGCCGAGTTTGAACTCTAAAGCCGCGTACAGATCGGGATTCCAACGCAAACCAAGGCACATGTGTTCAGCGTTGGAGCCGGTGTGTACCGCGCGATCGAACAGTACACAATCGATTCCAAGCTCAGCGTTGGCGTTCTAGACTAGGAGGAATTGGCGCATGAGTACCGAAAACTATTCCACCTCAATTTTTTACGCGATCCTCTTCAAATTGCCCTACTGATGATATAAATGCATGATGCCATGGGGCAACCCCGTGCCATATTGTTTAAACCGAAATTGTTCAAACAATTGCAAGGAATTGTTATTTTTCAACCGGACAATTTTTTTCATATTCTTTATTGACATACAAATTCAAAAGGTCCCATGACTTTTCACGATAAAATTAATATTTTTAGAGATATGAATTTTTAAAGGTTCGAAAAATCTCAAATTTGGGTACTTTTGACCCATGAAAAATATATTAAAAAAATATATAAATAATAATTTTTTTTAATTCTTCATACAATAGTCAATAATATTCTCAATAGATATTTGAAAAATTTCAATGTTTATACCTGTTTTTTTATTGTTAATTTCGCGCGCTCACAAGTATGCGTCGCTTACCTTTAAGTATCGCCGTCCCTCTCTGACTCATGTGCTGCATCGGCCTCTCTGTGTCCTGAATTATTATTTATCATTTATTTTGAAAACTATTCATTTTATCAAGATTGTTAAGGAGAGCAATATTAATAATGAAAATGTCTACAATTTGTTATTGACAATTTTTTTTCTGGAATCAATTTTACAAAAGTTATTCAAGCATGAATCGGAACATGTAATCAAAATTACTTTTTTATCAGTTTATATTACTTTTTTGTTATTAAAACAGAATGTAATTACATTGAATAGCTTCTTCAAACGAAGGTTATAGATGTAGAAGTATGGAATAATAAAACAAAATTTAAAAATAAGTATTTATTTATTATCAATATCATTTTTATATATTATATTCTTACAGTCTTCTGAATCACAACCACAACTAATATTTTTTTTTTACAGTAACAAGCTTTGGTTGCACAGGATTTCTTACAATTACATGGTTTTTTGAGATCAGTTGGAAATGCAAAGTACCATTCTCTAGTTTGTATCCGAGATTCGTAAAATCTAATGTTTCATATTGGGGATTCAATGCATTTTTCTAAATGTATGTTTCAGCAGAAGCTCTAAGTGCATGCAAATGCAAGGCATCTGATGTGCACGGAATTTTCGATAAATTAATATTAGTGCCAAAGCAACGAGAAAAAATACTTTGTCTAGCTTCATCCGCGGTGTTACCTTTTTTACCCAAAATATTTAAATACAATGTTTCTAAGCCTTTCAACTCCTTAATACTTGAATCCAAGCCATTGCCAAGAGGGACTAAAGCATCACGATTTTCTTTTACTTTTATCATTTCTAAAGCTTTTTTTTTGTGCCAATTTTACTAGTTGTATCACAACCCGTAAATGTGTGTAAAGCAGGTAAAATTTCACAAACCGGGTACGTTAGAGAATCAGCTGCTTTGTGACACGAAAGAAATCGTGATTTTTCATCATTAATTTCCATCCATAGTCCGGAACAACCACTTTGTTTCAACCGTGACCAATAATAAATACATAGTACAAAAACATCAGTGTCTACACTGTGAATTATTATTTCAGAATTCAACTGAATATTGTAAGCAGCGTGACAAAAAATTCGAGTATCAGGCTCAATCTGATTGTTTAGTAATTCCGATACTCCTACAATTTTTCCATTTTGAATACACAGAGAGGCCGATGCAGCGCATGAGTCAGAGAGACGGCGACACCTAAAGGTAAGCGACGCATACTTGTGAGCGCGCGAAATTAACAATAAAAAAACAGGTATAAACAATGATTTTCTAAATATCTATTAAGAATATTATTAACTATTGTATGAAGAATTAAAAAAAAAATATTATTTATATTTTTTTTAAAATATCTTTCATGGGTTAAAAGTACCCAAATTTGAGATTTTTCGAACCTTTAAAAATTCATATCTCTAAAAATTTCAACTTTATCGTGAAAAGTCATGGGACCTTTTTAATTTGTATTTCAATGAAGAATATAAAAAAAAAATGTCCGGTTGAAAAATAACAGTTCCTTGCAATTGTTTAAACAATTTCGGTTTAAACAATATGGCACGGGGTTGCCCCATGGCAACATGCATTTATATCATCAATAGGGCAATTTGAAGAGAATCGCATAAAAAAATTGAGGTGGAATAGTTTTCGGTACTCATGCGCCGATTCCTCCTAGTCTATTCGGTTGCGTTCGCTCCTTGAGCGGTACGTAAAAGAATGTTTGATTTGGTCTGGATGGGATATGTTGCTTGCTTGTTTTCGTGGAGTAGTTTTCGGCATTCTATTCATATAGTTGAGCCGCGTATCGTTGTGATCGTCTAGTAAAATTATTTTGATGTTGCATTCGAATAATATAGAGTACACTGGAGATTGAATTCGAAACCTGCTTTTAAATTTTTGGCTTTACGAGGAGAATGTATTGAAAATATCGGGTGTCATTCTGCAAAAATTTCTAAAATGTCCACTATCTTCACTTAGAAGTTCCTCTAATGGGCCATTTCCACTGTACAAAAGTCTGTTTTTGAATGGTGTTGGCAGCCACCAACGCCTAGGCTGCCGTTTCTTCTTTGTCTTTGTAATTACAGAATGTGATATCAAAAACCCCGCACTTGCTAATAATAAATCTTCCTCGCCCTACATTTGTACTAGCTCTAGTCGCACCAAACCCTCCCAAACGCTGTCGAACTCAAATCAAAATTTTGGTGTGGACGTACGCATTCCAATCCCTTCCAACGCTAAACCCCAACGGACAAATGCTCAGGTTCGATTTCTCGGCGTTGGAATCTCGGTTTGTACGCGGCCAATCATAATCCTAAACGGCAGCGATCACGCTTTTTACATATGGTCTCTTGAGGTTAGATATAATTTAATAATAATAATAATAATTTATTTATTCACCAAAATGAAATGTTTAACAATAACATGAATATACATTATTCACCAAATGGGGAATAAATATAGGGTTTACCACAGGAGATCCTTGAATGTGGATTTTCCGGATATTCCTAATTTAATTAATAATACTTAAAAAAAACATGGGAAATGGGTTTTCGATAATAGCATATAAAATATAATTATAAACATGGGTTTCTTTGTTACATAATGAGACATACACAGGCACACTCTTTTTTTTATACATAATATATATTCTTGATATCAACATACTGACTGTTCAGCAGGCGAGGCATGGTAAGTATCCATTTCTTCAGTTTTTTTTAACATTTTAAGTGAGTTCAGTTGCCTTAGTTCCAGAGTGATAATATTATACAACTTAGGTCCTAAGTAGTAGTAGCTTCGTTGTAAGGTATTTTTTTCAGGTTTTGGGACGCATGAAGAATTTATTTCATATCTGGTGTTATATTCATGTGTGATTTGAATGAGATCTTCATATTTATGTTGTCTAGTGACCGTAGTGAGAAGAAACAGTTGCCTTATATCGAGTATTTGAGTTTCCTTGTATAATTTTTCCGTTGGGTAAGTATGTGGTTTGCAATGTATAATTTTCAAGAATCCATTTTTCTTTTTATGCAATGTTATAATTTATTCCCAGAACGCCAATGTATGTAATAGGCTAAGAGCTGGCTGCAGAAAACCTGGCCAATCGAGTTACAGAATGAAATATTTTTAAAATGTTAGTACTCACAGCAAACATTAGAAAAATAATTGACTGCTGAGCAAAAGTAGTGCCTAAGTTTTTTATGGCCTTTTTTCGTAAAAAAAACATACCAATGTAGCAACAGATTGGTAATAGTTTCATTACAAATTAACTTCCGAGTGGTTCAGCGGTCTAAGGTGCTTGTTCACGAAAGAGAGCGTGGGTTCAAGCCCCAGCTCAGGCAGCTTTTTTTTTTTAATATTTCCTTTCGAAATTGAAAAATGGTTTTTTCGTGGTGAATATTCGTCCCGGAACAAATCATTTCTCATGTCTGAGAGCTGGCTGCAGAAAACCTGGCCGATCGAGTAACAGACTGAAATATTTTCTCAAACATTTATTTAATTTCACATGATATGTATATGTTTAGTTCAAATCTTTTGAGTGAATTTTAACCTACTTTTAGTTTTCCGAGTAATTTGGCAGGTGTTAACGAAACAATATTTTTCACACAAGAGGTGAGTAGCAGAAGTTGAATTCATTTGACCATCGACAAAATTGTTCCTATCTTCTGATAATAGATTTCTAAATGTTCTGCCTGTTTGGCCTATATGAAAACTTGCACAATAACCACAAGTTAATTAATATGCCTACTCCAGATTTCCCAATTTTATCTTTATTGCTCCCAATAAATTCACTTAACTTGTTATCTGTTTTGTATGTTATATTTATGCTGTCATTGAGTAAGAAAATACATTTTTTCCGTAAGATGGCCGCAATGTCTAATTACTTTGAATTAATGTTTTTTGTATACGCTCCCCTAAACGGCATCTTTGGGAATTAAAAAAAATCCGTAAATTGCTACTTTTACGGACTTGTCCGTAAAGTGTCATGGCAATACTTTACGAACTCAATTTCATCCATTCATAAAACATACCTGAACATTAACGGGTGTTTATAAATACAATTGAAACTATGAACCGATAGAAAAGAAAATCAAGGAATTTTGATTGTTTCAGAATAAAATTGTCAATGGTTATTGTTGCGGTAGGTACAAACATGATGACTTTTACTCTTTCTTTCTTCGAACAATCGCAAATAAAATGATGGTAAATTATCCACTTTCAAGAATATACGAATAATGTTTTAGTTTGGGTTCAAATCAAGTTTCGATTTTCACACTTAAACCTACATATATTCGATGATTACAATTTATATTTCATTTATTCAAATGTCACTTACTATTCAGGATTACCATGGAGTGGGCGATATCTAGCAATCACGATTCGAATATCCAACTAGGGGAAAACAGGATTTTGCTGTATACTCAATACATTTGCAATTTTCTTTAAAATTTGGAGAATATTTCTGAACGGTTGTCATATTTACTTACAAGTTCACTATATTCAACTACCTATATCCCCATAATACGTTAGTATAGTTGGATCCTGGAAAAAATGACTGAAAACACAATTACAGAACATAACAACAAACGCAAATGTTATTGACTAGTATTTGACATTTGAGACGTCGGTAAAAAAAAATCTGATTCGATATTTGACACGGCCTTCTGCCGTTGCTGCCTACAAATATATTTGTGTATTGATAGCAGAAATAAAATCATAGTGCCGACATGAAACATTCTTTGGAAAGCTAATACAAAAAATATTGTGTGCAACACGTACGCAAATGGCTTTCGAGGACTCATCTTCATATTACGATTCGTCCGCGAAAACTGTATCCGTAATTAATTGCAATTTGTTATACTTCATTCAACTTTTCATTAAAATTTTCTTCTGAAAGGGGAATATGGATGGTTTCATGTATCATACTGTTATGCGAATTTATGTTTGTATGAATGTGTTGGGGTACTGTGTATTGTGATGTCTGTATATATGGTTTATGAAAAATTGAAAAATCATGTTAATTTCCGATTTTTTTCATAGTCAGGTCTTAAAAGTATATAGAATCATCTATTTCTATTTCTTTTGTGAATTTAATTGATGATTGGATTACATTGATGAAGTCGAATAACATTTCTTATTGTCTTCTTTCAAAGAACAATAAAATGTCTTCCACATGCCTGTACCAATATACGAAATTTTTAATTAAATGATTATTATAAAATTTTTTCTACAAATTGTTCATACCTATTTCGGCTAATAAAGGTTCCGACGGATTACCCATTACTAATCTTTTATCAGAAGAATAGAAATTTTTGTTAAATTGAAAATAATTTTGAATCGAACTGTAAGTAAATCTAATGTCTCTTGATTGAATATCAGATTGACATTATTCCTTATCAACGTATCCTCTCTGAATATGATAGTTTCTTCTGGTGGAATACTTGGAAATAAATTTGGAACATCAAATTTACCAATTAATTCATAACTGTTATCAAGATAAGTTTTGGAACGGAATTAGTTTTCCGAAAAGTTTCACATGGTTTTTGACCATAATATTTGCTTATAACTCCGGAACCATGTATTTTATCAATGATTCACAGCCTGCCTGAAGATCTTCCTATGGAGTTTGTGACGTAAAAATTCGCCTGGCGCCTCTATTGGCTAATTTTCAAGCTACCTGATAAGGGGAAGGATTATCTTATCTTCTTTATGTCTCAATCAGTTCAAAATTCCACATACCTGAATATATATCTTGCGTCCCCAAATTTGACAAATATTTTTTATTATATTTTCAAAGTTTTTTTTATTTTCAACCACTATACTTAGTTCGGAAATGGCACAATACACCCGTTTTTCACAGGGGTGCAACAAATTAGAGTCTACGGCCCATAATACTTTCCCCTAACATGGAATTATTATGCTTTGGCAAGCTAATATTCCATTCCATTTCGCACCCTTTTATGTCTGTTTCAAACTGGGAACGAAACGGTTTCTAGGATGTGCTAAAAGGATTCCTTTATGATTACTTCTGACACCTCACTTACTATTTTCACGAATACATGTTTTGATTATCGCTACCTACAGATTCTATCACTCCCAATCAATGTGTTTCGTTTTGGTAAAATTCTGGAAGACAAAATTATTTACATTTTTCAGTTCATCTATTGATGTCTTTCAGCAAATTCTAATGGAGTATCCCAATTGAAATCAGGAAATACATCGTTGGTAAGAATGACTTTCCTGGGATTATTAAATGATATGTGAGTCAAGTCAGTCGAATATACAAGACATAAGAATACCAAAATGGAAATGTAGAGCATGAATTTGGGGAAAAATGCTTTTTTGTAATAGTTCTAAATCAAAAGGTAACAAGTAATACAATAAGGTTTGGAATCGATGAGTCTCCAGTCGTAGGTCACAAATATATAAATATATATATATATATATATATATATATATATATATATATATATATATATATATATATATATATATATATATATATATAAATATATATATATATATGTATATATATATATATAAATATATATATATATATATATATATATATATATACAGTGCTTCTCAAAAGTCCCCTCCACCCTCTTATTTTTGAAACGATTATACATAAACAAGTAAAATTTGGAAACTGAATATTAAAGGTTGTAAACTTCCCTACTAGTGATGATAGATGACGAAATCGTCAAAGATGACGTCACAAGGCCATTGTGACCAATAATTTTGAATGGAACCCTACGGCAAGCGACACCTCTTTTAAAAGGTATCGAAAAAACCTATTCAATGATACTAATTTTGTTTGTGTTTATGGCAGTTTTGGCAACTCGCTTTCAAAAAACGCAAAGCTGTTAATACTAAAATTCCAAATGCAAGCTCCGCCTCTGGATAGTTGTCAAATAAGCTGACGTTTTTGTTAGTCTCCCTAATTCGACGTTTTTGTAATTGTCCAAGTTTTTGTACATTTAATAATTTGTGTATTGTTGATCGAACGTTTAACTGTTTTTGGTACTTTTAATATTTTTGTACATTTTAATAATTAGTTAAACTGTTGTGAACCGAACGTTTAAGTGCTTCAAGAAGCGAAATGGTACGTGCTTTAGGTGATAAAGTAGCAGCGATCCTAATTCTTGGTGAAACTGGACAAATATTCATGCAGCAGAACGCATTTTTAATGAGAGGTTTCCCGATCGCCCCGTTTCGAGGACTTATTTAAGGAAGCTTCTTCGTAAGTTTGAAACAACGGGTAGTATTAATGATGCGAAACGATCTGGCAGACCACAAATTTCTGATGAGAGAAAACTTGATATACTGACAGAAGTAATAGTTAATCCTACTTCTTCAACAACTCACGTTGCACCTACCTGTGAAGTCAGTCGAAGTACAGTACACAGGGTGTTGAAAAAAAACAAATTTCATCCATTCAAATTAAAAATGGTTCATCAACTCTCAGACGACGAACGAGACCGAAGACTAGAATTTTGTGAAAATATGGAAACTAAAATTAACCAACAGCCAGACTATGTCAAAACAATTTGTTTTAGTGACGAAAGTACTTTCTATTTAAATGGAAATGTAAATACACAGAATGTGGGGTATTGGAGTGACGCAAATCCTCACCTGTTTCGTGAAACACCTACCCAATTCCCCAAGAAGGTGAATGTTTGGGCAGGTATCCTGGGAAACCACATCGTTGGGCCTCTTTTTTCAAATACTTATTTAACTGGTGAGGTTTATCTGGAGCTGTTGCAAAACGCAATAGAACCGTTAATCCTTGAAATTTTGGAAGATAATCCAGATGAATTCGGCAATTTGGAAATAACAACAGGATGGTGCTCCTCCTCACTATTACGGTGCAGTAAGACGGTATTTGGATGAGGAGTATCGTGGTAGATGGATTGGACGACGAGGTTCAACGGAATTGCCAGCTCGATCACCGGACCTCACACCTTTGGATTTTGTTCTGTGGGGGTACCTTGAATCGAAGGTTTACGCCACTGAACCTGACAATATTGACGTTTTAAAATAACGTATTGTTGCAGAATGTGAGGCTGTTTCCGCAGACACATTTGCAAAAGTACGAGAAGAGTTTAAAAATAGGATATTTCACTGTCAGGAAGTGAATGAAGGTCACTTCGAGCAATTTCTTTGGGTAGATACTGATTCTTGAATCTGTAATTAATATCATACTGAATGGAATTCAAATTTTAATGTTTACTAATGATCCATTAAAACTGCCATAAACACAGACAAAATTGGTATCATTGAATAGGTTCTTTCGATACATTTTAAAAGAAGTGTCGCTTGCCGTAGGGTTCCATTCACAATTATTGGTCACAATGGCCTTGTGACGTCATCTTTGACGATTTCGTCATCTATCATCACTGGTAGGGACAACCTTCAATATTCAGTTTTCAAATTTCACTTGTTTATGTATAATCGTTCCAAAAATAATAGGGGGGGAGAGGACTTTTGAGGAGCACTGTATATATATATATATATATATATATATATATATATATATATATATATATATATATAAAATAAAACAAAATACTCTCTTTATATATATATATATATATATATATATATATATATATATATATATAATGATAAACCGGGTGGCAACGAATCTGTTAGACCGGTCATAACTTCTAGAATATTAGGTGTATCAAAATGAGATTTGGTATAGGTGAAAAGGAGAGTTTTCCCATATTTTTTTACTTACCGGTCTCCTCCGGTTTCACCGGAAATGGCTCCTGTTTTGAATTTTAAAATAGAACACCCTGTATATTGTAATATTTTTGGATTTCTGAGACAATTCTGGATCAGAATGTGACATTTTGAAAAGTTTTTACGCCTTCTTCATTTCTTTAGAGTCACTTTTAATATTGCATCTAGGTGACCATGACCGGACGTAAACTAATCTGAGGACTTCAGGTGATGTCAGAAATTTACAATCGCAAAGTTTTAGTGACTAGTATGATAGAGAGGAATGATACTAATTGTCAAAATTACATTTTCGTGTCTACTACTATTATTTTTCATGGCGATCATTTTTTACAAGCACTTTCCGAAAAAAGGATTTTTTGACGAATCTAACGATAATAATTTATTTGCGATGGGATTGAAAATAAGAACATAAATCAAAAATTACTAAGGAAAATACTGGAAAATAAATTATTTTTCTTTCGTCAAGTGTGCCATGGATAATAATTCATTTATTTTCAATGTAGTAAATTTTCAAAGTGCATTCCTCCTTGTTCAAGACACATTTCAGTTCCTTTTATTGTTCCTCTCAACACATTTCGTAACATTTGAGGTGTTATACTTCTAAATGCCTAGAATTATTTCTCAAAAAATTTCAAGAGTGGCTGGGGCTGTTGCACATTAAACCTTTCCTTTAACATATCCCCAAATAAAGAAATCGAGCACAGTGAAATCCCGTGAGCGACAGGCCACCGTACTGGACCTTTGGTTGCAATAACTTGATTATTGAAATGCTCCATTAAGAAATTAAGAACTTCTCTGGTATCATGAGAGGGTGCTCCATCTTGTTGGAAGTAAATTCGTCGTGAAACTGCTAAAGGTAGATCATTAAGATGATTCCCGATTTCATTTTGACGAAAATCTAAGTACCTAACCCCTGGTAAGTGACCTTGCTACAATATTGGCCCAATTATTCTGTTTCTAACGATACCAGCCCAGACATTGACGCCAAACCTTTCTTGAAAATTGCCCTTTCTCATGGCTTGTTGATATTGTTAGGCCCAGTACTGAGTATTTTGCTTATTGAACATACCATCATTTGTAAATCGTGATTCGTCGCAAAATAGAATAAAGTTGATAACATCTGGGTTAACTCTATGATTTTGAGGCAGCCAATCACAAAACACTACCCGTCTATCGCCATCGTCAGCATACAATGTTGATGTAACTGATATTCAAATGCTCGATATCCGTGCTTTTTTCAGTATTTTTCTTGCTGATTCGTTACTTATATGCATTTGTTCACTAATTTATCTTAAACAAACCGTTCTATCAACCTCAACCATAGCAAGAACGTTAATCTCAGTCTCTTCATTTATGATAAACCTCTATTACGCCTCTCGATTCCCTTCTTACCTAAAACGATTCTCAACATACGGAAAATACTGATGGGCTGGATGTTGCCGATTGGGATATCTCTGAGCATACAACTCAGCAGCATTCCTTGAATTTCTATGACATTCTCCAAATATTCATAACATATCCACTTTTTCACTTTGACTATCATTGTTTTGAGGAAAAATTAAACTGAAATTAAACAAAAATTAAAAAACTTCCACTGTCTGCTCATGAAGCTCATGTCACTGTCATTACCTAAGTGGGTGTTTTATTTTCCATAGAAGACTTGATAAAAATAACTGCAAAATATTATGTATCATGGCTATCCATGGCAAACTTGACAAATGTAAATAAATTATTATCCAGTATTTTCCTTAGTAATATTTAATTTATGTTCTTATTTCAAATGCAATCGCAAATAAATTGGTATCGTTAGATTCGTTGAAAAATCAGTGTTTTGGAAAGGGCTTGTCCAAAAATGGTCGTTATTTGAAAAATAATAGTTAGACACGAAAATTTAAGTTTACCAACTTGTCTTTTTCCTACTAGTCACTGAAATTCTGCCATTGTAATTTTCTGACATCACCTGAAGTCCTCCGATTAGTTTACGTCCGATCATGGCCCACCTAGATGCAATATTGAAAGTAACCCTAAAAAAAATGAAGTATGCGTGAAAACTTTTCAAAATGTCACATTCTGATGAAGAATTGTCTCAGAATTCAAAATTCAAAACCGGAGCTATTTCTGGTGAAACCGGAAGTGACCGGAATGTGAAATATATGCGAGAACTCTCCTCTTCACATACCATTTACCTATACCAAATCTCATTTTGATACACCTAATATTCTAGAAGTTATGACTTGTCTGATAGATTCGTTGACACCCGATATATATATATATATATATATATATATATATATATATATATATATATATATATATATATAAATATATATATATATATATATATTGTTATGTTGGGAAATATATTCTAAAGGTAAAAAAGAAATAATTTCTTAAATAAACCACAAAAAAATAAATATATAATATTAGTAAATTTTTTTTTTTTTAATTTTTTTTTTAGGTAAAAATATGCAAATACTATAATGCAATCATTTTCATACATTGTCAAAATGATAACAAACTATAATTGTTTAAAATACAACAAAAAAGTCTAGATTTACAAAATCATTCTGAATTAAATGTGATCGACAAAATTACAAGCTTGAAACATACAGTATATGAAATTGTATCTAACTAAAAATAGCCAATGGGAGAACAAGAAACTTCTTGATGACAATAGCCAATCAGGAAACAGAGATGGTGAGATAAAGATTTGAAATTGTGGAAAAGTAAGAACTGAGAAACGTTAAAAATAATTATCATCAAATATTGTATTTAGTTTATAAGAAATGTAAAATATATTAGTTCATAAATTCTCTCAAATAACACCAAAATAGTGAAAGTTCGACAAGGAAGTGCGCGAGTTTGAAAATTCAAATAAAATGGACAAACAGAAATGGTATCCAGGGGATAAAAAAACAAAGCGAGAGAAGATTGAAAAAAAAAATGTTAAGAGAAGCCAGGTACAAAAATTGGAAAGAAAGAAATTTAGGATTTTTATTACTGAGAAGGTAGTTTTTCAACAATAAAAAAAACCAATACAACCTCTGAATAATCTCGATACAAAATAAACAACGATAAAAGAAGATTACCTTTTTGGTTCTCCAAATGAAAACTTGTCCAAGCTGATTTCGTGGATTTTGGATGGTTCCCTTTGAAATGGTGAGTTCCTGAGAGGAGTGGATGAAATTGGACTTCAGATTATGCCAGGTATTGCATCAGCGACATTCCAGTTCCAGGTATAAACTCTTTTAGTGCACATCACAAACTGATTCACTTCACATAATAACTCGTATCTCTGAAGAACTCTATGATTTGGTATTGGTATATGCAAATATTTCACTTATAAACACTGAACTGAAAATAGTTCGAATGACAGCAAAACAGGCAGTGGCTCTATTGCCAATACCGACTCCTGAGGCGAAGGACCAACTGAGATTAGTCGTGGTAAGAAAGGGTACTAACAATTGGCAGCAACGTGGCGAGAAAACAGTAACGTTAGCTGGCAATTATTATTTCATAACAATATATTATACAGGGCGAAAATAATTATCATAACAAATCATAATAACAAAATTCTACCTATTATAATAATTGTCGCCCAATAAAGAGCAATAAAGATTAATAACAAATTTCATTTCATAACAATATATATGTGTATCAATGGTAGGGATTATTTCAATAATAGGGAACAATATTTTACACAAAAAAATAGGAGAAGATTGAAGTAAAGTCGAAACATTTCGATGTCGAAATGCGCCTAGTTCAAAAGTATGCCAAAATTTTGTATCGCGTTTTTTTTGCAGACGCATATGGTCACACTCATTATCCAAAACTTCTTTGACGTTGTGGCAGATTTTGCGATCAAACTAAAAATAAATAAGTCATTTAAGAATTTGATAGTATATATTGATAATATAATCAACAATGAGCAACAGAAAGTCATACACTTATTTACATGGAGCATTACTAATACATTAATTCAATTGCTATTGAAATTTAGATAAGAAATCAAAGGTTTGAGAAACATAAACTCTGCGTTTCTAATTTTCTAAATTTCTTGAGAAAACTGAATCAATTGTCTGTTGTACCATATCACGTTGTTGATTGATATGGAGACTCAATAATTATTGAATTCAAATTTTCTCTCAAACAATCAATTGATACTAGATATTCTTCCATAGAAAAAATTTGAATGTTGACCAAATAAATAAAAACTTACGTTATTTGGACGGAAAGGCATCAGTAGACGGTTGGTATTTCCGTTCATTATTTTTTTATAGATGAAAGTGATTGTGATTCAGCCATTTTAATTCAATCCAGCAGTATTCTTTAATGATTTCATAATATTTTTTTTCCGTTTTTATCACTTTCACTATGTTAAAATATTCACGACCCAAAAATTGACATTTCAAATTGCCCATTCGACACTGATCCAACACTACAGATGTTTGAAAGATGAAGAGAGTCACTATACATCCGATCAACTGATGAAACGCGCTATTCTGTACAACAATACAAATCATAGTATCATTAAATAGACCCCAATCAAAGGTCACATCACTAGCATGAATCCATTCAAGCTCAACGTCGTCTCAGACTACCCGTCCAAAACCACAAAAAAAATATCCAAAAACTGTACCAGTCGATACGCCAAACAAACGAACAAACGAAAAACGAAATCAACCTCCGAACTTTACCAAACAAAAATGAACATTCACAAAGATCGACCCAAGGGGATCTACTACAAAAGTATAGCGAGGAAAACCAATGAATGCTCCTAACGTTTACGCGCTTTTGAAATAAAACTTCTTTGATGTGGCATATATACGATTGAACTAGAAATGAATAAGTCATGCTAGAATTTGATAGTATATATAGTGCGAGTTTATAACTTGGAATAAATTCAGTAACTCAAAGACAGTTGTTTTGTTAGAAATATGCCCGGTACAGGTCGATTTTTATTTTGAAATGCGCTCGTTCTTATGTACGAAAATGTTATACAGCCTGTCTCAAATTTGAGATATGAGTCATCGACTATTTTTTTAAATGGCAATCCTAATTTTTTTTATGATTATTTTTGAAGAGTATAGTAAGTTACACATGCGAACCAAAAATCAAATTTTTATTCTTTGTCGTTTGACAGATATGTAACAAACATCAACTAATGCGAGAAATGAAAGAATCTGACTCAATGAAATAATTCAGGCACTTTTAAAAAAATGGGCAGGAACGGGCCCATGGGGAAGACGCCCCAATAGTTGGTGAGTTGGGAGATCGGTCATCACAAGTTGGCAAGTTGGATGTTGACAATGGGACTCTAAGTACGAATTGAACACCACATAAACAGTTGTTTAGTTATGAAGTTGGGAGAAAATCCATATTTCGCCCCCAATAATTTGCCTTCGGTCCGTCCCTGATTTATGTAAAGAGGTATGTGTTCATTATTTTTTGTCAAACTGGGTTGAAGTTGACAATGTCAAACAAAAAAGTTAAATCAAAACAGGTAACGAGAGTAGCATCGTATCGAGCGAAGATATTTACCAAGGTTATTAGTTTGTCGTTTTGTGAGAAACGAGGTTTGTTGAAAAATCTAACAAAATGCCGTACTTAACTGAAACCCACAAGATTGAAATTTTAATGATAATTGGCTACGGAGATAGGACAAGAACACAAAATGAAGTTATTCATTTATTCAGAGAGAAGCATCCTGATTTACCACCCATATCGCAGAGTACCATAAGAAAGATTGAAAAACAGTTTTGGGAAAATGGGCATTGAAAAAAAACAAAGAATCATCGTCAGAGTGCCCCCAATGAAGATGTCGAAATGAATGAACTCCTCTCTATTGAAGAAAATAATCATGTTCCCACTAGGCAGATAGCTAGGAAACTCGAAATTAGCCAGTCTTCAGTGATGAAAATTTTATCCTTATAAAACGACAATCTTCCAGGAACTCACCGAAGATCATCCGAATAGAGGAATCCAATTCTGCGAAGAAATCAACGATCTACTAGACAGAAATGTTGTAAACATAGAAAACGTCCTGTTTTCTGACGAATCAACGTTTACGTTAAATGGTGAGGTGAATCGTCAAAATTGTCTTTATTGGGCAGACAACAACCCACAGGGAAGGCCACACTCACACTCAATATACAGCAAAAGTTAATGTTCGGGCAGGGATTGTTGGTAATCGAGTAATAGGAACAATTGTCTTCCAAATGAATCTCAATGGAGATAGATATTTAGAATCCTTGAGGGAAGAACTAGTTCCGACTTTGGCTACTCTGTTTCCTGATCCGGATGAAACCGATGTCCTGAATAGAAACATCTGGTTTCAACAAGACGGTGCGCCTTCCCATTTTAAAAGACCTGTCCGTGCGTATCTGTATGATGTATTTCCAGGCAGATGGATTGGTAGAAGAGGAGCTGTTGAATGGCCTCCCAGGTCTCCGGATTCAATACCTATGGACTTACTATAACCTTCGAAAATAATCCTAAAAAAATTAGGATTGCCAATTAAAAAAATTGTAGATGACGTCATATCTCAAATTTGAGACACGCTGTATAACATTTCCTTACATAAAAATGAGTGCAATTCAAAATGAAAATCGACCTGTCCAGGCATATTTCTAACAAAACAACTGTCTTCGATTTGTTGAAAATATAAACAGGATGTTCATAAAATCAGATGTGGAATCATCTGCGACTGAAAGATAAACCTTAGTCACTATCTTCCATTGTCAAGATAACCTCTTGTGGGGTATTCATGTTGAAAAGGGAAACATTCTCAATTAAATATTTAATTGAGAATGTTTCCCTTTTCAACTGTCTTCGAGTTACTGAATTTATTCCAAGTTAGAAACTCGCACTGTATATTGATAATATAATTTACAGTGATCAACAAAAGGTCATTCTCTTATTTACATCGAGCAATACAAATAAATTATTTCAATAATTATTAAAATTTAAATATGAAATTAAAGGTTAACTAAAATAAGAAACATAAACTATGCTTCACAAATATTCTACATTTCTTGAGGAAACTGCAACAATTGTTGCACCAAATCTTGTTGTTGATTGAAGTGAAGAATTCATTATTGTTAAATTCAATTTTTAACCGAAAAAAAAAGCAGGAGGTTCTCGACGCGTATATTGTTTATTATGTATGACCACGCATTACTTTACACAGAGTAGTCCGATTTTAATGATTCTTTTTTTAATGCATATGTTGGTCCCATTTGGATTTGAAAAAAAATTACACCCATAAGGGTAGAAAAATAGGGGATGATTTATTGATTTTACACCTGTGAACCGATTCTGTTGAAACTTGGCACACATATGTACTCAGTTTCAGGGACTACTTAAAAAACATAAAGAACACTGATAACACTACAACATAATGGAGGACCGGAAATTATCTGATGATGGAGGCAGTCGAGGGTTCTCCTCATCGGTTCACAGCAGCTACTTCGTGTTTGGGGTAATAAGTACATATATAATTACATGTCTTGACTAACTGACTCACTGATTGACTGATACCGCTGGACCTAGGAGCAAAAATTTTGACACCATTTTTTGTAATTTCATCCCTAAAAGGGGAAAGATGGGTGAGAACGAGGGTGAAAATGAAAGTACAGTTGATTTTGAAATTAGAGTTATGGAAATTAGTATTTGGGCTCTCCTTCACAATTAAAGATAAATGTGTTTCAGGGTTTTTGAAAATTCAACCCTAAAGGAGTAAAATGACGGTAGAAAGTCTGTATAATTAGTTTTGAAGTAACGATAATGAAAATTGGTATTTGGAGGTCTTTGTTACAAATAAAAAATACTTGTTTCGATGTTTTTGGAAATTCAATCCCTACAGGGGTGAAATGGGGGTTAAATTGGGATTGGAAGTTTGTATAGGAATTCCGTTAGTTTTCAAGTTGGGGTCATAAAAATTGATATAGTATTTGTTACAAATGGAGAAATATGATTTCGTGTTTTTATAAATTCAACCCCAAAGGGGTGAAAGGAGGGTGAAAATTTGTATGGAGGTTCCGTTAGTTTTCAAGTAAGGGGCGTAAAATTGGTATTTGGGATAAAGAAATACAGGTTTCGGTGTCTTTATAAATGCAAACCCCAGGGTGGTGGAAGGAGGGTGAAAATTTGTATGGAGGTTCCGTTAGTTTTGAAGTTAGGGGCACGAACATTGGTATTCGGGGTCCTCATTACAAATAAAGAAATACTTGTTTTATTATTTTCAGAAATCTCGTCCCTAAAGGGGTGAGTGAATTTGTAAAAGTCGTCACAAAAAATAGAAAGTTCAACGCGGACGAAGTCGCTGGTACCAGCTAGTTATAGTATATAACAGATCATAGTTGAAATAAGGTGAGTAAGTATTTTGAAAGTAATCCAATTTAAGTAGGTAGTAATTAGTAGATTTTAATCACAAAAAATTATAAAATTAAAACTTCCTAACAAAATATTGAATGAACCCTTTTAGTCTCAATAACTAAGCTCCTAAACTAATGTAAGTAACTAATTTTGGTCGGCGCCAAACAAACAATCAACGACGATCATTAAATTACTTTAAAGAAATGCTCAAAACAAAATAACATAAAATGCAACGTGAAATCTCCAGCGATAAACATTAACATTCCTAAAATGTGCTCTCCGCACGACCACTGGCAACGACGTGTGCCCTCACGTGTGTACCCGTTCGGGTAGCTGTCTCGCTGATATTGACTTCGAGAATGCTCGGCAATTTCCGGCATAGAGAAGCGCCGCCGCCGCGCAAACCGCTGCCATCATTTTACGCCGACTCGAAATTAGTTACTTACATTTGTTCAGGAGCTCAGTTATCAAGACTGAAAAGAGTCATCTTTTTTTTTGCTCTTCAGTTTCTTTTTTCGTCGATTTAATTTTTTGTTAAAAAGTTTCTCACAATCAATCAATGGATGATATTCTCATGAACGGAAATTAACATCGAAATCTCCATCATAATTGCAATTTGAAAGACATGAACCTTCAGTATTATAGTGAAATATCCGCTGTTGAATGAATTTTATGTTTGATACAGTTTTTTTTGGAGAAAAGTAACGAACAACGCTAATCGGATGTTGATCATGTATGTTGACACACCATAATTATTATAATTATTTTGAAGATATATTTGTATGACAATTTATAACGTTAATCAATATACACCACATCTCCCGAGTTTATGAAGAACTATTTACTATGTTTAACTTTATTTCATTATTTGTTAGAAATAACCTAAAAAGATGTGGTATTCAAGATATTCTTCACGAAAAAAATTAGAATGCCGATCATATAAATTAAAACTTACGGCAAGATATTATTAAATGATGGCTTTTTTGTTCATTATTATATTATATATGAAGTGTATACTCTTGTGATTCAGCAATTTCGATTCAATTCAGCACTATTCTTCACTGTTTTCATGGTTTGGTTTTTTTAAATCCATTTTTATCAAAATAAATGATTTGAAAAATACATTTTCTGTTTCGAAGTATTTAATTCTTATTAAAGTGTAATAGCTACGACACAATTATTCTAGTGTGTACAACATATGAATATTTCCAAAATATCTACTCTACTACTAATATGTGCTGTTCAGTCATCGCGAAAATTTGTTCTGTGTACGATTTCTATATTTTTTTTTGTTTAAATGAAATTGTAGAGCCTAAATATAAGAAAGCTATCTATCATGAAACATGAGTACATAAAATCATGAACATTTGTTTTTCTTGCTATTTGCAAACTGATGCCTATTTATATCCATCAGATATAGTTGAAAACATAATTTATGTAATCTATACTAATATTAAATGTAAAATTTGTATGTTAGTATGGAACTACTGATTCGACTTTTTTTTCACTTATAAAAAGCTAAACTACACCTGAGTAACATAGGCTACAATTAATAATAATTTTTAATTCAAAATCTCAATATTTTAAATTAAGTCGGAAAAGAAGCAGTATATATATATATATAAATGTATATATACGGTGCTTGTCTAAAGTCTGTTCCCCCCCTACTAATTTTTGAAGTATCTATTATTCTGCGTTTCAACTCTTCTATTGTTTGGCATTCAGTGGCGTGAATTTTGACTTCAGATACCCCCAATGGAAAAAATCTAGAGGTGTAAGATCCGGAGATCTTGGTGGCCATTCTGTTCTTCACCTGCGACCTATCCATCGCCCAGGAAAGTTTGCATCGAGGAACTCTCTAGCCATGCGATCGAAATGGGAAGGTGCCCCATCCTGCTGAAAAATTATTCCACGATTTTCAAACTCTTTCTGATTGTTTAATACAATTTGTCTTATTCGAGGTTCAATTTCAGTTTCTAAAAGATTTCTGTAAAGAACTCCTGTACGATTGCCTCTGATGAAAATCGCTCCAACAACGCGATTGCCAAAAATCCCCGCCCAAACATTCACCTTTTCAGGAAACTGGGCATGTCCCTCTCCAAAAATATGCGGATTAATACCGCTCCAGTATCGTACATTCTGTTTGTTGACTTTTCCATTAAGAAAAAACGTGCATTCGTCTGCAAAACATACACATTTTAGGAAGCCCCGTTCTCCCTCAATTGTTCTTGTTAACCACTCACAGAATTCAACCCTCCGGTCTGGATCATCCTCCGTGAGAGCATGCAGGATTTTCATTTTATAGGTATGAAACTTTCTTTTTTTTTTAGGACTCTTTGGACACTTTTTGAACTTACCTCACAGGATTCAGCAACTGCAGACGTCGACTGAGTCGGATTATTACCATTTCAGCAACAATTTCTACCTTTTTTTTCTTCTGAAAGAGGTGGTCTTCCTGATCTTGGAGCATCTTTCAGCGTACCAGTTGCTTGGAGATTATTTGAAAGTTTGCGCAAATATGACTTCGAAATGGGATTCTCGGGAAATCTATCATTAAACATAAGGAATATCAAAACTGTTTCAAATTTGTCGTCTAATTTACGAGCCATGCTCATACTTCTCATAAAAAGATTTAAGCGCTCAACGGACTATTCGACAGTTAGGTTAGGTTAGGTTAGGTTAGGTTAGGTTAGGTTAGGTTAGGTTCAGTTTCGATGTCGATAAACTATCATCAAAACTTCTGAAACATGTGAAGGATAATATAGCTTCCCCACTTTCTCATTTATTCAATATTTCTTTACAAAATTGTGTTTTTCCAGATCCATTAAAACTGGCTCTTGTGTACCCATTACACAAAAAAGGAAATACTATGGATATAGACAACTATCGCCAAATATCTTTAATATCGGAAATCACGAAACTACTTGAGAAATCAGCTTGTAATACAATATCCGAATTCGCTGAAAAATATAATAAAATAACAGTGAGCCAACATGGTTTCAGAAAAGAAAAATCGGTTGGAACAGCAACTTACCAATTATTCGAATATGTATACCAAGAAATCGACAAAGGTAATTATGTTATTTCTCTGATGTTCGATTTGTCGGAAGCTTTCGACAGCCTAAATAGTGAAAACATAAATGAGAAATTATCTACGCTTGGAATAAGGGGTATTCTTCCTGACTGGATAAAATCTTATATCTCAAACAGAAATATAATCTTACAAATTGAAAATGAACTATCCGATATTCATCCCGTTTCTCTTGGAGTTCCTCAGGGTTCCGTGTGAGGCTCATTGCTATTCCTGCTTCATGTCAACGACCTTCCTCAATTCATTGCAAACAGAAAAGTTACCATGTTTGCTGACGATCCAACAATAACAATATTCGGAAAATCCCCTGAGGAGCTCCAAGGAAAAGTTAGATGTACGCTAGATGAGATGGACACTTGGTGCCAGAGGAATTATTTGATCTCAAACAAAAACTAAACAGTCTGCTTGAATTTCAATCTAAAACAAATTGTTCCAAATTCATTCATGTTGGATCTGAGTCTAAATATGACTTCACATTCTGAACTCCTTGGAACCTGGCTCGATTCAAACATGGAAATTTGAACAAAGCCTTCTAGGCAATCTTCCAAATGAAGCATCACTTGGATGAAAACGGGTTGATGAGTCTCTATTTCGCATTCGTGTATAGCCATTTATCTTACAACATAATGTCCTGGGGCTCAGCTTCAGGGATAAATAGGGTTTTCATATCACAGAAACGAATCATTAGAAAAATATTTGACCTTAGCTGCAACCAAAGCTTTCGTGATATCTTCATAGAAAAACATATTTTTACCTCTACTTCTATCTACATCTTGAAATGTGTTAGTTGCACAAAAAAACATCTACCAAATTTTACTATCCAGGGGAGCCACCATGGATATGGCACGAGAACTATCCTGTGATATATTGTACCTCTTAAAAAAATACATAAAAATCGTAATACCTTTTAAAATTTCGGTATAGGTTAACCTATAAATTACATAACAATAGAAATACATTTTACATTTCTGTGTAGATTAATCTATCAATTGGCTGTTTTACTCTTTTTGGTCGTTCTCTTACTTTTTCCCCATCTGATATGTTAGGGCTCTTATCAGTTTCTGAAGTACTATTTGATTCATCTACAAAAATATCCTTCTCCTGACTGATACAATTCTCATCAGAATTATTATCTGTAATGCCCGTTTGGTTTTCTTTCAAAAGTGTTTCGAAATGCTGGTATTTTTTTAATTGATTTAAATGTCTCTTCCATGTAATACCATTCACTTCCGGAATTGTTACCAAATATGTAGAACGACCAATTTTTTTCAAAATTGTACCTTTAACCCAAACAATTTTTGGTAAATTACGGTAATCTTTGACAGTCACTTGTTCACCTACACTAAATTCTAATAATCTCCTACCTTTATAATATTTTATCTGTTTCTCCTGTTGTACTGAAACTCGATTTTCAATGTCTGAATTTGTAACCTGTATTTGTTTTTCTGGCATCATCAAGTCAAAACGTGTTCTTAATTTTCTTCCAAACATTATTTGAGAAGGACAAACTCCCGTAGTACAATGAATTGTATTACGATAATCAAATAGAAAAGTTATTTAATACTTTATTCAATTCGATGATTCGTTTTTTTCCCAGTGCATTTTTGAGGGCATTTTTCACGGTTTTTACAACGTTTTCCGCCGCACCATTTGAAGATGGATGAAACGGAGGGGAGGTGACGTGGCCTACCGCATTCTGAGATAAAAATAACTGAAATTCTTGTGAGGTAAATGTACTAGCATTATCCGTTACTAAAGTATGTGGAAGCCCAAATTTGGCAAACAGCGTTCTCAACACATCTATGGTTCTTTTTGATGTAATTGTATCCATTACAAAAACTTCGACCCACTTTGAGTAAGAGTCTAGAACAATCAAAAACTGTTTGTTCAAAAATGGACCAAGAAAATCTAAATGCAATCTCGACCAAATTTCAGTTGGATACGGCCACGGATTCAAAACTGCCTTGTTAGGAGACTTTTTATTGGTGAGGCAATTTTCACAAACTTTGCAAATTTTTTCGATCTGTCTATCTAATCCGGGCCACCAGAAATATGATCGGGCTAAGCTCTTCATTTTCACTACCCCCATATGGGTCGAATGTAGCTGTTGTAGCAAAGGTAGTTGTAATAATTTCGGAATTATTATCCGATTGTTCCATAAAATACAATCCGATTCTAAACTCAATTCGTTTCTCACTCTGAAAAATGGTTTGAATTTGTTCTCAACTGTTCTAGGCCAACCAGTGAATACAAATTTTTTAATTTCACTTAAAAAGGAATCTTTCAAAGTTTCCTCGCGAATCAATGAAAATTTCAACGGAAAATCATTATTCTCAGTGAAATAGTTTATAAAATCTATTTCTGGGAAATTATTCTCAAAACCTTCTTCCATTTCAAGTGGCAGTCGTGATAGGGAATCCGCATAATTTTTCTGTGATTGTACATATTCAATATTATAATCAAAATTTGCTAAAATTAACGCCCATCTACGTAGCCTATTCGCTGAGAACTGGGGAATTCCCTTTTCGGGATTAAATATGTATGTCAACGGTTTGTGATCAGTAATCAAAGTAAATTTGATTCCATAAAGGTATTGGAAAAATTTTGTTACCCCAAAAACTAATGAAAGGGCTTCTTTTTCGATCTGACCCATTTTTTGTTCCGAACTTGATAAAGTTCGGCTCGCATAAGCAATAGGTTTTTCCGACCCGTCCGGCATCACGTGACTCAGAACTGAACCGATACCATACTGAGAAGCATCCGCACACAAACGTATGGGAAATCCCGGGTTGAAATGGACTAAGACGTCCGCCGATATTAAAATTTCTTTCACCTTATTAAATGATCTGTCACACTCATCCGACCAATGCCATCTCACATTGGCTTTGAGTAATTTATATAAAGGATATACGGTCATGGCCAGATTAGGTATAAATTTTCCATAAAACTTTATCAATCCCAAAATTGATTTTAATTGCGTTACATTCTGCGGTACTGGCGCATTTTTAATCGCCAAAATTTTATCTTCCGATGTATGCACCCCCTTTTTACTGATAACGAATCCTAAATATGAAATTTCAGATTTGAAAAATTCACATTTTTCTAAAGCTATCCGTAATCCGGCATCTTTCAACCGAGTAAAAACCTTATTCAATCTCTCAATATGTTGTTCACGATTACCCCCTGTAACTAATATGTCGTCCAAAAAAACTATGGTTCCTTCAATATCTTGTAACAAGGAATCCATTATTTTTTGAAATTTGGATGGCAGGCTTGCTATGCCATAAGGAGCCCTAGTATACTTAAACAATCCCCTATGGGTGGAAATCGTGACTAATTTTTTTGATTCTTCATCTAACAAAATTTGTTGATAGGCCGAAGATAGGTCTAATTTTGTAAAATGTTCACCTCCTTGTAACTTTACCAGCAGGTCCTCTATTTTTGGTAAGGGATATTTATCAATTTCTATATGGGAGTTAAGTGTTACTTTGAAATCCCCGCATATCCTAACACTACCTCCTGGTTTCAAAACAGGGACGATGGGTGTACTCCAATCGCTATAATCAACTGGTTCTATAACACCCAAAGCCTGTAACCTCTCCAGCTCCGCTTCCACCTTTCCTTTTATTGCGTATGGTAGCGGACGAGCCCTAAAAAATTTTGGTGTTACCGAATCAGATTTCAAGTTAATTTTCATTACGCCCTTTGTAAATGTGCCAATTCCGGGCTGAAATACATCTTTATAATTTTCCCTTAAAAATTGGAGGTCTTTCGGAAAATCTATGAAATTCAATTTTGAAATACTTAGGTCAAAACGACAAAAAAAATCTCGTCCCAGTAATGGCGGACCTGTTGCATTCTTAATAACATAAATATCCAAACTAGATTTCTTATTTTGATAAATTATGTTACATTCAATATAACCTATAGGAGAAATTTCGTCCCCATTGTACAGTTTGAAAATTTTACTCGTAAATATCAAAGGTTTGTCACTGAAATATTGCTTATAAAAGATTTCTGAAACAACACTAAAGCTAGATCCTGTATCTAATGTAAAAACAAAAGTATTGTTTTCAATAATCACGTCAATGTTAATCGAATTTACTTGACTATCAATATTAAATAAGGAATAATCAGATGATTCCAGAAAATGCTGTGAGTTTGGTTTATTGTCATTGTTTTTACTTGGGCACACAGGTGCTAAATGACCTTTTTGCATTTATGGCAAAACAGTCTCGAAATGAACACCTCGCTTTTTCGTGATTCTTCCTACCGCAAACCTCACATTTTGGAAACGTTTGTTGATTGGAAATAGATGAATCATGCGCCTTACCATTGTCGTGACCACTCCTACCGGCTCGATTTGTCGGTAGAACATTATGTCTTCCTGAATAGTTACCAGCATAATGAATTTCTGGCTCGTGTTTTATGAAAACGGCTGACTCGCTTTGGACAGATGGATGGGCGGCTGATTTGGTGGTTGCAATATTTACCACTGCCTCCAGTGTCACGGTAACTTTCTCCTCGAAAAGGCGGTCTTGAACTGCACCCCTGTCATATCCAATTATGAACTGATCTCGTAACACCATCTGAAGATGGTCCACACCAAAGTCACACAAAGCTGCTAACTCCCGTATTCGTGCACTCCACTCTCTGGCCGATTCACTAGATGATTTACGCGCAGTGTAAAATTTATAACGCGCGGCAAAAACTGGCAAACTTATTTTGAAATAATCTGACAAAAGTTTGATCAAATCATCATACTTTTTTGTCTCTGGTTCCACAGGTAAACATAAATTATGCACCAACTTGTATGCATCCTCGTTGAATGTGTTTAACAGGATTGCTTTCTTACGGTCCTCTTCCGTAATCGCATTCGCTTTGTAATAATTTTCGATGCGCCTTTTAAATATACCCCAGTCTGAATTTGCCGGGTCAAATTCGCGTAAATGGCCGATGCTGGAAACAGCCATTTTATACACTCTTCACTGAAACACGTGAATTACTTCAGTTTGACTCGTGGGTTCTTTTAGAATAAAATTAATTTGAACTATATTCCACTGTAAAAACGTCCTCGTCGCCACTATGTAATATTCTGGAACTAATACACAATATAAGTTTAGGTGCTCATTTATTGTTCCTGAATATTATACTTCACACATCTAACATCAAATCGTACATGCCCTATATATTGCCTGGTGTCGCTCCGCGACACCTGTGTTCCATTAACTCTTAATTAGCGCATGCGCTAATTAAGAGGTACAATATATCACATATCCAAAAACAAAACATCCACTTTCAAAAAATATACTTTTTACAACTGTGTTTCTCTATACAATGCACTACCAATGAACATTAGAGATCAACCCTCTCACAAGGTCTTCAAAAGGAGTGTCAAACATTTTTTGATATCCAAGTGTTTTTATAATCTGGATGAGTACTTTCACCTACAGTTGTAACGGACCACGTCTTTAATCATCCAAGCTATCCGTGATTATCCGAAGATTTACATCTTATGGACTAAGTATTGTAAAAAGTAATTCGAGTTCATGTATTTGCGTTTGTCTAGTCAATATTTCTTTTATTTTTGTTCATAATTTTCAGTTTGCTCATTGTCATTTCACACAATTTGTATTTTCACCTGATATATGTTGTGTACTGTATTTTCGACTTGTCTTTTGAACTATGTATGTAATTCGAGGCCAATAAATACTTACTTACTTACTTACTATTTCATCAGAAAATTATCATTTTCTGCATATTTAGTTACTTGGTAGTGAACTTCAATTACTAGTATTCCACCAATGTACACCAATCTATTTATTGGTATAATTTTTTTGTCTATTATGGTATTTTATGATAGTAAGAGTTGTTTATTTTCCTACTTTATTTTATTTTCATTTCATTTATAAACTCTCATAGGTATTCTAACTCTGCATTCTTAATAAAAAAATCATTATGATATTGTTCCAGTTGATCGATATTGTTGGTCATTTTCCGAATGCATCAAATGAATATTTCTTAAAGGATCACGCCATTTCTGCGCAATCACTACGAATTGAAAATTGACAAATGAATTTTGTGTCAATCATCAATCAAGTATTCAAATAAAACTTGGTTTGGATTTATCTTGATCTATTCTTCCATAACAGTGATAAAATGGAAAGCAGCTTGAATCTGGTTTGACCGAAAAAGTGTTGGTATGATTCGGTTTTCACATTGTGTTTTCTAGTTCTAGCCGACAGAAATAACAATAGACAATCGTTAATTATATTAATTGAAAAAGCCATAAAACACTATAACATGTAATACGAAACTCATGGTAGCTACAACATTATTTCAATTAACACTGTATCTAATTGACTTTTTTCTTGGCGGCAATTATAATGTTGATTAACATCTTTCCTATGTGTTTATTTTTTCACTTAACATATACCCATCTAGGGGCTTGTCTCTTTGAAGTAAACTTCACATCAAGATGTTTCTCATGACGGAGAATTTGTTTGAGTAAAATTTGTGCGTGGATCGTTCCACAATATAGGTGTCCTATGGGTTGGCATTGAAAATGGAAACTTTAAATTATGAATTATCCCACTCAGGATGCCTAAGAATTTCCCAGAAAAGGAAAGAAAACAATCGGTTCGGGATATTATCTCCTGAGTTTACAAATTGGTATTTGGAAAATACATAGGACACCATTTTTGATACAGTGATGTTCACAGTCGAAATGTCTGACCCTCGGTTTCAACAGAAATATATTCTAATATATTTCTAATAAATTACTTTGTATATTTTGACTTCATCAGTCTCTCAGAAACATGGCAAATTGAAGACATCACCTTGTATAATATAGATAACTATTGTACTATATATACAATGAGGCTCATCATAACCAAAATGATGGGGTAGTTATATATATTCGAAAGAACTTTGATTTTACATTCGGGATAACTAAATTGGGAGAAATAACGGGAGTTGAACTATTCTCAAAACATAACAACAGAAGTGTATCAATTCTAGCTTTATACAGACCACCTACAACAAGTATACAATCCTTCAATGAATAGCTGGGCGAGTACCTCAAAAACTGTCCAAAAGCTGATATACAATTGTAACTGGTGACATAAACCTAAATATTTTGGATGATGATAATGGAGAATGATTATCTCAATATTTTGAGTGAGTACGATTATTCTTCTGTAATAAATATAGCTACAAGAATACAAGGAGATACAAAAACCTGTATAGATCATATGTTCATCAGGTATAACGGAAACTATATTGATATAATACTAATCGTTCTGCAATGACAGACCATTGTGCTCAAGTTGTCAGACTACAATCATCTGAAATAGAAAACAAAGAAATTAATAAAAAAACACGAAAATACCTAAATGAAAATAAATTATTCGATACTCTAAAAAGAGAAAATTTCTCAGGAGTTTATCTGAGCAGTGATATCAATACTCCTACCAACATATTCATAGACACAATCGAAAAATATATAAAAAATGTACAACGGATATAAAAATAAAAAATTGTCTACTTAAAATGAAAAAGTGGATGACAGACGGCGTCTTGAAATCAGTTAACCATAAACATGATTATATGCCATAAAAATGAAAGTACCATCAGAAAAAAAAATTACAAAAACAAATTGACTGATATAATCAAACAGGCAAAAAGGAATTATTATCAGAACGACATTTAAAAAAATAAAAACAGTTCATCCAATTTATGGAAGTGTGTGAATGAAATAACAGCAAAAACACAGAAAAATGAAGTTATAAATAAAATAACAGATGAAAACAGTGGCGTACTCACAGGTAACAAACAGATGGCAGACGAATTCAATAATTTTTTCTCCAGTATAGGTCAAGAAATGGCAGAAACAATCAAACAAAATAATAATATACATCCGCAGCTACTAAATCAATCGATGAACTCATTCTTCCTAGAAGAGACAAATGATGATGAAATATATGGATATATTAACAAATAAAGAAAAAACGTCTTGACAACGTGACGGTCAATATTATAAAACTCAAAGCTGAATACATAATTAAACCTCTGGTCTACACTAATAATTGGTCTATACAAACTGGCACATTTCCATCAGCTTTTAAGATATATGTGATAAATTCTCTGCACAAAATGGAAGCGAAGAAAATGTATCAAATTACCGTCCAATCTCCTGGATATCTAATTTTTCCAAAATCTTCGAAATGTTACTGAAAACGCGTTCATCAAACTATTAAAAAAAATTTGGAGTATTATCAGAAAAGCAATTTGGCTTAAGAGAAAACCGGTCAACTCAAGACGCCATAGAATATGTTATATCCAGAATATGCAAACATGTCGACAAAACGAAACCAACATTGGCCATATTCATAGATCTCGCCAAAGCGTTCGACACCGTCGATCATCTTACATTGCTAAAAATATTGGAAGGTATTGGACGACCTGATGGAAAACTATCAACATCAAAGAATCCAGAGAGTTGGAACCAATGATAGCCTCAGTGAAGGAACGGTACTCTTCAATATTTTTCTTAATGATCTACTGAAATTAGGATTAGAAGGAGATGTTGTGAGTTTTGCTGACGATACAGCAATCATATATGTAGGCGGGGATTGGCAATCTTTGAAAAAAAAAGCTGAAAAAGATTTGAAAATAATTAAGAAGTGGTTTAAAAACCGGCTTTTAACAATGAACATCGGCAAAACCCACTTCATACCTCTCACTTCATACGCGAAGAACCTACCAGAATATAGATGACAACCAAACGATATCGATGGTCCGACATATTAAATATTTGGGAGAGTTCATTGATTGTAATTTGAAATGGGACATCCATATCGCCTTTGTCTTAAAAAAACTACGGAGTACATTATCAAAATTCAAATATTTATCGAACATTCTGAAAATTGATCAGCTTCGAATATTATATTACGCCCTACTTGAATCCCACTTGAATTATGGAATTTTAGCTTGGGCAGTGACAACAAATAATCATACGAAAAATCTGGAAAAAATATAAAAGTGGATCATTAAGATCATATACAAGAAAAACCATATACTTACCCCGCTAACAAATTATATAGGGAAACGAAATTATATGACGTCCGACAATTATATTTCATATCAGCTGTAGTGAGGCAGCATGCTCACAGAAATACATTGTTAGCCATAAATCATAACTACAACACACGTCACAAAAACAATTCCTCTGTAATACCAAGACCCGAAAAAACATCCAACAAAGAAGTTATGCCTACTTGGGACCAAAATTACATAGTTTGGTCCCTCAAGAAATAAAACAATACAAATCATTTATTAAAGTCGTAAAATAGAAGAATGAATAAGTTACCAATCACACATTACCATCTACCAATATATTGATATGAAAAACTTATATTACAGTTTGTTATAACAACAAAACGCGTTAAGATGTTTTATTTTTTTGCATAAAAACGGCGCCCCATACGAAAAAAAAACAGAAGAGATTTTTTGTCACAAATTGAACGAGGAATTCAAAAATGGAAATATATCAGTGGCGTACCATTTTTTCCTTTATAAAATGGAGATCATTACCTGTATGCGCGCCAATGATTAACATAAAATTTTCAATTGCATATCAAAAAATGCGCAATAACAACTTTTTGGAACTCACCAAATTTCATTTGCATATCTCGACCGGTTTCAGAGCAATAAATAAATAGTCAATTTTTGAGAGAAACTCTGAAAACGAAGCATTTGCGGACAAAAGTTATATAGCAAACTGTCATATTTTTTCATGCAGAATCACCCCCTGAAGTTTGTTGCACTTATTCACTAACACCCTGTATATCAATATATATATATATATATATATATATATATATATATATATATATTTTTTTTCTTCTTAATTTCTTGACCACATATGTTGATATTCATTATTTTCTCGGAATAAGGGCCTTAGTCAGTCTATATATTTTTCATTTCATTCGACGTTTCGACATTGTTTATGTCATCTTCAGGTAAAAATATAATTCAACTATTACTCTTTCATTTCATTTCATGTTTCATGATTGAATGAACGTTGTTGAATTCAACAAAGTTCAGGTAAAAATATAATTCAACTATTACTCTTTCATTTCATTTCATGTTTCATGATTGAATGAACGTTGTTGAATTCAACAAAGTTCATTCAATCATGAAATGAAAGAGTAATAGTTGAATTATATTTTTACCTGAAGATGACATAAACAATGTCGAAACGTCGAATGAAATAAAAAGTATATAGACTGACTAGGGCCCTTATTCCGAGAAAATAAAGAATATATATATATATATATATATATATATATATATATATATATATATATATATATATATATATATATATATATATATATGAATAAAGCTCCTAAATATTGGGGTGTGCAGCGAAATAAAAGTTTTCTCTTTATAGTTTGTCCAAGCTTTCGGCATGTTTCATTTCCATCTTCAGGAATACAACAATAAAGAAAATTTACAATTATTATGTCTTTAGGACCTTAAGGTGATAAATAACTCACATCTTTGTTGAGATTAGTTTCTAAGTTGTCTGATATTCATAACACATTAAAATGTATTGCAATAGTTAATGATTTGAAATATAAGTTACCGAAACATGTGTGTCTTGAAAATGTAGGTAATGAAGTGTGTAAAAATTTGTTCTACTTGTCATTTGCTTTGACAACAGGTAGTAGCAACATAAGGTTGTACCAACTGTTGAGAAAGGGGGTTGCCACCAATTGATATTAAAGTTTTAGTAATTTTGGTTGTTGGTACCAACTGAAGGTTGGGCCAACTTGATGATTTATAAATAATTAGAATTGAGATCAACTTGATTTGAAGGAAATTCTGTATTATTTAGTGATAGTAAAAAATAGCAAATTTCACTTAAGTGTTTGACATCAGTTTTTCTATTCATATGATTTTTTCCTGTGATATGAAGGCCATTTCTAGAAAGGTTCTCTTATCAGTGTGGGGTTCATCAGTTAGTATTCTTACGTCATCATAGTTCATATGATGGTCATATTTGTTGCCATGATCTGCCAGAGCACATTTTTCTGGGTGGTGCCGGCAATCACTTTTGTGGGAGATTAATCTCTGTTTTAATGATCTTGATGTTTGGCCAATGAATAATTTGCTACAATTTTGGCACGGTATACTCAAAGTATAGTCCCTGCTGTTCAGAATTGGAGATTTGTCTTTTACTTTTGAATATAATGACTTGATTGTACGAACTGTTTTGTTAGATATTTTGATATTATCCATATATATATATATATATATATATATATATATATATATATATATATTATCTAGCTGACCCGACAGACGTTGTTCTGTCCAAATTTCTATGTTCCCTAAAATGTTTTTCCCGAAAACTCTCGTCCGCGTAGAATTTCTTTTTTTCTATGTTTTCCTTTATGTTGTACCATCTAGACTATGCTTTCGACTCCTTCTTCTTCCTGTTGGCCCGTTATCCCGTTATACCGTTTTCCTGTTATCCCGTTTTTTCTTTATCCCCTTATCCCGTTTTCCCGTTATCCCTTATCCTGTCATCCCATTATCCCGTTTTTGTGTTATCTCGTTATTCTCGTTAACCCGTTATCCCATTTTCCTGTTATCCCGTTATTTTTTATCCCGTTATCCGTTTTCCCGTTTTCCCTTTTCCCCCTTTTTTCCCTGTTATCCCGTTTTTTTCTTTATCCCGTTATCCCGTTCTCAATTTATCGTACTACAATTATTATATTCGATTGCCAACTTGCAACCCTATTGCGGATCTGTGGATAAAATAAAATAAAATAAAAATCGCGATGGAAAAATAGGGGTTGATCGTAGAAGGGTGAGAATTTGGGTTGGTATGTATTTATAAATGCTGTATCATCAAAAAATTAAAATAACAAATTTTATCTGAAAAATAAAATAAAAAATTAAGGGGTGGACCACCCTCATCATTTGGGGGGATGAAAAATAGATGTCCGATTCGCAGACCTAACCGATATGCACACAAAATTTCATGAGAATCGGTCAAGCCATTTCGGAGGAGTTTAATTACAAACACCGTTTCACGAGAATTTTATATATTAGTTATATATATATATATATATATATATATATATATATATATATATATATATATATATGTATATATATACTCCCGATTATCCACTTTTTGAAGATAGATTTGACTTGTGAATATTTTTTATAGTTTTCTCAGATGTTAGAAGTAGATTGTATAGCTTCGGTCCAAAGAAGAAAACGAATTTCTGTGTATGGCTCTTGTTGAAAAGTGGAACTTTGATTTGCATATTTTCGGTCGATCTCTGCGATGAAAAATTAGAATTCTCATTCTTTTCATGACATGATGAATGTTTTTAAAACCTCAGATGTTTATTGATTATGATTCCCATTCACTTCTATTCCTTTTCTCAAGTCCATGTTTTATGGAATAATTAATTACAGTTCAAAATCGCTATTAAAAATTGCATGGCTCTTGACAATGACTTGTTATGATCTGACAAACACTACACAAGTTCAGAAGATATAAAATGTCTGTAAACCTTGGTATCTTCACTCATACCTGTGAAAGTTTGTGATAAATTTTGTGGCACATGCCTGCTTGATATCTGCTTGATTAAAAGAGTTAACTAGAGATGGCGCTGCTCCCGGAGAAAATTTGTATAGGTTGCACCAGTTAGCCTCATCGGTAGAAAATACGGTCCAATAATATTTTCGCTAATAATTCCGACCCACACGTTAAGTGAAAATTCATTTTGATACCGACCTTCTTGAATTGCATGTGGGTTATCTTCGGCCCATAGATGATTGTTATGGAAATTTGTAATTCCTTGCCTTGAGAAGTTTGATTCGTCAGTGAATATTATGTTTTCTAAAAATTGAGCATTTTGGGTAATCATTTGAAGACTCCATTGACAAAAGTCTACTCAATGGGAAAAATCTCGCGGCAAAAGTGCCTGGACTCGTTGAATATGGTAAGGATATAATTGGTGATCCTTTAAAATTTTCCAGATAAGTTTATTGATTACATTTAATGTGTTATAGTTCATCCATTATCAATTGCAGAAGCCTAAAAAACAAGTTTCCTAGTCTAGAGGCGGAATCCTTCGAGCAGCAGAGGAGGAGATAACTAATTTTATTCATATATTTAAATATTTTAAAAATACGTTGAAATGAAAGAATATGCCATTTACGAGGAAGTATATTTTAATAGGCAATCGGATCATCATAATTTCATTTTCCCATGGTCGAAAAAAAGTCATATTTTCCAACAAAACACATCACAACTATTGAATATTTTAAAACCTATTTCGATCCCAGACCAGAGACGCTACTGGCTTTTTTGTATTCAGACTTCCTGAAACTGGTGATTCATTAGTCTCAACGTATAGACACACCTACAAGCATTATCATTGGCTTACGGTTACTCAAACAGCTGTCACTCAAATCGGCTCTTTTGATCTTCCTTCGGTCTCCGGTTCGCCGACGGAGAATGTTTACGAGTAGTACACTTTATTTTTCGTTCCGTTTTTTCCCATATACGCTCATAAAAATGTATGCCATGAACGAGGAAGTAAGTATTAACAGGCAATCGGATCATCATAATTTCATTTTCCCATGATCGACAAAAAAAAGGGAATATTTTTCAACAAAACACAACACAACTATAGAATATTTTGAAAACAATTTCGATCTCAGACCAGAGGCGCTGCTAGCTTTTATTTATTACGACCTCCTTAAACACGTATATAACTGGTGATTTATTAGCCTCAACGTATAGACACACCTACAAGCATTATCATTGACTTGCGGTCCGTTTTGATTGGCTGCTGGAGAACTAGACAGCTGTCACTCAAACCACGTTGTCTATCGACTCTTTTCCCTTCGCCGACGGAGAATGTTTACGAGTAGTACACATTATTTTACGTTCCGATTCTTCTCATATACGCTCGTGTTAGCCAAGTGAGTTTTTGATTTGCTCCCTATAGAAACAGCTTCTGAAATTGAAAATGGTAAAACTATAGCAATTTGTCTTGTACTTATTTCTGGACGATCTTCAATCGTATTCGTTTCTGAGTAAAATTATCCAAACTACGCCATCTATTAATGACGTGCTAAGCTGCAATTGATGACGCCCGAAAATCCTAAACGATATCAAATCAGTAAATACACTGTGGTTCTCAAGCAGATGTCCAATTCAACGTGATCTATTTGGCACGAAATTTTTCCACTTTCACCTCTTTTTTCAGTGGAGACATCCATGTTCGATCTATAGCGGCTATGTTATAATTCCAGTTCAACAAAATATAGAAAACTTATCTTATTTCCACGATATTAGCTTGATACATCATATAACAATGTTGGTTAGATATTTCTCTCCGAATTAATAATCAGAGAATATTGATTGATTATCATATCTCAATCTCCACATTAGTTGAAAATTGAAGAAAAATCCTAAAGGAATGAGGGATATTGGTCAAATATGAGATCGGTATAAAATTATTTCAACTCAATGCTCAATCAACACAACTCCGAATTAAAAAATTGAGAGTGTAGGACAACCTGGAACAAGTCTTCATTAATTAGAAGAATTTTTTTTTTTTATAATAATATAAAAATATAAGTAATCTCAATCATACTCAATTTTGTACATCGCATTGAATTGTAATATTAAAATATATTTGCAAATTTAAAGTATGACGCGTACACTTCTAAACACACAATAATGGAGATTATAAGCGTAGACTTGGTTAGCACAATAGTAAAGAGAGGTTATAATGCGTACTTGCTAAAAATACATAAGCATTTATTATTTTCTGTATAAAATCTCTACTCACCTAACTCCATCAGCAATATCCGGAACTTGTGCAGAAACACTGTCAGGATTCATTATTGTTATTATTTTTTATTATTTATTATGTACAAAAAACCTGTATACACTCAACAAAAATAATCGTCGCGACACCACACTGTTAAATGCGCAACAGAAAGACGAAACGAAAATAACTGGCTTGCTTTCTATGAGGAGAGAGAGAGAGAGAGAGAGAGAGAGAGACACAGACAGAGAAACACGCGCACGCCGCACAGCTTACAAATACAGCAAAAAGTGTCGTTACAACTTTTGGTCTTAATTTATTCCGTCTAGCCCCCTTTCGCAACGCGCGATAAGGAACTTCGTTCCAAAACATATAACACTTGTTTTGAGAGTACTCATGTTCGGATCAGAAGAATTTACGTCGAATTCTCAGTGACCACATGTTTCTTGAATTTATTGAATTATTCATGACTATCCGACTCATTTTGGGAGTATTCCCATGCTTTTCTTCTGTTTCTGTGTAATGCATATTAAAATAATTATTGTCACCTAGCACTGTACAACCATCGCGGTACATTGAATTATGTCTTGCAGCTACTGAGAGAGAAGATTTACGGTCGTGTTTTTGATTGTCATTCTTGAAGGATATAAATTTGAAGCTGTCAGACAAAATCATTGAAAGTATGTATGAAGGATACTTTCGAATACAGAAGATACCAAGTTATTCACTATACATTGCCCACCCCTTATCATCGTTAATATTGCCTATAGAAAAAAATGTTAAATGAAAAAGTTTTGTGGTTTATAACTGAATGTTGATAAAATGCTATCAAAAATACAGTAGCGTGCAGATTTCAGGAAATATTTTTTTTAATGGGATACAGTGTATATTATTGAATTTTTGGAATGATATTTTTTTCCTGATTTTATAATTATACCATATGTTACCCCTATCTCATACCGATTTTGAGTTGTTAAACGCCGAATAACTTAGTTAGACTAGTTGTTACTGTAAATATATATCCTATGAAAGTTAACATTTTTAAAGTAAGCTGAATGACAACTATATTACTTTTGTTTAGTGACATTTCTTAAATGGAATTATTAAAATGCTTTACAGTGAGGAGGAAGAAGTTCAAATATATACTAATATTATACAAAACAAGAAAAAAAAAGGGAAGTAAAAAGTGCCTATAGGATGTTGTATCCAAATCGTCCAACACCGTCAGAAAATACATTCAAAAGTATTTACCAAAAAGTTAATCATACCTTCAGTTTCAGTAGAAAAAAGCGTGTAATTCAAGAAAACCAGGAAGAACAGCTAGATATACTGCCTCATTTCGAAGGTAAGCCTATCCATATTAATTCGCGAATAGACTATTTTGAAACATTGTATTATTTTTTTTAAATTCCTGAATGTAGTTTAAAAAATGCCGATCAATTAGGTGGAAGTTTTTCCAACATCCAACGAACTTTGAAAAAGAACAAATATAAACCATATTGTTATAGGAGTCATAGATTGCAGTTATTATTGATTAACCACGCCGGAACCCATGTTGGCTATTTGTCAAAAATCATGCTCATTGAGAAAATTTATCAGCCGGTCTAAAAATCCATATTCGAAAACTTTTGTTATGGGTCTATAATTTTCCAAGTGGTCGAGACTGTTTTTTTAAATTAATTACTTTCCCCTTCCTTGAGGGTTGTGGAAAATTTCCCTGTTACAAATGAGAGATCTAGTGAAAATGTCAAGGGTTCAATTAAAAGATTTATGACTTTTTTTTAAAACGAAAGTGGGTATTTCATCTGGACCTGCGGATGTTTTATTTTTATGCCTATCCTAAGCAAATTGAATTATTCATTAGGAGATAATGTTCCAAGGGTATAAGAAATAGAGGTTTAATCATTTCTTGTGTAGTATTTACTACACTATTTGACTGAGTGATCTTTTTCCAAGTTCTAGCGGACCATTTAAAAATCATTATTGAACAGACCCGATGCCATAACTAGATTTTTCCTTTTTGTGTCATTGGGAAATACACTGATACTTCTGTATCCAGTTTCATTTTTAATGTTCATTTCGGATATTACTTTCCAGGCAGTTTTACCAGGAACATCAGAGTTAAGAATGTTATTTTGATAATATTGCTTTCTTTTGGATTATAAAAGTAGAAAGTGTCGTTTTTCCGATTCTCTGTAAAAATCATCCAGCACCGGGTTTTCATTTTTCAATAAATGAAGATCCTTCAGCTTACAACTAGATATTTTGACATCTTTGTCTACCCATTTTTACACGCTTTATATTAGCTTTACTTGTATGTTTGTAACCTATGTTTGTAACCGACTCCTTTGGGCGCGATTTTGACCCACTTCCAGACGTACGAATGATTTGAAATTTGGCAGGTGTACATAATTCCGGTGACAATGCATTAGGAAATTTTTGTTTGTAAAAAAAATGGCGGCTCCAATATGGCGTACGAGTTTTGTGATTATGGTCCAATTCGCTTCAAAATTGGTTTCTGAGGGTTTTCGTTGTCAGAGATTATGATTCTTTTGTCAAAACTGAAAAATTCAAGATGGCGGATCCAAAATGGTAGACGAGTTCTGTGATTATGGTCCGATTCTATTCAAAATTGGTATGTGGGGGTTTTCGGGGGCCAATATTATGATTCTTTTGTAAAAATTGAAAAATTCCAGGCCAGGCCAGGCTCCAAAATGGCAGACGAGTTTTGTGATTATGGTCCAATTCTATTCAAAATTGGTATATGGAGGTTTTTGGGGTCGGAGATTATGATTATTTTGTCAAAATTGAAGGATTCAAGATGGCGGCTCCAAAATGACGGACGAGTTTTGTGATTATGGTCCGATTATATTCAAAATAGGGAATAATAGTTGAAAAAATTGAATGATAATAATAATAGTTTGAAAAACTAAAAACCACGCTTTAATAGAAAACAAACCAAAAAAGTTGAAAATAAATAATAGTTTAAAAACTAAAGAACACGCTTTAATAGAAAATTAAACTATAAAGTAGAAAATAATTTTAAATGAGTTTGAAATAAGAATACAGTGATTAACAACAAATTTATTTCATCGTGAAAAAGCGTGGGGTGCTTTTTAAGATATTTTCATAATGATTCTACTTATACCAATATCTTTCCATGAAATATTGACAACAATTGACATTAAGCACCACACGCTTTCTTACGATGAAATGAATTTTCTGTTAATCACTGTATTCTTATTTCAAACTCATTTGAAATTATTTTCTACTTTTTAGTTTAGTTTTCTATTGAAGCGTGTTCTTTAGTTTTGAACTATTATTCATTTAACGTTTGGTCTACTGCACACCCGTCGTGATGGATAACAGATGCCAAAATAATTCAAGAATAAAAATATCCTAAGCACGATAAATATCATTCATTTCGTAAAGATCATTCCACTTTCCATTTCTGAGTGCAGTATCAAAATTCTTGTGGGATTCAGTTATTACAGTATATATCTTTAATTTTTTTATATTTTTATATCTTATATTTATATTTTTTAATTGCTACACTGTCTCGGAACAGGTATTTTACTTACCGAGTATATTTACTCATCATATCATTTATTTATTTATTTTAGTATTTAGTATTTGTTAACCATTATCCATTTCATTAATGCCTGTCGTGTGATATTCAATAGGACGTTCTAGTGGAGTGTTCATTATTATTATCTTATACTACTTCTATTTTAACGTATTGTATTGCTTATATTATTATTGAGTGTTCATTATTATTATTATTATATATTGTATGGAATGAGGAGGAGGTGTCTCGCGTGCTTTGAGTGGCATTCAAAGTTCATAGAAAATATATCTTTGCAAGATATATTATTATCTAAAATAGCAGTGACTCCTTCGTTATGGAAATTGATGAAAATACCATCACTGTGTCCTTTTCATGTACGTGAAATACTGACAGGGTTTATTTTACGAAGTAGAAAAACTCAAAGTCGTCTCCACAATTTAATATTGCAATCGATTAGTTAAATGTTGGTGAAAAGGTAGAAGACCATCGATCGGACATGTTTCGAACCTCTATAGCGGAGTTTGAAATTCTACAATAAAAGAAGAGCAAAGAAGTGAAACCATAGGTAATGCAGTACAATGTGTTACTTACATGGAGATGAAAATTATGGGTTTAACATTATAATTATATAAAGTCAAGAGTTCATAATAGAAACAATTGAAAACATAAAGGTTTGCCTTTAAGGGTTGTATATCCCCTTTTTGAATTCAGGTAGGCTAAAGACATTAGCCGATACAAAATAACCCGACGACATGTGGAACGTGAAACAATGGTAACAATGAATGGTGATTGACAGCACACAAGGAGCCATCCATCAAGCAAACTGAATTGTCAAAACCCTACCATGGAGCGATGACAGGAGAACAACATGTACGGAACAATGATGAAATAGAAGCAAATCCAACCGAAGCAAATAGTATTCCATGCAGAGAGCTCAGATGTCACCTATCCATATTCATAACAAATATCTAATATCAAGGAGTAGCACATTTATGTATCAAATTAAAGATCAGTGCGTATATGACAGACTAGTTATTCCAACCAACGCCATGAAGTGTGACCTATACTGAAGAAAGGAATAACACAACACAGAGCTAACCGGACTAACACCTGTCCAAACGAACACATCTACTATGACAGAGAACAATCGGTTTATCGGAGATCAAGGCAACAAAGAATTCTAATGAAATGTAAAGGAATTAAAAAACTTTCGGCAATCAAATTGTACTTGTTCGTTTAGAGAAACAACACTCGGATTGTTTATAACAGAATTGACCTCAAAAATTTCAAGAAAATTAAGTAGAGAACCTTTTTGCCAAACGTGTAAAATATCTAAATCAGTATCAATATCAAAGCTATGATGGTGATTGAGAATATGGTTAGCAAATGAACTTTTACTATTAAAATCATATATGTGTGGGTTTCTAGAACTCTCAATTAGTTTAACATGTTCCAAAACTCTTGTTTTTATTTTTCTATCACTCTGACCGACATATTGAGCAACACAATCATTCTGTGAACAAGAAATTCTGTAGACGCCTGATTTGTGGGCGAGAAGTACTTTATCTTCAGTATTAACTATCATTTTGGAAATCGGATCCGTAGTGTAAAAGGAGAAATTAATATCATTACCGAAACGTCTTAAAATATCCAAGATATCAAGAGAAAATTTACCTAAATGAGGAATAGAACAATATTTATCGGCTTTATCAATAGGAACTAAACTACGATTGAGGGATTTGATTAAATATTTATCACGAATTCTGTTGATTAAATAAGTGGGAAAACCATTGTTGTAACCTATTTGTCTAATGATGTCCCATTCATTGTTGAAACTTTCAGGGGACAGCGCGATATTAAATAGTCTATGGCAAAGAGAATTAAACGCTGCGAATTTATGGGAATTGGGGTGGCATGAAGAAAAAGGAATGACTGTATCTGTATGAGTAGGTTTCCTATAAATCGAAAAATCAAATTTAGAATCGTTAGTGTTTATCAATAAATCTAAGGAAGGAAGAGAGTTATTTTTTGCTATTTCCATTGTGAATTGTATAGAGGGGTGTAAGGAATTTAAAAATTCTAATAAAAGATTTACTTCTTGAATATTCCCATTGAAAAGAACAATGCAATCGTCAACATATTTATTTTCCCGTAGATCGGCCTGGAAAAACGAAAAATTCAAACCAATTATAAGCTCTCATCTCGAATATATCGACTTTTACGAACTTTATTCGATAAAAACAGAAGAGATTCGAAGAAGAAAGAATCACCCCGTAAACTCTTTCCGAGAAGTGACCCATATCAAATCAACATCAATGTTCATCCTGTACAGAAAGATGGGTGCCAAAATCTGCAAGTCCAAGGCATCTAAGGATCAACCCAAAGAAATCGAGTTGTCTGGGGTTGTATATAGAGATATCACCCGATTCCTGGAAGTTGATGCGCCAGGATTTTTTAATCTCCATGAGAAACTTTAATTTTTAATCAGATATAATTTTGTTTTCGTACTGTTCAGAACTATGTTATTGTAATAAATATTGATTTAAAAAAATAGGTTTTGAGATCCGAAAGTTACTACTCACTCGAATAAAATGTCTAAGGATCAATGTGATGCTCTATGACCACTTACCGGTTAATTTCTCGAAATGTTATCATTAATAACAATGAATTTAATAGGGAATTCACTCGGTAAATATCTCTTGACGTAACTATTAATAAAAAACGAATTTCCTCACCAAAGCATGAATTGATATATGAGGTATTTTTCACATTTCTTTCGGAGGCTATTAACTTTTTTAACGGCTTTATTATAGACATATAAACCCCTGAAGGAGCTTTGGACGTAAACATTATATTTCAAACAATAACATTCATCATCAGTAAAACTCAAATAAACCGGTTAAGTACAGTAATTGGATTCATTCGTTTAATTTTATGACAATTAAACTTGATATCAGGGTGTTTTGGGATGGAATTAAATCATGATACTTGGCTTTATGAGTATTCTCAGTGTCCGGGCAATGGATTTAAAGATAGAACTAAGAGCACAATAGGTGATCAAGATTTTTTTTTCAGGAAGTAGAATGACTGGAACAAATTTATATGGTTCGGTTTATGGAGGAGGAGAATAATGAAGGACCCATGTCATATCTCGGAAACGGTGATATGAATATTCGTTACAAGAGGTACCATTTAATATTTTAGTAAAATTTCACCTGACATATTCGAAATTATTGAAATGTGATTTCCTCTATTATTCCATATAACAAAATTGGAACTTTTGATTTTGCCAATCCTTCTAAGGTCAATTCGATTGGTGGAAATTTCGAGATCGACTCTTAATAATTTTTTTATCGAAATAATGGATTGAGTATTCGATTCAGATATATCTAATATCATCTATACATTATTTTTACACTTTCTCTCCTTTTCATTGTTACATAAGGGTGACTTTCTAGACGATGCTCCCGATCACAATTTGGTGATGTTTACTTAAAAGACATTCAACGATTCAATGAAGTGCTACGCGAATTAATTAATATTAGTGTTTTATCGAGGTTAATATCATAAGTGCTAGGGATTTTATTGAGGATAATATCATAAGTTTTAGGGATTTTATCGAGGGTAATATCATAAGTGCTATCGCTGAAAAGTTTTTGAGGGAGAGCATTTCGTCGAAGAATTTTACTGAGAGCGATTTGAGATCTTATTATCTGATCAAACCACGAAAGCGGAGCTTGAGTGTGCATTCATCAGTATAACACAGAAAGAAGGCATATCTCACTATAAAACAGATTTGTTTTTCTCTGTATGAAGTTCCCTCCATTTGATTCTCTCAAAAATAATGGGGGAAATGGTCGCTCAATTTTTTTTTTCAAATTTTTGAGAAAGCATTTTGCCTGTTGTAAAGGCATCGCATATTTTTCCTCAGTTCGAGGTACATACTGTCATGTTTTCTTGTCTCCATAGATAAGAATATAAAAAAAAACTCATGTTATTGCTCAGATTTTAGATCAGTCATTATCATTTGCCAAAAAGGAATCAAACTATAAATAAAAAATTCGAATATACAGGGTGATTCAAAAGTTCTTTGACAAACTTCAGCAGGTGATTCCTCACAATATTCTAATATGAATTGCCCAAATAAATTTATGTCCGGAAACGCTTCGTTTCCAATATAAGGGTGTTAAAGTTTTATTTTTATTTTATTGTTTCAATCACTTTCGAAATACTGACCTTAATTGAACGAAAATTGATATTGGGTGGTTTTTTGAGGTGTCGAATTCGAACCTGATGTTATTATTGCTCTTACTCGTAGTGGACGCCACCTCCACGTCCTTTTCTTTTTTGAAGATTCATACTTTTTTTAAGCGTTTTTCTAGCGCATTTTTCAGTAAAAAAATCAATTCCTCTATCATATTTACGTAAAAAAGCTACCCCTGTTACAAGTCGCTATAAGCAACCACTTTCTAGATATTTGGACTTGAAAATTTCAAGTCGATTATTTGATAATGGATGCGTGTTGAAGTTATTACTATTATTTTGCATTTTTCACAAGAATGATTAGGAAATGCATTAGACGTTTAAGTGAGTAATTTTGGTAATTTCATATTATGTCATAGTTTGTTGTTCTGTTGGAATTTCTGTAAGTTTTAAAATACCAATTTTGAAAAAATGGACTATTAAAACGATAATGCTCATGTAGCCAATATGCATTTCGTTTATGGCCTTGCGGATGGCAATGCGCGCGAAGCAAGATGTATGTACCAGGAGCGATTTCCTAATCGAGTACTGCCTTCAGCTCCAACATTTACCAGTCTCCACCGTCGTTTGGGCAGAAACAGGTAGCTTTGAGAGGGCAGCTTATATTATTGAAAACCACGAGCAGTCCGAACCCCAGAATTGGAAGAAGCTGTTTTGAACGCTCTCGAGGAGAATCCAGAAACAACTACAAGAATAATTGCTGAAGCTCCCAATTCTACTCAGTCTACAGTTTGGAGAATTATCCACGATCAACAATTTTATCCATACCATATTCGAAGGGTACAAGCACTTTTGCCACGAGACTTTTCCCAACGCATAACTATTCAGTGGTTTTTGAGAGAGTTGGCTGGAAATCCTCAATTTGTAAGATATGTACCCTTCACGGACGAGGCAAACTTCTCCCGAAATGCTTTCATAAACTTTCATAGCAACCATGTTTGGGCTCTGGAAAATCCGCACGCAGTTAGTGAAAAACATTATCAGTATCAATTTTCTATAAATGTATGGGCGACAATAATTGATAATTGCTTGATAGGTCCTTTCTTTCTTCCATTCCGACTGAATGACGTAACTTACAGATACTTTTAGGAAAATGAATTGCCGGGACTACTTCGGAATGTACCATTAGAAATTTGTATCCGCATGTCAAGTCAAAAGTAATTTTATTCATTTTTTTTGTGGACATTTTCTTATTATATTCTAAAAATTTTCCCTATGTCCCCGCTGTAGAGCTCTGCGTTTATGCATGATGGAGCTCCGGCCCATTTTAGCGTTGTAGACAGGGAATTCCTTAACACTGTCTATCCAAATCGATGGATCGGTAGGGGTGTAGAAGAACCTAACCAGACGTCCAAGATCCTCAGATCTAAACCCGCTAGATTTTTATTTTTGGGACATTTGAAGTCACTAGTTTATAAAACTCCAGTAGCGAACGAGGAAGATCTGAGAAACCGAATAGTAGACGCCTGTGAAACAATAAGAAACACACCAATAATTTTTGAGCATGTACGAGATTCAAGGACTAGAAGACTGAATGCCTGTATCTTCGCTGAAGGTGGATACTTTGAACAATTTATTTGAATACAATTCAGTTTCCTTTATTTTATTTCATTCTACATATTCAAAATTTCTTGATATAAAATGTTATTCGTTCTTGCTAATTTTATTAAAACAAATACATATTTTGCACCTTTGATACAAAAATAACTATTTCAAACGAGTAAAAATAAATAGAATAGGTGGCGCCCCCTACGAAAAAACAAAACTTCTCACTTAAATAATCGACTTGAAATTTTCAAGTCCAAATATCTAGAAAACGGTTGGTTATAGCGACTTGTAACAGGGGTAGCTTTTTTACGTAAATATGATAGAGATATTGATTTTTCCACTGAAAAATGTGCTAGGAGTACGTTCAAAAAGTTAGGAATCTTCAAAAAAGAGAAAGACGTGTAGGTGGCGCCCCCCACGAGTAAGAGCAATAATAACATCAGGTTCGAATTCGACACCTCAAAGAACCTCTCAATACCAATTTTCGTTTGATTAAAGTCAGTATTTCGAAAGTTATTTAAAAAAAAAAAACATTAACACATCTTGGAAATGAAGCGTTTGCGGACATCTCCTGAAGTTTGTCAAAGTACTTTTGAATCACCCCGTATAGTCCTCAGGAACCAAAACTTCCATATAAGCAGAAATAACTTAAAGTTCCCAACACCTGTAAAGTGCGGTTTGCGGCTTTTTTTATCAGATTGAACCACGGAAACGGAGCTTGATTTTATCCTAAGAGTGCCCCAAATTCCTGTCAGGAACCTAATTTCCAATTCCCAACCTTTATTTTCATTGAACAAAACGAAAAATTTGCAGAACTGGATATTGCCAAGTGGATTCGATACGATATTTGCATGGAATATCTGGTAGTGCGGCATCGCCCAATTTCTGAATATTTCGTGGTTTTACGAAAGCCTTTATAGCCTGCGTGAGGATAATATAGGTGACAGTCGAATCTGATCGCGGGAGGTGACCCCCCTTGGCCTCTTATTGTTTAAGCTCGCTAGTGTGACTCGAGATGGTCGGTCTCGTAATCTATTACGTATATGTGAATACCATAAAATATGAAATATACGATAGCCATCAAACCTAATCCACAATCACACATTTTATGTATTCTCTTTTCGAATGATTTATAAATATGGCCGGTATTTATGTCGGTGCTTGTTTGCCTTTTCGAAATTACGAGTACTTGTGCGATGTACATACACGTGGAACGTTCCTTGAGCTGTATTCGGATACGCATGATGTTAATTAGAATTCGTAATTGAATTGCCGACCATATGACTCCATAGTCCAGGGTCATGTTTTTCTTTAAACTGGCCGAGAAAAAAATACCGCAATAAAAAGGGCCATGTTATAGCTTCCACAAAGGGTTCCATACCAAGGCAAGTGGGCGAAATACTGCCATATTATTTTTTTATTAGAATTGAATTTGTTTGTAATCATCTTTAATTGTATTGTAATGAATATATCCATATTCTAAAACATAAACAATAATCACAAAAGAGCAACTGAAAAAAAATCTTATTTTATTCAAAAGTTGCAACAAACTGACAATACCAAAACCCACACTTTCTTCATGCACGTATTGGCCACATGCAAGTCACAATCTCATATCGGCCTGGCGATCTTCATTACACACAAAACAGAAACACGATTCACTACTTTTGAATTTCTCGTTAATTTTATTTTCCTTTCTTTCTTTGTTTTTGCTGTTTATATTGTCTTGTTCTTCCTGTGTTCCACTTATTGTCTTTTCTTGTTGTTCTTTCTCTTTGCCTTTTATTTTGTATTGTTTTTCTTCTTGTTTGGGAGGGTGGTTCATAAGCTCACCTTTGAGTGCTGTGGAAAATAAATCTTTCTTACTTCTTGAGCCTTGCTATTAATTGCTGGTTTTTGCTTCGAAGGGGATATCTTGATTTCGGGTGTAATCAGTAAGCCCATACCTTTAAAAGAAGTATCAGCTAGATCTGGATCTTTTTCAGGAGTGAATGGCACCATATTTTATTTTCTCTTAGGGTACGTTATTCTACATGAGATCTCGTTCTTTTAACAGATTATAAACGTCGCTGTTTATATCGTCACTGAAATCTGATTCAGAAGAGCATGACTCGCTATATAAACAGGACCTTTTTGTTGAATTTTTCTTATTCTTTGGTGCATTTTAATTTGAACTGAATTCACTTGTGCTGGGACGGTTTTGATCAGTCTAATTGCCATCATCAATGATGTAAGTTGATGGCTTATTAACGTTATTATCGTTGCTGTTATCAGATTGCCGTAACACAGACTTGGCACAAAAGCTGATTCAGAAATTATGTCTGAGTTAAACGGAAATATACCCGTAGCCCTGAATTCGGAGATTATATTAGCTGATGTCATAGCTTTTGATCAAACGTTACTAAATATTTCACCTAATTTCATTTTTGTTGAATTTGTTTTGCTTTAAGTAGTTCGCAACAGTTTTTTGTGATAGTGGACACTTCTACAATATATCCGTCGCATAGAGTGTCTGTTGCACCAAAAATAGGGTGTTTTGGGATTAATTGGAAACCAGTATGATCAAATTTTACATTAAGTTTTTTTTTCTAGACCCTTAACTACATTCCCCCTTGTCATAGACACAGTATTTTTAATCTTTGAGACACCAAGTATTTGATTTACGACACCATCAGACTTTCCACAGTGAGCTGCATCATCAATTTTGGATGCAGTTTTCCTTGCATATCGTAAATCGAACCATAAACTGCAGTTCGATTGTTCTATGGTCATGACAGGAGCTTCAAAACATAACTTGAACACACAATGAAGAATTCTGTACACTCATTTTGTCCACTGGATACAAATTTCAGCATCAGTTGTACAGTCCTAGATTTTCTACCATCCCATTAGGCTTAAAATGTTTCAGCTGACTTTTGGAACATTCTTCTATACCCTTATAGTGCGACCAGGAATCTGAGAAGGTCGTAAATCACCAGCTACTTGAGTTATTCTACGCAGAGTTGTACCTGCCCTAGCCATTAAATGTTGTTTTATAGATAGGTATAATGATATTGTGTTGAGATAATTATTAAAAAAAAATCACTTGAATATAATTGAGAATTTTTTATTTATATATAATATATGATAATAATATATATATATATATATATATATAATTATACTATATTATATAATAATATATGATATACCTAATTATTGTAAAATGTCATACTTCATACTTTATAAAAAGTTCAGTTTCTCGATAAAAGGTATTTATAAACGAAATTACTCACGAAGATCAGTTTTACTTTCACTGTTGTCATCCAAATTGATGATAAACTTTTCTTTTGGAATTTTTACATTACAGCCATCTAGTTTCCTTGAACCGCCAGAGTCTGGAATATGGTGTTTCTGTTAAAGAAGCACTTTCTTGCACAGCTTGATGCTTGGACATTCCACGTTCCAGAAGGCAAGTATAAACATTTAATATAAATTGTTTTTCATAAGGGTGTAACATTTGTCGACTAGTGGTACTACGACCACTAGTTGAAGTACTAGCTTCAGGATGAGCCCATGGATGCCACATTTTTCACGACATAAAAATCGAATAGACACTTTAAAATAGACACAACTGACACAACGGAATATTAGGTAGGTAATGACTTGATGTTGTTTAACTTTCCCCCTTTTATTTCTGAAATTGGAAAGCGCTCAGTTCTCAAAACAGTCTTGTTTTCCAAATCTGGTAGGTTATTCATTTTGTAACCGTAAATAGACCATTATCGCTATAATCTCGTTAATAGCCCATTAGTACTGAAAGTCTGGTGGCCAGGTAAGTAAATTTGATTATTTACACACATTTAAACATATCCTCACCCAGGGTTCCTAATCAACCTTAGGAGATTTTTTATTATCAAATAAATTTAAATACAGAACTGTCAACAAAAGCCAAAAATAATGGAGAGCCCACTATTATTAAAATGCCAAACTATTTCATGAGATATTTCAATCCGGACCTGGGAATCTTTGAAGGGACACAGACTTTCATTGCTTATCTATATTTCGAACAATAGGTAATAATGAGGGTCATCGCCTAAAACTGATTTACGACCTTCTTAGATTTCTGGTCGCACCTTACCTATCATTTCTTTTAGAAATAGTGAACTTTCCTCATCTGAACCCACCAAAGTCTACTTGATGCATGTTCCGATTTTGGAAAGCTTGCTCTTCACCCAGTAACACGTAACTTCACTTGGTGACGGCTTTTCACTTCTCCTATGAAGCCACATCAGAAATGCTATTACATGCTTGCAGCGTCCTTTAATAATAAAATGATCAGTATAATGTGGTTATGAGTTGAACAAAATCAGCAGCACAATCATGACATTACATCCAATAATTTTTCCACTCCTTCGTCGATATTACAGCTTAGGGTGTATTGCTTTTTTCTAACATTGTTCGGGTGTAATTTTGCCTTTGACTGTGCATACATTTTTGTTTCTTCGAACTTGTACCCAACCCACAGCTGCCCCGTAGGAATGTCTTCTGGATCTGGAACATATGTATTCTATGAATCCCACCAAAGGCTTTCTCAAAGTTTACCTTGTTTCTGTGAATAAAAACAATAGAATAAAATAAGACAAGCTTCTATTGCACTGAAGAGGAAAAACATGTTTTCAGATGTGTGACGTAGGTTATTCTGTGATTAAGAGATTCAGAAGCTTGTCGTACATGAATACATATTTGTTGGTATTCAAACCTAATACATTGGGTGACAAGCTTTTAGATCTGTTACTCACAGAATAACCTATGTCACACATCTAAAGAAATATTTTTTCCTTTTTTGCACATTCGAATAAAAGCTTGTTTCCAAAAAGTTTTTCAGTCATTTCAATTAAATTATCTTTAGTCATAAAATCCGCCATCTTGAATTATCTAACTTTTATCAAAAGTCATATTTTCTGACCCTAAAAACCCATACATACCATTTATGGATATAATAGAATAGAATATAATAGATCTTTATTTTCAGGAATGACAATCACAATGACATTACATTTGAAAAACACATATTCATCACAGTGACTAAAATTAAAGAAAATAGTGTACAGGCAAAATACAAGAACAATACAAAAACTTCAATAGAATCGCTCCATAAATCTCAAAACTCTTCCGCCATCTTGAAGGGCCAATGCTAGCGCATTTTCACTCACATGGTAACATTTGAATTTTAGAGCACTTTTAATCCTTCATATGTACAACGTGGAATGAGAAAGTATTATTTTTTGTTAAATATACGTTTTATCTTATTTTCTATATCATTTTCTTGGAATTATGAGGCAAGTTCCGTATTATTGCCATGTTCTTGATATTGCGTCTTCCCATAAATTCGTTGGTTCGTCCCTTGCATCATCTGATGGCTTTGTCAGGTCAACTGTCGTATTAGGAAAAACACTGTAAAAACATTGTAGGTGCATCCAGTCAGTGATGGCGTTCACTTCAAAGCAGTGCATTTCTTTTATGAAAAATTTGAAAACTGTACTGATATTGTAACGAGCTTTTTAATACCGATCATAGCAAAGTGATAACTTCATAAGGTATGTTGAAAATATAAACAGGATGTTCATAAAATCAGATGTGGAATCATCTGCGACTGAAAGATAAACTTTAGTCACTATCTTCCATCGTCAAGATAACCTCTTGTGGGGTATTCATGTTGAAAAGGGAAACATTCTCAATTGAATATTGATAGAAAGATTTTTCTGTGAATTGAAAAATCCACGATTAAAATGAAGTTATCTTTTGTGAATGTCTAACAGAAAACAACTACTTCCCCGGCTAAAGCCACGCTGGACATTGAACTACATCTGATAGATATTCTGAAAAGGCCCTAACTCAAAAGAAAAAATCTGAAATTGAAAATTTGCATTTTCATTCAACTAGTTATTTGATTTTCTATTCCAGTCTTGATTAAGAACTCATAAAGATGAATAGGGCAAAGAAGAATGTTTTCCAAAAGAGAGTACTCACTAGAAATCATTCGTAACATTGACCAGGAGAGACATCGCATTCACTAGGTCTTCAATACATTTTTGTCGACGAAAATCTATTTCACGCTTCCACGATCATCAGGAAGACCGGAAGAAATGGGAAACACATTTTCAAGAAGCAATCTCACTTTGCAAAGATGGAAAAAGTTAGAATCATTTCTTTTGGAGAGACACTTCGAAATTTTGAGTTAGGGCCTTTTCAGAATATCTATCAGATGTAGTTCAATGTCCAGCGTGGCTTTAGCCGGGGAAGTAGTTGTTTTCTGTTAGACATTCACAAAAAATAACTTCATTTCAATCGTGGATTTTTCAATTCACAGAAAAATCTTTCTATCAATATTCAATTGAGAATTTTTCCCTTTTCTTCATAAGGTAGGTACAATCAAGTACTTTCTCAATCCACATAGTGTCCAATTAAATATGAAAGCGAATGATATACCTATAAATAGCCTTTTTTGTCTGAGTAGCTGTGATCCTAATATTGCCATGTGAATTAGTTCCAAATATGGCAATTGGCAATATTTGGAACTCACCATGGAAATTTAGGTTTGATAAAAAATTTTTTTTTCAACAGAATGCCAAATAAAAAAAAAGAGAAACCAGTGGTCTGAGGCTAACTTGCCGCAGCGTTAGAAGCTATACGAGCTGGAAGCACTATAAGCCAAGACGCAATACGATATGAAATTCCTCGAAAGACACTTGGACTACATTATCGAAACCAAAATTCGTTCAAACGTCTTGGAAGAAAAAGTGTTCAAGTCTTGATCAAGAAAATGATCTAATGGCCAGGATTCATAAACTAGCAGAGATAGGCATGCCAATAACAAGTAAAATAGTAAGAAGAATTGTGTTTTCATATGCGATAGCAATGAACCTACCCACTCCTTTCTCTCATACATCAAGTCTATCAGGAAGGAAATGGTTCAAATTGTTTTTGCAAGACATCCCGAAGTGGCCAGAAGTAAGGCTCAGCAAATGAATCCAGCTAGGGCCAGAAAATTAACCGTTTAATTGTGAATGAATATTTTACAAAATTGAAAGCAGTATTCACAAAACTGAAATTGTTTGATAAAGCTGACAGCGTGTATAATGTGGACGAGAAAGGTTGCCGTCTAACTATTCACAAACAGCAGACCATGTTGGCAAAGAAAGGTGCTGAACGTGTCCACTTGACAGCGCAAAAACATGTTGAAAAAGTGATTATTGTGGGATGTGGCAATGCCCTGGGGCAAGCCATCCCACTTTTTATTCTTTTCAAAGGAAAGAGATTGAAGCCTGAATGGACTGATCATCTACTACCGGAATCAACTCGATAATGACGCAGTGAGGGAGGATGAAAAATGAGGCTTTCATTTCATAGCTATCACATTTTGCAAAATATTTTTGGGATCAGAAAGTTTTGAATTAATAACATCCAAAGACAAGGCCCAAGTACAATTACAAATGTTCCTGTTTGGTAAAAAAGGTTTATTTTGTGTTGCATATCCAGAGTTTGAAAATTCTCTCCTACGAGCTGTCAGCCATTTTGGGCGACGATTGCGATCTTATGGCAACATTATTCATATTTTGTCCGGTGTGCTAACTGTGGTGCTCTTGCACATCGGTACAATGCAATATTTATAGAATAACTTTTTATTTTCCATTCCGAATATAGATATTTCTCTGCAACTACAACTACACCTGATAACCCACACGATACTTCCATACTCTGTAACCGAATGAAGGAATAACTTTTATTTATTTGCCTGCAGTCGTGAGCAATGACGTCAAGACCGTTCTTGGGCTTCTAAAGCCGGGATCCAACGGCGCGTGGAGTGGCAATCCTGGATTGAGGGTTGAGTGTCAAGGTTGGTGCAACGAAATGTGTCGGACCGTTCCCACGGCGCATGAAGGTTCGCGGTTTCAGACGTGGACACGCAGCAGTTGTAGTCTGTTGTATGCCGGCAGTGTTGGCGGTAAAAATTTAAATGATTTAGACTAATTTGCTCTTCAATTCGCTTTCAGGCATTATGAATTAAATTCCTGTTTTTATGGTTTGGATCCCGTGAGTTCCAAATAATCGGCTTGGCTTCATAGAGGGATGAAAATTCTAACACCACTCAATGGTGGAAGTCACCAGGGCACTGACAGTACCACGCGCCTAGCCGCGTCGTTGGTGGAGCGGTATACACTTGTTGAGCGCCATCGTCCGAGCTCCTTTGAACCGTGTTCATTTATCGACAGATGACGGAACTCACCGCGCCGACCGAATATTGCCAAGCCTGCCCTATCCGACGACGCGTGAACGGGCAAGTTTGGCGCGAGGAGTGCCACTTTACGCGCCGTTGGATCCCGTCTCAAGCTTGTTTGAAATGATTCACTGGCGCGCAAAACTCTGATTATCTGTAACAACCTAATTACTTCTATGTAAGGGATCTTATTTTGCATAGCTCAATTCTTATCATAATTGAACATTTTTATGAAGTCAATTGAAGCAAAGCAAGTTTTCTATTGGCTCACCTACCTTAGTTGTTTATGTAATGAGGATCATTTGGTTCAACCGTAAGGCACTAGCCGTATCTGATTTGGTTTGTTCTTGATCCGAATTACATATACAATTTTATATCCTGACTAATGATTTTTTTTAACGTTCGTTATAATCAGTTATACAAAATCCGAAACACAAGTGTTATGGCAGATAACCCTAAATTTGTTTTTATTGCAGCATTTCAGTTCCTTGTATACCGGGTGTTCCAAATTCAGTGAGACAGGTAATATCTGACTTCTTGAAGGAGACTGATGAAAATGTTTTCCACAAAAGATCAAGGATTTCATAGGAGCTAAATTTTGGTATGATTCCAAAATAAACAGGGTATTTGGTGAAGGTACAGACCAAAATATTATTTCTCTCAATAGAACTCCCTTCACCAGCGGCGGATACATATGGGGGGCGCCCCCCAAGCGCGGTACGCGGCAAGGGGATTAAGAATAAAATAATCAATGAAAACATTTTTAAAGGCAAGGTTCTATTCAAATGCACTACAAAGTAAAAAATAATTGCTCTGGATGTGTGACGAAGGTTATTCCGTGAGTTATAGACAAAAAGCTTGTTGCGCAAAGTTTTCAGTTCGAATACAAAAGCGACAAGCTTTTGAATCTATAACTCACGGAATAACCTACGTCACACATCCAAAGCAATTAATTTTAAATTTTTGGTGCATTTGAATGAAAGCTTGTCTTTATAAAGGTTTTTTATTAATCATTTTATTAAGTATACCTTAATTTAGGCATTTTTGGTAAAGCATCGTTATTATGGGGCCTTTTTTCTGTAAGTTCTGAGCTATCTAGTTCTTGAATGAGGAGACCATCTGAAGAATAACTCATCCGCCATCTTGGAGTTGCCATCTTCAATTCATGAATTTTATCTGAAAATGAATAATCTTCGACTAAATTCATAATCTCCGACCTCATCAACCCCGACAAACCAATTTTGAATTGAATCGGGCCATAATTACGAAACTCGTCCGCCACCCTAAATTTGTGAATTTTGATGAAAAAATCATAATCTCCGACCCCGAAAACCCCCACATACCAATTTTGAATAGAATCGGACCATAAACACAGAGATCATCGGCCATCTTGGAGCCGCCATTGTGATTTTATGAATTTTGAAGAAAACCCAATAATCTTCGACCTTGAAAACCCCCACATACCAGTTTTGAATCGAATCATAAACCTAAATCTCGTCTGCCATCTTGGGGCGCCATTTTGTTTTTTTCATAACAAAAATTCCATGAGCCGCCATTCCAATTTCATGAACCCCCCAATTTCATGAACCCCCCATACATACAAATTTTGAATAGAATCGGTCCATAATCACAAAACTCCTTCGCCATTATGGAGCCGTCATCTTGAATTTATGAATTTTGACGAAAATTCATAATGTCCGTCCCCGAAAACCTCCACATACCAATATTGAATCGAATAGGACCATAATCACAAAACTTGTCCACCATCTTGGAGCCGCCATCTCGAATTTTCTAATTTTGAAAACAAATTCACAATCACCGTTTCCGTAAACCCCCACATACCAATTCTGCATCGAATCCTAACATAATCACAAAACTCGTCCGCCATCTTGGAGCCGCCATCTCGAACTTATAAGTTTTGACAAAAAATTAATAATATCCCACCCGGAAACCCGCACATACATACTAATTTTGAATCGAATCGGATGATAATCACCAAACTTGTCCGTCATCTTGAATTTTCGAAATTTGACAAAAATTCACAATCACCATTCTCGAAAACCCCCACATACGAATCTCGTCCGCCATCTTGGAGCGCCAGTTTGTTTTTTTCAATAACAAAAAATTCATGAGCCGCCAGTTTCATAAATTCATAATCTCGGACTCCGGAAACCCCCTCATACAAATTTTGAATAGAATCGGACCATAATCAGAAAACTCCTCCGCCATTTTGGAGCCGCCATAATGAATATATGAATTTTGACAAAAAATCCGACTCCGAAAACCCCCACATACCAATTTTGAATCGAATCGGATCATAATCACAAAACTTATCAGCCATCTTGAATTTTTGAATTTTCACAATCACAATCACCGTCCCTGAAAACCCTCACATACCAATTTTGGATCGAATCGTACCATAATCACAAATCTTGTCCGCCATCTTGGAGCCGCCATTTTGTTTTTTCTCTAACAAAAATTTAATAATGCATTGTCACCGGAATTATGAACACCTGCTGAATTTCAGCTCAATCGGATGTCGGCAAGTGCTCCAAAAATGGATTAGAAATTTTGAACCGAAAAGAATAACATGATGACATACGAACGAAGCAAGTTAAATAAAAGCTTGTGAAAACTATTGGGAAAGATTCTTCGTTACAAGCAAAGGAGCATAAACGCCCTTAAACTCCCAGAAGTGACAACCTTACTTTGCACACGCTGTACAAAATATTTGCTTGTCTACCTGTACCTATTGATACAGTAGAAAAAAGTTTTTTCAAAATTGCGGCGTACAAAGAAATGGCTGAGGATCGACTTAATGCCTTAGCTCACCTTGATATTAAAAATCTTGCCAGGAAGAATAGGCGCATGGAATTAATGGTTTAGAGAAGAGGACACAAATTATAACTTTTTTCTTGTATGTGTGTGTTTATTCGGTTGATTGTAGTTCTTGAAAACAGTTTGAATAAAGTGTTTTCAATCTTTGCATTGGTCTTGATGATTTGTTATTACACCCCCATAGCTCAAGATGTCTTTCAGGGACCCCCTTTGAGAGTTTTTCTGTATCCGCCGCTGCCCTACGCATCATCACATATTCAGATTCAACGTTGAATTCTGATATCAATATTCTATATAATAAAAAATAATATCGATTCTATATAAACGCAAAATGCCCGGACCGATTTGGTTATTTCTTTTTTTTTCAGAATGTTCGTTATAGCCCAAGGATGCTTGAAAAAATTGGTAAAGTTGCCCGAAAATTGGAAAAGTTGAGAAATTCGGCCAACAAAAGGAATATCGGCTAAGCTCTTGGTATAGGTCTGATAGCTAAGTGGTTAAAGCATGTGATTTGTAACTCCAAGGGCTCGGGTTCAATCCTCGAGCGCGTCCACACAAATATTAATTTTATTTCAACACTCAAATCAAACACAAAACATTTTTTGTTGTTTGTAATAGTCCGAATGAGGTTTTTAAGGTGAGAGAAAACTTTTTCAGAAAAGTTATTGGATTCGGGAAAAATTTAAAGTGCTTTTCTCTATGTGATTTTTGAACACCCTGACATGATTCGAGCGATGGTTATGTGTAATTTTCTGGTCGTGGAAAGGTTTTCAGGAATATATATATATATATATATATATAGAGAGAGAGAGAGAGAGAGAATAAGAGAAATTTGTTACGAATCCAAGAGAGTCCACCATCTGCCTACAGCCTGTTTCATGGTTTCCCAATCATCAGGACGGATTGTGGTCTCTTTCAAACTCGTATCAAATATCTCGTAGTGGTAATACCTATCGGCAAGTACAAAAATGTGAAGAGCATCAAATTATAGATAGTGACACCTATAATCTGTGCGGTGAAGCTTAGACCTGTTATCGTGGAATTTTAATGACACGAAATTTCGTGCACATTAATAGGTCACCAACAGATGTCAGCATAGGCCAATCCACGACACCAATAGTCGTACTCCTAGTGCGTTCTGAGTAACGCAAAACAAATAACGAGAATAAGAGAAATTTGTTACGAATCCAAGAGAGCCCACCAGCCGCCTACAGCCTGTTTCTTGGTTTCCCAATCATCAGGACGGCTTGTGGTCTCTTTCAAATTCTTATTAAATATTTCGTAGTGGTAATACCTATCGGCAAGTACAAAAATGTGAAAAGCATCAAATTATAGATAGTGACACCTATAATCTGGGCGGGTAGGCTTGGACCTGTTATCGTGGAATTTTAATGACACGAAATTTTGTGCACATTAATAGGTCACCAACAGATGTCAGCATAGGCCAATCCACGACACCAATAGTCGTACTCCTAGTGCGTTCTGAGTAACGTAAAACAAATAACGAGAATGAGAGAAATTTGTTACGAATCTGAGAGATCCCAACATCCGCCTACAGCCTGTTTCATGGTTTCCCAATTATCAGGACGGCTTGTGGTCTTTCAAATTCGTATCAAATATCTCGTAGTGGTAATACCTATCGGCAAGTACAAAAATGTGAAAAGCATCAAATTATAGATAGTGACACCTATAATCTGTGCGGTGAAACTTAGACCTGTTATCGTGGGATTTTAATGACACGAAATTTCGTGCACATTAATAGGTCACCAACAGATGTCAGCATAGGCCAATCCACGACACCAATAGTCGTACTCCTAGTGCATCCTGAGTAACGCAAAACAAATAACGGGAATAAGAGAAATTTGTTACGAATCCAAGAGAGCCCACCATCCACCTGCAGCCTGTTTCAAGGTTTCCCAATCATCAGGACGGCTTGTGGTCTCTTTCAAATTCGTATCAAATATCTCGTAGTGGTAATACCTATCGGCAAGTAAAAAAATGTGGAAAGCATCAAATATAGATAGTGACACCTATAATCTGTGCAGTGAAGCTTAGACCTGTTATCGTGGGATTTTAATGACACGAAATTTCGTGCACATTAATTATTAGGTCACCAACATATGTCAGCATAGGCCAATCCACGACACCAATAGTCGTACTCCTAGTGCGTCCTGAGTAACGCAAAACAAATAACGAGAATAAGATAAATTTGTTTCGAATCCAAGAGAGCCCACCATCCACCTGCAGCCTGTTTCAAGGTTTCCCAATCATCAGGACGGCTTGTGATCTCTTTCAAATTCGTATCAAATATCTCGTAGTGGTAATACCTATCGGCAAGTACAAAAATGTGAAAAGCATCAAAATATAGATAGTGACACCTTTAATCTGTGCGGTGAAGCTTAGACCTGTTATCGTGGAATTTTAATGACACGAAATTTCGTGCACATTAATAGGTCACCAGCACCGCACAGATTATAGGTGTCACTATCTATAATTTGATGCTTTTCATATATATATATACATATATATATATATATATATATATAATATATATATATATATATATTATATATATATATATATATATAGCATATACATATATACTAGGGTGACCCATTTTAATCACCAATTGTTTTTTTCCAAGTCTCGCATGGGAATATGTTATTTTTTGTAATTGAGGAGCTCTCTCAAAATTTCAGATAGATATAATTTCTTTAACGGGTTTAATTTTTAAAATTTCAAAAATAGTAAAATTGTTTTTTTTTTCAGTGCAGCAATTGTTCTACATATAAAAAGAATTCATATCCTGAAAATTTTTGCTCAAAGTATAAGTTGAAACTTGGGGACTACTATAGATTAGACGTTTTCGAGCGACCTTTAAATATTAATTTTAAGGCTCTACTTTTCGGGGATAATACCAAAAGTGCTTTAAAAATTACCGATAATTCTGAAAAAAACGTGTTATTGGAAAACTGCACGAGTTAATTTTCTTCGTTGTTTCAAAGCATAAATTACCCGACTCCGAAGGAGGGGGGCAATTTTTTTAAACAACGAAAAAAATAACCGAGTGCAGTTTAAAAAAAAAACACGTTTTTTCAGAATTATTTGGTTAATTTTTAAAGCACGAGTGGTATTCGGTAGAAAATTTCAAGAATACAAAAAGATTCATATTATTTACTGTTATAGTTGATATTACAATTATTGTAAGTAATATTGTAAACATTTGTATTGTCTTCTCCGTAACTGAAGTTGATCTTGAACCTCCTCCTGGCGCGCATGGTTGTAGATTTTCATGCCACGCATTTTTTCATCGATAGCCTGATGGTGTTCTTCATCTATCTGTGGATAGCTCGCAATAGATTTGGAGTTGGCATGTCCTGTTATTTTGATAAGTTCTTGCTCAGCAACTCCGCTCTTTGCCAAATTTGACACCGCTGTTGCCCTCAATGAGTGATTGGTAATTGTTTTTCTTTCCACGTCTAGTCCCACCTGGTTTGCTTGTTTCTTAGTCCACTTTGCTATCTCGTTTTGCACTAAAATGCATGAACTAATTCCAGACAAACTGCTTGTTTTTCTTTATAGTCGCTGGAGTCGTTTTTTCGATTTCAGCTCCTTTGAAAGTCCCGAAACGGTTCATTTCAGACGTTAAATATGAAATACTGACTAAATTATAGTATCTGTTTACTTCAGGTACGCGTTGCTATGGTCGTAAGCCTCTCTGTTACTTCCATGGCAATCGCGAAACATACACTTGATTTTTAAATCGCGTCACTGCAGTTGAACTGTCATCTAGCGCGCTGAATTACAGCGATAATCCACATAGTAGGTGGATTATCGCTGTAATTCAGCGATAATTCCACACCTCTTATGGACATTGCAACACATGAGTGAAATGTTCTCTATAATCCAGTAACATAATTATGAACCAATATAGGCCACGAGTTACATTAAAATACCAATGAATATATTTTAACTAGCATACTTAATTATTAATTGAAAAAAAAAAGTACTCGTTGATAAGCTTGAATATCTTCTCTGAATAGTAATTTAATTTGAAATATGGAAAATGAATAAGAATTTTTCGTTGTGTATTTCGGACGGTGTAATTACAGTTGTAGATCATATAAAATAGAGTGTTCATAACAAATATTCAACTAGATTGTCGTAGGACGGTTGAGGCATTAGCCAGGGCAGCAGTTGTTTTCGATGAAATTTTATCTTGCTATAGATGTGTTACCTCTGTCATGTATTAAAGGGTGATACATCTATCATGAGTAATTTCCGACCAATAACAGTACCGACTGTGATAGGTAAAGTTATTGAAAGATGTGTCTATAACAAAATGTATGCATTTTTAACCAGATTTGAAATTCTATCATCAAAGTACCAACATGGTTTTTGTCCAGAAAAGTCGATTGAAAGTACTTCCTACAACTTTTTTGAATATATTTACAATTCTATAGAAAATATGTTGGAGCACTCTTTTTCGATCTATCGAAAGCATTCGATACCATTGACCTAAACATTATCGAAAGCAAACTCTACTCTTTAGGATTTCGTGGTATCTTTCTGTCGTGGTTAGTCTCATACATGCGCCTTAGAAAAATATCTGTCAAAATTGAAGAGCATAGGTCTGACTTCTATTCTATGGACCTGGGAGTTCCTCAGGGTTCCATCTTAGGTCCACTGATTTTTTTATTATTCATAAACGATCTAGCACTTCATATAAGTACACAATGTATAGTTCTCTATGCTGATGATTCAACTTTGGCTGCTGATGCTGACAGTCCCGAGGGACTCCAAGGTAAATTGAATATATTGTCAAAGGAATTCACAACCTGGTGTGAAAAAAATTCTTTAATTGTGAACTCAGACAAAACAGTGTATGCAGTTCTATCGTAGATAAAAAATTGTAACAAATTTTCAAGTAAGAGTGATGGATGATGTAATTAATCTCTCTGAAAATACTAAATTTCTCGGAACTTTCGTAGATAGTGATATGAGATGGGAAGCAAATATAAATGCTGTTTGTAAAAAGTTAAATAGTGGTTATTATGCCATTCTACAACTGAAAAATATTTTTGATATAACTCAATTGATCAATATTTACTATGCCATAATCTACTCCCACATCTCCTGTAATATCAACATCTGGGGCAGCTCCAGCAACTCCAACAGAATATTTATTCTACAGAAAAGAGTCATCAGACTCATTTTCAACCTAAAGATTAGAGATTCGTGTAGAGAATATTTTAAAAGATTCAATATCTTAACATATCCATGTATATATATTTTTAAATGTATAATGTTATTTCTGAAACAGAAACATATGTACGACACTGTTTCCCAACATCATAACTATTCCACTAGAAACGGAGATCTCATCAGAATCCCGACTCATAACACATCATTCTTTAAAAACAGTCCGTCATATACAGGAATTACATTTTTCAACAATCTTCCAACTGATCTAAGGAAAATTCAAAACAAAAATATGTTCAAATCGAAATTGAAGAGATATCTGCAAGAAAACTGTTTCTACAGCATTTCTGAATTTTTAAACTCGAGATAAAATGTTAGTTCTGTCTGTGTATATATGACATTTCTATTTTACATTTGATTTGTTTTAAATTCCAGATAAAATGTTAGTTCTATCTGTGTATATGTGACATTTATATTTTGTATTTTGGTATTCTGATTATTTGTCTACCTTTTTGTGTTCTTGACGTATCCTATATCATGTATTTGATCTTAAAGGATTCAATAAATTATTATTATTATTATTATTATTATAAATGATTCAGATGCAAACTCTCTACGCTATGAAATAACCCCATTTAATGTTTTTGATGTATGAGATAAATAACTAATTAAATAACTGATTATACTTTTCTTTTTTTTTTCGTTATAGAAACCGGTTGTTAGAAGAGAGATCACCTTGAAAAATCCAAAGGCTGTACATCAGTGTGAATCCATTTACCTTATTGAAATAATCCTAATTTTCCCTAAAAGTCGGCATGGAGTTTCAAATAACGATCCAATTAGGCCCACCCCAAATTGGGCGATTTGACGTATTTACGAGTTTCATAGAGGGTGGTTTTCGGCTGATGGCTCTCTTTGGAAGCATTTATAGCTAATGATATATATCATAACTGTCAAGTTAATAAGGGTTACATCAAGTGGACAAGTATAGTTTATTGCTCATGAATTGGGGTTAATTGTCGAGGTTATGAACGATCAAAATTGAGCAATTAGGCCAAAAACTTTTTGGGTGGTTTCAACGTTGAAAAAATACAGTGTATGGTTGTATTAACAATATATATCCGACAAATGGTTCGAGAAAGGAATGAAAAAGAGGTGTATATTTCTTCAAAATATAACTTCTGGGTACATTTTTTTTTTCAAAGCTTCAGCTTGACTGAGTAGAAATCCGGGAAATCCTATGCACAGATAAGTAGGCATTTGTTTTTTGTGTGAAATTGAAAATTTCCAAAGAAGATTGATCCAATATTCATGTTGTTATTATTAAGATCCAAAAAAAAATGCAGGTTCTTTCGAAGGTCGCCAGAGAAAAAAAAATATTACATAAAACATGATAACGATGGAATATACAGTGTGACCCACTTAAGACCGGAGCACCCTTATAAAATCTACATTTTCCGACCGATTGAATTTTGCCTTTCCTCAGCAGGAAGAGTAGCAAAAAGTCTACGTGTGCACCAAATTTGCAGAATATTATTTCAAATTTCAGGGCATACTATAATTTTTTTTATGTTCTAAATTGCTAAATTTTATTAGCGATTATTTCGTGAGATTTCGACTCCACCACTGGATTCAGCATCGCTCGTTCAGGTAAATCCTTGAATTTCATTTGAAAATATTCATTGGCAACAAAGTTATAACAATATTAATTTTGATACATACCATTATTTATGAATATTTCCGACAAATTCTGAGAATCGGCAACACTGTCAACACAAACGTAGGAGATCTTTGAGGTTTCTTGAAGAAATTCATAACACGAATTGTTCTCTATAACATCTAGAAAGGGGTATACATTTGGTAATGAAGTCGAAAAACATCATAATCAGTTAATTAAAACAATTTTTGAAAGATACAGTCAGAGTTTTTGGGTTCTGGTATTATCTCCTCATACAGGCCATCCGACTTCTTCAGCAAAGTCATTTTGTTAACTTCTTCGTTCGCTAGTGTCAAAATAATGTTATTGAATTGAAAATTTAAAAATGTATCTAACTCGAGAAATGTGGGCTGTGATGACGTTATTATTTTTAATAGTTATTCGAGTAAAACAAAAGTAAGCCCTGACAATGACAGATTGAGTCTCATAATTCGAATATGAGGAAGGTATTGATTGATATTCAATTACAATAGGACGATATTATGTTATGGCTTTACAATTGTCTTTGCAAGAAAAAATTGAAATTGTGCGTCTTTCTGGATACAATGATACAAGTGAAAGGCGGTATGCAAGATATTCAATGATCGACATCCAGATCGCCCCCCTATCAGTAATAGTACAGTGCGTAGAATAAATAAAAGTTTCAATGAAACAGGAGCTGTATCGAAGAATATTTTGAGAAATAATGTGAGGAAAAGGATTGGATACGAACAGGTCATATTAGATTACTTTAGGAATGATCCCAATGCCAGTTTGAGAGTGACAAGCCCAGATTTGAATTCACCAAGGGAAAACATACGAAGAAGCCTGAGAAAATACAAAATGAAACCATTCAAATCCAATTTTTTGCATATTCTGGAAGACGGAGATCAAGAAAAACGACTAAAATTTTGTTTGTGTGCACAAGGAGAATACCTGAGAAACAGACGTTTTTCAGAGTGTATTTTATTCAGCGATGAAGCCACTTTCACGACCAACGGTGTTGTTTCATCTCAAAAGAATAGATTTTGGGCAACCGAAAACCCTAATTGGGTAATAAACTGCAAAAGACAATATTCGGAAAAAGTTCATGTATGGTGCGGAATATTGAATGAACGAATCATAGGCCCATTTTTTTCCTAAGGAAATATAAATTCCATGAAATTACTAGAATTTTTCAGAACTGAACTATGGAATGCTATCCATGATCTTCCTATTGTTGAGCGAATAAACTTACATTTTCAATTAGATGGATGCTCTGTGCATAATGCTGGAATTATTAAACAATGGCTGAATGAACAGTTTCCTCATCACTGGATTGGTCGAGGAAGTGAATTGATGGGATGGCCACCCAGGTCCCCATTTGACTTCTTCTTGTGGGGTCTTCTTGTACAAAAAGTTTACAAATCCCGCCAAAGAACTAGACAGGAGTTGTGTGAAAGAATACCTACGTCAAGCTTGTAGAGAAAGGACACCCGAAGGACTCAAAAATACTGTAACAAATATTCGAAAGAGATATGGAAAATGTATAGAATGGAATGGTGGTTTGGTGGAAGCAACAAAAATTCGAAATGTATCGATTAGGGCAAGATAATTATGGACCAAGATTACTCAATGTTGTATTATCGAAGTCATTTGTTAGCCATCGTAAAATTTGGAATTAAAATCAAAATAACGTTTTTATTTCATTCGAAAATTCTTGGTTGATACAATAATGGATATTATGAGGAGTCAGTTTCTCGACATTATGGATATTAATTTTATTCCAAAAATACCATTCTACAATATGTTATAACTCGAGAACAATTTGTGTTATGAATTCGAATTTCTACCAGAAACCTACGTTTGTGTTGACAGTGTTGCCGATTCTCAGAATTTGTCTGAAATATTCATAAATAATGGTATGTTATCAAAATTAATATTGTTATAACTTTGTTGCCAATTTCACGAAAAAAATCGCTGATGAAATTTAGCAATTTAGAACATAAAAAAAATCATAGTATGCCCTGAAATTTGGAATTACATTTTGCAAATTTGGTGCAAACGTAGACTTTTTGATACTCTTCCTGCTGAAGGAAGAAAAAATTCAATCGTCCGGAAAATGTAGACTTTATAAGGGTACTCCGGTCTTAAGTCTTGTATGTACATATATGTAAATATATATATTTATACATATATATATATATATTTATATAAATATATATATATATATATATATATATATATATATGTGTGGGTGGGTAGTATTTGCTGACTAGTTAGGTACAAAACTAGGGATTTGGGGTAAGCAGCAATGAAAAAGTAAACTCTTTAAGGTTTATCCGAGCTTTAGGAAATGTTTTATTTCCATCATCAGGGAGACTACAATAGTTGGAAAAACCAATAGTAATACATATTCTAGTTCGAAACATTATGCTACTTACAACTTTTTGGAGGTTGGTTTCAATGATGTTAACAAATTCATCTAACATAGTGAAACAAAGAAAATACGTAGATCAAGGAATAAAACGAAGTTCAGTGTTGATACAGCCACATTAGCATTGTTTAAAATTATATAAATATAAATGTTACTCTATGTGGTGTGACAAGTGAAACTGACAGGTTAGGAATAAATTCCGCAATTATATTCAAGCCAACGACACCTGACGGGTGTCACTTTGAAATGTTACAGTGGTGCCAACTGTAAATTAGTACCAACTGATGTTACCAGGTAGCGATAATTAAAAAAAAATATTTGATATAAAATTGTTGTCAATTTTGATTGATATCTAAAGACAATATATAAGAGTAGATCTCACTCAAATGGTTAATATCTGCTTTTTTATTTATACAATTGTTTTCGTGGGAAATGAAAGCCAATTCTAATAATGTTCTCTTAGATGTATGTCGCTAGCACTTTCACTGAATCAAAATTCATCTGGTGGTCAAATTCATTCACATGTTTTTTCAGGATGCAATCTACAGTCACTTTTATGAGAAATTATTGTGTTCGATGAAGATCTTCGCGTTTTTTTATTACAATCATGGCAAGGAATACTATAAATTACATTTGACATTGAGAATAATGGAGATTTATCTTTAACTTTAGAAAAAAATAGATCTGATTGTTAGATCTGTTTTATATATTTTAAATTTTTCAGAATGGTGAAATAATTTGGGAAGTTTAGGAGTGATCTTTCTTATATATGGTCATGAAGTGAAAAAATGTTGAGTAGGGATAGTGTTGGTTTCATTGTTGTTTGGAACAATGTTCGATTATTACTGTTCAAGGCTAGTATTTCTAAGTGAGAAGAGGTATCATATAGGATGTTATTAACTGAAGTTTTTGGATATGAATTTTCCAACAAAAGGTTGAAGATATAGTTTTAATTCTGTTTATGGAATTGAGGATCTGAGAGTTTCAGGTTCTCTTAATTCCATTAGAAATTTTTTCAGATCATTTCACAATCCTGAATATTTTCAAATATCATATAAAACAGTTCCAACAATCAGATCCATTTATCATAAAGTTAAAGAAAAAACTCCATTACTTTTAATATCAAATGTTATTTATATACAGTGCTTCTCAAAAGTCCCTCCCCCCCTCTTATTTTTGGAACGATTATATATAAACAAGTGAAATTTGGAAACTGGATATTAAAGGTTGTAAACTTCCCTACTAGTGATGATAGATGACGAAATCGTCAAAGATGACGTCACAAGGCCATTGTGACCAATAATTTCAAATGGAACCCTACGGCAAGCGACACCTCTTCAAAAAGGTATCGAGAAAACCTATTCAATGATACTAATTTTGTTTGTGTTTATGGCAGTTTTAATGGCTCATTAGTAAACATTAAAATTTAAATTCCATTCAGTATGATATTAATTACAGATTTAAGAAGCAGTATCTACTTAAAGAAATTGCTCGAAGTGACCTCCATTCACTTCCTGACAGCGGAATATCCTATTTTTAAACTCTTCTCGTACTTTTGCAAATGTGTCTGCGGAAACAGCCTCACATTCTGCAACAATACGTTGTTTTAAAACGTCAATATTGTCAGGTTCAGTGGCGTAAACCTTCGATTTGAGGTATCCCCACAGAAAAAAATCCAAAGGTGTGAGATCCGGTGATCGAGCTGGCCATTCCGTTGAACCTCGTCGTCCACGATACTCCTCATCCAAATACCGTCTTACTGCACCGTAATAGTGTGGAGGAGCATCTAGATTATCTTCCAAAATTTCAAGGATTAACGGTTCTATTGCGTTTTGCAACAGCTTCAGATGAACCTCACCAGTTAAATTAGTATTTGAAAAAAGAGGCCCAACGATGTGGTTTCCCAGGATACCTGCCCAAACATTCACCTTCTGGGGAAATTGGGTATGTGTTTCACGAAACAGGTGAGGATTTGCGTCAATCCAATACCTCACATTCTGTGTATTTACATTTCCATTTAGATAGAAAGTACTTTCGTCACTGAAACAAATTGTTTTCACATAGTCTGGCTGTTGGTTAATTTTAGTTTCCATATTTTCACAAAATTCTAGTCTTCGGTCTGGGTCGTCGTCTGAGAGTTGATGAACCATTTTTAATTTGTATAGATGGAATTTGTTTTTTTTCAACACCCTGTGTACTGTACTTCGACTGACTTCACAGGTAGATGCAGCGTGAGTTGTTGAAGAAGTAGGAATAACTATTACTTCTGCCAGTATATCAATTTTTTTCTCATCAGAAATTTGTGGTCTGCCAGATCGTTTCGCATCATTAATACTACCCGTTGTTTCAAACTCACGAAGAAGCTTCCTCAAATAAGTCCCCGAAACGGGGCGATCGGGAAACCTCTCATTGAAAATGCGTTCTGCTGCATGAATATTTTGTCTAGTTTCACCAAGAATTAGGATCGCTGCTACTTTATCACCTAAAGCACGTACCATTTCGCTTCTTGAAGCACTTGAACGTTCGGCTCACAACAGTTTAACAAATTATTAAAATGTACAAAAATATTAAAAGTACCAAAAGCTGCTAAAACAGTTGAACGTTCGATCAACAATACACAAATTATTAAATGTACAAAAACTTGGACAATTACAAAAACGTCGAGTTAGGGAGACTAACAGAAACGTCAGCTTATTTGACAAATTTCCAGAGGCGGAGCTTGAATTTGGAATTTTAGTATTAACTGATTCAATTCTCTGCGGTTTTTAAAAGCGAGTTGCCAAAACTGCCATAAACACAAACAAAATTAGTATCATTGAATAGGTTTTTTCGATACCTTTTAAAAGAGGTGTCGCTTGCCGTAGGGTTCCATTTAAAATTATTGGTCACAATGGCCTTGTGACGTCATCGTTGACGATTTCGTCATCTATCATCACTAGTAGGGAAGTTTACAACCTTTAATATTCAGTTTCCAAATTTCACTTGTTTATGTATAATCGTTCCAAAAATAAGAGAGGGGGAGGGGACTTTTGAGAAGCACTGTATAGTATTCCTTAATGATTGTAATGATCATTATAAGGGTAAAACGCAAAGATCTTTATCAAAATAAATTACTTTCTCATAAAAGTAACTGCAGATTGCATTCCGAAAGATGTGCTCTGGCAGAACATGTGAATAAATTTGGCAACCAGATGAATTACGAATCAGTGCTAGCGACAATCACATACAACAAAGAGAACAATCTGAGAAATGGCTTTCATTTCCCAAGAAAACAATTACATCAATGAAAAAACAGATATTAACCATTTGAGTGATATCTACTCTTTTTCAACGTCTTTAGATATCAATTCAAATCATGGCTACAATGCTATATCAAATAATAGTACCACCACCTGGTAACAACAGTTGGTACCACTGTAATAATTTACAAATGACACCATCATGTGTCGTTGGCTACAATAAAATTGCAGGAATTATTCTTAACTTGTCAGATTCACTAATCGCGCCACATGGAGTTGACAGTTATATTTATATAATTTTAAACAATTTTAATGCGTTTTTTATTAACTTCAAACTGTGTTTTATTCTTTTATTTTCCTTCTCCTTTTGAATTACTATGTTTAACATATTGAAAGCATCGTTTTCATTATTGTAGTTTCCCTGATGATGGAAATGAACATTTCCGAAATCTTGGATAAAGCTTGAAGAGTTTACTTTTTCATTGCTGCTTACCCCAATATTCCTAGTTTTGTATCTAACTAGTCAGCAAAGACTTCCAACATACATTTATTTTTTGAGAGTTTATCACACTAGGATATCTTTCATCAACGGATAGGAAGGTGAGAGAGGTTGCTTGAATTTCCCCATACTTTTTGCCTTACAAAATCCCTTCCATACTTCAACCCCCCTGATGAAGATGGATCATATTCGTACATATTATTTAAAGATTTAAATATCATCTGATTCACTAGTATTTGAAAAAAATTCACGCGAGCTCAAGCTAGTATAAGATTTCAATCAGAGACCACAATATTTTCATGGCACTCTCTTCAAATGCTTAATTCTTTGGAAGCCAGAGTGAGTTATTTATTCCTCCTCCTTGTCTGCTCCTAAATCAAATGCGAACATTTACAATTATGATTGAGCAATCTGTAGTAACTGATGATATATATGATATGAAATATTGAAGAATCCAGGCTAACAATCCCATCACCTCAAAACGGTCAATAAAATTTACAATGTTAACAAAGAGACATAAAATTTGAATGGAGGAGCAACATGTTAACACATCAAAAATGATTTACACACTGCTTTATTATAATAAAGTACAATGGCATTAATAGTGTTTGGTAGTAAATATGAAGGTGTAAATAAGTCCACCAAACCTTAAATTATAGTCATTTGAATAATATTCAATGATAATAATAGATATTTCTTGAAGCATTCAGTATTTCGAAATCACAGCTCAGAAGAATGGTTGGGAAAGTTTTAAGGATAGCACTTAGTGGAAATTTATGTTCGAAGAGGATTGCCCGCACGCAGCTTTGATTTTGTGATGAGTAAGTGTCTCGAGATGAACTATGTATGTTTATAAACATACATTTACTTGTGTTTGCTATCAACTGCAATAAAAGCTCTATGCCGGTTTTTCCGCAGATGCAATAGTAAGAGAGCCCTCGACCAAAATTTTTGTATTACGGCCAAAACCGTATAAAATCGATAGATTGATTATTCTGAACCCGGAAATACCAATATCAGATATTTTCCGCGTATCCTCTGACCTGACCTAATTTTAAAAAATGTCAACTTTTGTCGAACTGTATCATAGTATTTCGCCTGATTTTCGAAATGTAGTTGGAGGATAGATCTAAGATACCGAGAAGACGTTTTTCAGACGTCAGTAGGCGTACCCGGGAGACCATTTGAGAAAATTGAAAATGAGCAAATTGACTGAAAATCTTTTTTGCAAGTGAATTTGGGTCAGTTGATGCGAAAAAATCAATAACCCAATGAATAGAGACAAAGAGAGAGGGGTTATCTTACAAACGGTCCAGTTGTTCTAAATTTTTTATATGTTGTCTAGGATGGTTATTAAGTGTTTAAAATGCAAAATGCACAATTTTCCCCCCTCCGCGCATGCCGGCAATATTGAAAAACCCGAAAAAAACTTTTTTCAGATTTTCGCTTATATCTTCGTTTCGGTGCATTATAGCTTCAAAAAAGTTTCACTCAATGTTGTGGAGAATAAAATTACCTATAATCGATGTTTCAAATTTTGTTTCTAGGACTGATAGTTAGGAGTATGCACTTAAAAATAAAAAAATGATTTTTCGGAAATTTGTCAAACTTCTAACTTTAGAACGTTGTAATCAGTTATATACGAAATGTTTTCAGTCTGTCATGTTAGTTTGTTGTGGGTTATTTTGACCTCCTACTGTATTGTTTATGTCGAAGTTTTTAGTTGTCTCTTTGTGTGTAATTTGTTTTATGTGTTTTAATTTTGTGTAAATTCCCAGGAAAATCTTCAAGTACCCGTTTCCTTCGAAATGCTTGATGAATATTGCATAATTTTTGAAGTACATAATACAATTCTCCAAGTACTTATAGAGAAAAATCTTATCAATACTGAGTACCGAAGTTTGGCGTCTCATAATGCGGCATCCTTTTCACCATGTACGAAAAATAATGATACAAATTGGACGATTACCGTGTAACACGTCTGGGTGTTTCGGAACTATTTAGAAAGTTGATTGATTGAGTGTTCGTGAACAAATCGATCGATCGACGTTTTATTCGTGTAATTTAACACTTCCTACGGCAAATCTCACCATAACTGGGTGGGTAATTGCCCGTAACAGAGGCTCTAAAACGGCCCACAGCCCAACCGTAGACTTATTGGATTACCATAAAAATATTACTGTTGACACCATGCGAAATTTACATAAATCTCTGCCGGTAGGGGACAAATTGCTGTTTTTATGCAATTCGCCAAGGTTTTCTACAGGGTGACATTGATGTACTGGAGACCATTCGAATTTCATAAACGAAGCTATATGATAGTTTGATACGGTAGATAGGTAAAAATACTAATGTTGAATATCTGGTCGCGATCAGAATCCTTTTCATATTATATCATATAGCACCCAACTGCGGTTAGTCATCGTTCTTCTCCATTGAGGTCCCTTCATAACATACAGTGCGGTCCATAGGTATGGAATAAATTAATTTTTAGCGTTATTATGTATTTGTTTAAAAAAAAACCTGAAACAGGTCGATTTCTATTGTGAATTATGAGCAACCCCTCAAAAATTTTAAAAGAGAAGGGGGGTCGTGTGGCACCTTGTTTGGGAGGAATTTTCATTCTCTGTTCAGCAATATTAAGTTTTTCAAATTTGGTGTAATCTCAACTGAATTTTTTTTTATGTGAAATTTTGATACTTCACGTAGAATGAAGGAAATAATGTCACTAATGTTTAGGAAGTATTTTGCAATGTATTTTACAATTAAATTAAATGTTCAAAATAACCACCATTCACTTCTTGACAATGAGCAAGTCGATCTTGGAATTCTCGTACAACATTTTGTAGGACCTCAGGGGTTATGTTGTTAATTTCTGCAATATTGTCTGGTCTATGCAATATACTTTTATTTTAAATAATCCTATAAGAAATAATCAGATATTTTCTTATTTGTTTTGCTAAACATCAGGAAAAAGTCGTTCAAGACACCAACAAATTATTAATGCAATGTCAATCTAGTGGACTACTGTTATTCTGATATTTATAATTGCTGACACACGTCAGTGTATTAAAATATTTGTGTATGTATTTGATTAAACTATGGCGCATTTATCCTAAACTCAAAAAATAGACATTTTAATTTTGATTGGATGCGGTAATAAACCAAGAACTCAAAAGGAAGTTTGTGAAATGTTTAATGATAAATACTCTGGTCAACACGTCTCACAGTCTACAGTTAGCAAAACTTTTTAACAAAAAATTAAACCGACGAAAAAATCAAGTGAAAAGCAGAAAATAAAATAAACCTTCTTAGTCTAAATGATAATTGAGCTCCTAAACTAATGTAAGTAACTGATTTTGAGTCGTTGCCAAACAAACAATTATCGAAGATCATTATCTAAGAAAGAAGTCATCAAAACGCAGCCGTGCATCTCGCTGCAATCATTTTACGCTTCACCTAATTCAATTGCTAGTTTGTTTGGCGCCGACTCAAAATCAGTTACTTACATTAGTTTAGGAGCTCAATTATCATTTAGACTAAGAAGGTTTATTTTATTTTGTGCTTTTCAGTTGATTTTTTTGTCGGTTTAATTTTTTGTTAAAAAGTTTTTATTTTTTACTTCTCAGTTCCGTATTTCGTCGGTTTAATTTTTTGTTAAAAAGTTTTTATTTTTTACTTCTTAGTTCCGTATTTCGTCGGTTAAATTTTTTGTTAAAAAATTTTTATTTTTCAATTTTTTGTGACTAAAATCTACCAGTTACTACCTACTTGTTTTTTGATTACTTCCAAAATACTTACTTACCCACCTTACTTCAACTGTTACCAGTTAAATAATATGATTATCTACTTTTACTATTTGTTGTAATATAAATTATTTTCGTTGTTCTGGTTAGTTTATTTCATTACTTCGTATATCATTTCATCCTCCCATAAAATATACTGATTTTGACGGAACAAGAATAATGTCAGTAGCGATCTGTCATTGTCAACTACGTATGTGTGTGCCAATGTTCACTAGTGAAAAATCAATTATCCCCTATTTTTCCACCCGTAAGGGTGGCTAGTTCCTTTCGAAATCCAAATATAAGGTATACCCTATCCATTTACCGCTACCGCTACCATTAGGGGTGGATTTCATTTTTTTAATTCAAATGGGACCAAATTCGAAGTACACCCTATCCACTGAAAAAAGAATTATCGGAATCGGACGCCTCAGTAAGAAGTTATGCGTGATCATACATTAAAAAAAACTTGAGAGGTGTCAAGGGACACCCGGATGGAACGAAGTTCCTTTCGATTAATTATAGTGGAGGAATTGTAATAAAAGTTAATTTTTCTCAAGTTATGATAATATTTTATATATATATATATATATATATATATATATATATATATATATATATATATATATATATATATATATATGCACTCTGTCCGTCTATTCTTTCGTACACGTCATAGATGCGCGGGACTTTGTAAACACAACAGAGTGTGTATATATATATATACTCTCTCGACTCCGTAAACATAACAGCGTCTAGGTTAGAACACGCATGGCTTGCTAAATACATACGCATTGATATTGTAATATTAAAATATAATTTGCTTTTAAATTTATTAAAGTTATGACGCGTACACTTGCTAAACACACAATAATGGAGAGATTATGACGCTTATGACTTGGTTAGCACAATAGTAAAGAGAAGTTATAATGCGTACTTGCTAAAAATACATAAGCATTTATTATTGTCTGTATAAAATCTCTACTTACCTAACTCCATCAGCTATATCCGGAACTTGTGCAGAAACACTGTCTGGATTCATTATTGTTATTATTTTTTATTATTTATTATGTACAAAAAACCTGTATACACTCAACAAAAATAATCGTCGCGACACCACACTGTTCAATGTGAAATAGAAAGACGAAACGAAAATAACTGGCTTGCTTTCTATGAGAGAGACAGACAGAGAAACACGCGCACGCCGCACGGCTTACAACCATAGCGAAAGTCTCGTTACAACTTTTGGTCTTAATTTATTCCGTCTAGCCCCCGTTCGCAACGCGCGATAAGGAACTACGTTCCAATATGATGGAAAAACATAAAGTATACGGGTCGAATAGAAAACCTCCTCCTTTTTGGTTTCGTCGGTTAAAAATAGAAACAAAATTTCGTGAAACTGGTCATGTAAAAACCATTCAAAAACCAGTTCTAAATGTTAAATTGGATGAGGAAAAAATGCTAGATGTACTGTAAGCGATTGAGGAAAATCCGTATATGACAAGTAGACAACTTGCCGCCGACGATGATGTGAGAAATCATCGATATTGAGAGCTCTACAGCTCGATATTGAGAGCTTTACATAAAGAAAAATACCATCCTTATGAAGTTCAGTTGGTTCAGGAGTTGAATGAGGATGATCCTGATAGAAGGCAACATTTCTTTGAACTGATGATGGACAGAATGGAAGCAGATTTGCAGTTCATACACAAAAATTGTTTTTCCTGATGAAGCTACTTTTCATTTAAATGGAACGAATAATAGACAAAACTGTAGATATTGAAGAAGAGAAAATCATCATTGGATGTGTGAGGCTCACACACAATATCCTTAAAAAAGGGAACGTTTGGGTTCGATCATTAACAACAAAACTATTGGCCCTTATTTTTTCAAGGCACAGTTAATGGTGAGGTTTATCTTTATTTTTTAAGAACTTTTTACAGCCTACATTAGAAAGACTTTTTTCTGATGTTAATGATCCAAATGCAATAGATATATCAATTTGGTACCAACAAGACGGAGCTCAACCGCATTACAAACGTATTGTTAGAGATTATTTGTTTTTCCCAATAGGTGGATTGGAAGATGTGGAACGATTGAATGGCCGCCTAGATCCTCCGATTTGCCTCCTCTCGATTACTTCTTATGTGGTTAATCAAAATCGAAAGTAAATTTCAATAGACCAGATTTAAACCAGATTTAAAAGTTAGGATAACGAAATAAATGAACACCACATCGATCAGATGCAATGCTGAAAAGTGAAATCGTTGTAGGTGCTCTCGGAAAGAAAACAATCAGAATGACATCGAAAAAAGGTTAACCCAAGGTTGGTTTCTATCGCCTTTAAAGTTGTCACTGACCGTGGATAACCTGTTAGTAAATCTACATGAATATGGAATTACGATTCAAGGTTATGTCGATGTACAGTTAACGACATAACGAATTTAACGTGGAATTATCAAAACAAATTTGACAGTCCCAATGTTTCACATTTCTGTCACAGCACGCGCTGCGATCGATTTAACTGTCCCCACCAAGCACTTCGCACATATCCAATAGGAAATGGTCATATTGATGATAATTTCATTCACACATGGCTTCGCCTATGAAAAGTCATGAATTTAGTCACATGATATGCAATATGATCGACTATTCAGGTAAATAAAGAAATATGAACGCAGTTAAAAAGTTTTAGGCTATCAAAATGAACTTGTTCATTGATAATTGGAACTTTTGATTGCCTTGTAATTTCTAGAGTTTCAAGGAGATTGAGTTTTTTACCTTTATCGCAAATATGTAAAATTTCTAGGTCAGAGTTGGGATCAAAATTGTGCTTTTCTTTAAAGTTAGAAATATAATGACGGTTAACGTGTTCGGCTAGTCGTGTTCTGATCTTGCGGCCTGTTTGACCAATATAACATGTTTCACAATTAGGGATAGAACAATTTAGATTATGAACACCAGATTTATCCAACAATGGAATTTTATCTTTAGAGTTTACCAAAAAATTTTTCAGGTTGTTAGAAGTTTTGAAAGAGATAGAAAAGTTTGAATCAATATTGGCGTTGAGTTTATTAAACAAGATATTCTTGAGTTTAAGAGATAGAGGACCAAAATAGGACAAAAAAATATGTTTATTTTTGTGTTAATCTGAAGTTGGAAAATTTGTTGACATATCTGTAATATAATTTATTGATTGTGTGGATTGGGAAGACGTTGTATAAGCAATTTGTTTGATGATGTTAAGTTCTGTTGAGAAATTGGAATCATTGAGAGGTGAAAAAGTGAATGGAAGCATAAAAATTTCTGATTGTAAGGATTGTGAGAGTGAAAAGGTATGATATTATCAGTATTGGTAGAGGTTTTCTATATATGGAGAACTCAAGGGTGTCTGATTTGTGAATCATTAGGTCAAGAGAAGGTCATTCATTATTAGATTCCATTTCCATGGTGAACTGTATTCTTGGGTTGAAAGAATTTAGAAAAATTAAAAAGTGGTTGAGGTCATCCAAAGTGCCTTTGAAAAGTGGCAATATGTCATCGACATATCGATGCCAGAATAAAATTTTAGAGAAACTAGGATGTTTAGAAATGGTAGATTCAAAATTTGACATGAATACTTCAGCTAAAAGAGGACTAAGATTAGAGCCCATGGCTAAGCCTGATTTTTGATAATAAAAGGAAATATTGAATTTAAAAAAGTTTTGTTTCAGAACTAGATCCACTAGAGAGCATAGGTTCAATATATGATAGATAAGTGGGTAAATTAGAATTGGAAAAAAGTAATGTCTAACTATCATGAGACAATCTTCAGGAGCCATACTAGGAAAAAGATTGGACACATCAAAAGAAACTGAGATGCAATTGGGGGAATATTAAGGGATGAAATTTTGTTCGTAAGCTCGAGAGAATTTTTGGCTGAATGAGGACTGGAAAAATCAATAAGTAAAGGAAGTACGGAATTCAACCAACTAGCTAATTTGGAGGCAGGTGAGTTAGTGTACGTAACTACAGGCCTGATGGGAATATTTTCTTTGTGAATTTTAGGTAATCCGTATAATCTTGGGCTGGAGGGGTTCATCGGAGAGAGAAAACATTTGTTGGAATCTAAAAAGGTTATCGTGTCATGTAATTCATTGAAAGTTTTTTTACATAAAGTGTGAAATTTGGAGATGGGGTTAAATCTAATATTTTGAAAAATCATCATTGGAAAGAAACATTTCTACTTTCAAAATATAATCGGCTTTTTCCAAGATCTCAACAAAATTACCTTTGTCGGCTTTCGATACTACCAGATTATTTTCTGCTATTTTACGTTTCAATTTTTTGACAGTTTTATTCGGATTAGAAGTGTTATTGTTAGGATAATTAGTAGTTGATTTACAAGAATCAGAAGAGGAATTGAAAAAAAAAAATCAGCTCGTAAACATCTTTTAAATTTGGATGAACGGATTCTATAACACACTCGAATTCCACAGCTAATGTCTCAAGATATTTATTAATTATTTCAAGTTGGCAGATGGCCCTCGTGATACGGCTATTTTAAGATACAAACATATTTAATAGTGAATAATTTATATATATTTTAGGTTTTTGGGCGAGTTCATGAGCATTGAGTGATCATTGTAAATGAATAAATCTATAAAACGAAGAGAAACGGACACACGATTCCTTCAATTTTGGATCGAGAAGAATTGTTGTAATTTTTGCCGTTAAAAATTCAAATATAACATGAATTCTGGTAATTTTATCCAGTTTCAAGTGTGATTCGGGAAATATCCTCATCGAATATCATTCGTGCTGGAGGATTTTATTGCAATTTTTTTTAAATTTTTCCTCAAGCATTTTGCCGCTAGGAAATTTAAGTCGTGCAATTTGCGGCCTTATTATTAAAGATTAAACCACTCAAGCTTCGCTTCCGTGGTTTAATCAGATAATAAGACCACAGATCGCAGTCGAAAATTTCAAAAAATTTGAGCGTATTTTCCAGTTCGTATCCATGGCAATTCCATTGTACACTTTGATAATACAGTGACAATTTATAAGTAACGTCAGTTTGACAACTAATGTCAAAAATATTATTTATTGAAAATGTCTCGTTTCGGTCGGGCTTCATTACAAGCTATTGAAGAAAATGTGTTGGAAAACGAACCAAATAACACAAAATGGAACAGAAAATACGTGTGGCGTCAGTTTATGAGCTTCTGTGCTGAGAAAAACTATACTTTGGATGAAATAACACAAATTAATGTTCTGGCAGAAATATTAACGGACTGGGCATTCGATGTGCGTATGCAGAATGGCGATGAGTACAAGAATTTACTGTTGAAACGATTTGGAACGTAACCGCTAAATTACTGATGGAAAAATATTTCAATTAATACATCAATTTTAACCGTTTCACTAATATTGACTTCAAAGCAGCCAGAGATGCAAAAAATGCCAAGAGAAAACCACGTCAAACAGATCCAGAGAAGAGAAAGGAAAGTGCAGTTTTTCTGAAGTACGATGAATTCCAAAATATAGTTCGTGGTTGTGACGACAACACCCCAGATGGTTTGCAGAAGAAGATATTTTTTGTTTTTGCTTTTGAATTAGCTTGGCGTGGTGGAGAAGGCCACAAGTGCCTAATTTCGTACTTTAAAGAAGAAGAAAATAACGTAGGTAAAAAAACAGGAAGGATGATTTACGATCCTGTGTTTACTAAGACGACGCAAGGATGGGAAAACCATGCGCTTCATTGAAATGGCTAATAAACAATTAAATCAGTCCTGATTTGTGTCCAATTCGACTGTACAGAAAATTCCTAGAAAAGCGGGTTGGAATAAAAACAAAACGATTCTTTCTCATTGTAAATCCCGTTCGAAAGTTGAACAGAAAATGGTATAAAGATATTCCTGCTGGACGAAATACAGTAGGCAAATGGACTGTTCTACAAGCCAAAGCTTCTGGTTTAAATACAGAGAATATCAAGCCTACTTACCATTCATTATGAGCTACGGCCGTCTCCAATCTCGCAAAAAAGAGGGTGGGCGAGCAGCAACTTATAAAAATCACGGGACATTCAAATTCAAAATCAATAAGGCCATATCTTCGAATGGATGAAGATCACCATGACAAAATAGTTAAAAAAATGCGTGGCAGTGACGTACCACAGCACAACATTCTCAAACATCCTCTTCAATCGTTAATGCACCGATAGCTGCATTGTCTAACCAGAATACGTATAATAATTGTGTATTTCACTGCAGTTCCTACAACTTTTGATTTAGTTCAACCTTGAATGAATAGTTTCATTATATTTTTACGTATACTTTCATAATATTAATAAAAATATTAAAACAAACTTATTTCTGCGTCTCTTCTTTTTTCCAGTTACGGATGGTTATTGATGACAAGCTAAGAAATTATAAATTAATAACGTCAGTTTGACACGTTGACAGTTTATTCGGGAAATATTATCCAGAATTACAGTCGTGCATCAAAATAACCGTATAATTTCGCATTCCAGCGTGTTGTCTTTGAAAAACTGAATTTGGTCATTTTCATATTTTGGAGAAAGAGCCCTCCACCTTCGGTGTCGGGCTCTCTCTCCAAAAATGAAAATGAACTCGTGCAGTTTTTTGACAACACGCTGTCATGGAAAATTATCGGTAATTTTGATGCACTTGTGCAATTACTTACGATAAAACCCCTAGCACATATGATATTACCCTCGATAATATTGCACCTGTTATCATTAGCCTCAGGAAAGAGGAGGGGTCTGATGGTTTTACTAGGACATGAAAACATTGACAGTGATAAAACGCTTCGCACTGAGTGCAAAATTCTGCACGATGATAATTAACGAGCACAACATCCGTAAACTGACTGGAAATTAATATTACCGCATTAGAGTATGAAAATATCTTTTTCTTCAAATCCCTGTTTTTATAACTATTGGCCAGACAACATAATTACACCCAATATAACCTCAAAGGAAATCACCACATTTCAACATATACTAGGCGAAACTTAATTTACCTTCAGTTTTGTCACGTGTGAATATGAAATCCGATTACAACAGCTGCCAATGTTCCCACACTTGTGACCAGTACCCGTTGAAATATTCATTTGTTATATATTATCGGAAATTAGTTGCAGTTCCATACATTGGCCCGCTCCCGTCGAAAAAAACGTGCGAAATAAATTGCATTGAATTTTTAACATTGGTATCGGGTGAGACGAAGAGGGCAAAGAGAAGAAATAAGCTAGTTCAAAGCGTCCGACAAGTTAGCCAGAAAATTGCATTTTAAAGTTGTATACACCCAGTGCAATCTCCTCGCTATATTTTCTATTATGGATGGTATTGGATATAAGGTATATACGAGGATTACTCAATATATTCAATACTAATGTTGTATTTGAATGGAAACTAAGTTTGTATTAGCATGTTCCGTTATGATTAACAATTTTTGTATATCGATTCGTTCTGGAATCTCGACAATCTGGTTAATCCACTGAGATAATTTGAAAAACTGGGAAAATTGCTGACAATACTCCAATTCAACTTCAGCGCGACATTTACCATTTAACTGAAACTGTAACTCTTCCATTTGAAGAGCACACGGGAAAAACGATAAATCTTAAAAAATATAGAATGCGTTTCTTAACCTCAGATATTGAATTTTAAATAATTGATTCGTGCAACGAAAACATGTTTCTACCTGATATGTTATTTTTGTTATGTGTTGATATTTTCACAATCAGAGAGCCTTTCTGAAAATATTTCTCTGAATGTAGGTAATATGAAAAGTTGCAGAATTAATCCCTTCACCACTGTGAATCACTTCATATCTATATGCGCACTTCGATTACTGAGTTATCATAATTGGTAGGTCAACTACACCACATAAATTGTTTGTTAATACAATTTATATCTGGTATTTCCCATTGGATCATTTTATACTAATTACTGTTCCTTAAATCTGGAATGGGTTCTTATGGGGGTTAAAGTAAACATGGTTGACTACATCCACCCTTCATCTTCTTTAGGTAGATTTTTATCATGGTTTTTGTGGAAACTATACTCTCCAGGCAATCTTTGTGACCAGATTCGATCAAATACCCGACTAATTCTCCCTTCGGTAGGTAGCATGTGCCACATGTTCGTGAAACGGTTTGTCTGATCCTAATAGACTTTGTCACACTTTTACAGCTAATTTCATAAATTCCCGACTTATCCTGCATTTATTTTACACCAACCGGTTAACAATTGCAAAGTTATGAACAAATTCGGTGCCTTCAAAAAGTAGAGTAATTCACAATGAAGTGTCATTTCTATCTCCATTATTTATAAATATGAACTGATGTTGAAATAAAAAAAAGATAAAAAGATCCGAAAGGATACATATTCGGCAAAAAAATATATTGTTCAAATTTGAAGCTATTGTTAATTACGAATTTTTTCAAAGATATTTTATAGAAAACAATAGTTTGAATAATTATGTCAAAATTATTTCCCCTCGTGAAGACTTTTGTACATATGCTATTAATGATATGACGGAAATTATTATAATCCATAAGTTATGAATAAATGGAGTCAACAAAAACGGTACCTGTAAAAAAACATTGAAATTTGATTGTTTTGTTTTTTTAAATTATTTTTCATATGTGCAAAAATTCATTTTGAAACATTCTTCGTGAATTTTGATGACCACTTGTTGAAAACAATATAAAAAAAATACATAATTATTAATAAGTTAGAGTGATGATTGAAAAAAATCATATATTTTAAATTTGATAATTTTGTTTATGGGCACTCTGAACAATTCTTTAAAAATTATTTTTTGCTTAAAATCATTATCAGCGATTTTTAATTGTAGAAAAAAAATAAGTTTAAATTTCAAATTTTATTAATAAACAATTTGTTATAAACAAAAACTGAACTTTTGTTTCATTTTTTATAGTTGAAAAAATATCAACCATCAATTATCAATATATAAAAAATAAGGTATATTTTTCGTGGAATCTGATAAAAATATAACGAAGTTTAGTTTTTCTTCATAACAAAATGTTTAGATAATAAATAATTGAAATATATTTTTTTATAATTTATTAGAAATCACAAGAATGATTTTTCAAGAAAGAAAAAAATTCTTCATAATTGTTCAAACATTTGTTGATGTTTTTCCAGGCAAATGTCCAAAAAAATTTTGAAAAAATCATAATTTTTATAATATCTATATTAATTTTGTAACCAGATTCGATCAAATAGTTTAACAGTTTTATTGTTTTTTGCATATATGAAACAATCCCAAAAGATAATATAAAAAAATATCTGAATTTCACTGGTAGCTACCAAGTGATTGTCTGTTCTCTACTCAGAATATGAAAACAATATATGGAATTTTTTTGAGTACCTTTGCAGTACCCCCATCCTCTCAATTGGATGTTTTTAGCTACCTCAATTGGAAATGGTGAGAAAAATTATGATCAAACCTTGTAGTCCTTCATACTGGAATCTGATAATATATTATGGAACCCTGCCAAAACTGTAGGGAGAATGAACTGGTAGTTTATCATATAGCGCTGTATTGGCAATTCGAATGCTATAAAAATGGTCGAAGTTTCATTGGGTAATATTTCATTAGAAATCAATTAACAGTTTCTCCAACCCAAATTGTTTCACGAAAGCATATTGGAGTTCTTCTCTTCTATACGAATGGCCCATTGCACTAGGAATAGTAATTTGAATAATAATATTTATAGTTGGCAACAAAATATAACCGGTCTTAATAACCAAAGATGCTTATATATATTTTTGCCAAAGAAATTAAGTGTACATCTTCACATCAAATAGTAATCAATATTCAATAATCAATAATAACCAATATTGATAACATAAATGAACTACCACGAAAGAATGGATTGAAATGAGAGTGCCTACACATTAATTTTCGTATTTTTCAATCAAATCCCGATTTAATTCGATACATTTATTCAATCATTTTCTAATGCTAACTAACCATAAGATTCGATCAACATTCGATCATTGGTTTGGGGTAATATCTGTGCAAGCCTGTCTTATTCTTTCACGCAGTTCCTCTTTGGTGGTTGACAGTTATTCCAAATATCAATCTTGGTTTCATTCAAACATGCTTGGGATACCACATTACAAAAATATTATTTTCATTAGGAGGCTTTGTAACTTTAGTTGCTATAGAGATAGATAGTCAACAGAACAATAGACGAAAAGACACAAATTTGTCAGTGTTAATAGTGAAGTTTATAACTCCTCAAGTACCTACACTAATAAAGGAGTATGGCTGATAATTTGACTTTGCAGGAGAAAATTGAAATAGTAAGACTTCGTGGTAACAACGACAGATCCGAAAGGGAAGTATGTAGAATTTTCAATAACATGCATCCGGAGCGTCGAAATATTAGCAGAGCTACAGTTGGCCGAATAAACCAAATTTTCAATCAATATGAAGCTGTTTGTAAACATATTCTGAAGAATAGTAATATTGTACAAAGATAGAGACGAAATAATTCTGAACGAATTCGAAATCATTTTAATAATAATCCGAAAACAAGTGTGAGAATTGCAAGTTTGGACATTAACTTACCGCGTGAAACAATAAGGAGAAATCTTAGGAAATATAATAAGATGAAGCCCTTTAAACCAAAGTTTCTTCACACCTTAGTAGAAAGTGATAATGAAAAGAGGATGGAGTATAGTTTATGGGCTCAAAAAGATTATCTAAAGAACAGGAATTTTCTGAAAAAAATTTTGTTCTGTGACGGGTTAATTCTCAAAATACAAGGTACTGGACGGAAGAAAATCCACATTGGATAATAAATTGCAGAAGACAGTACTCAAAAAAAAAATGTTTGGTGTGGACTATTGCATACCAAAATAATTGGCCCCTTTTTTTTGAAAGCATTTTAAATGGTCAAAATTTTTTGAATTTTCGAAACCCGAATTTTCCAACACTATGGATGAACTTCCACTGGCTTCTATTTCAATTGGATGGCTGTTCCATCCACAATAGCAGGATTGTGAGAGATTGGTTGGAAGAAAATTTTCCTATTCGGTGGATAGGGCGAAATAGTGCATTGATCGAGTTTCCCCCCAGATCCCCGGACTTGACTCCATTGGATTTTTTTATGGGGCTTCGTTGAAGAAAAAGTTTACGAAACTCACCCAACGAGCAAAGAGGAACTGCGTGAAAGAATAGGACAGGCTTGCAGAGATATCACCCCAAACTAATTATCGAATGTAGAAAACGATACGATAAATGTATCGAATTGAATGGAGATTTGGTTGAACAGCCGAAATTTGATGTGCAGGCACTGTCATGGCAATACATTCTTTTGTAGTAGTTCATTTATGTTATTAATATTGGTGATTATATTATTGGAAGTAAAGATGTGCATTTCTATTATTTAACAACAAACTGCAGTGTTCTAAGAAACATGACATATCCCACATAGAGTTGTTATGTTCTGAAGGAGTATTTTAAACCATATTATTTACAAAATTGTGATTTATATGACAACTATTTGAATTATTTCGATATTGATTTGAATATTTTACTTATGCTATATTTCTGTTGAAAAAAAAAATTATCGTGAAATTTTGGTCACACCCATTCGAAAGCATCAAAAATCCAGTGGTGTCGTCAAATTTTATAAAAAAATATCCCTAGTATGTTTTTTGGATTTTTGACCTTGAAAAAAAGTAGGCCGTGAAATTTTTATTTTTATTTCGAATTTATGGCATTCAACTAGAACTATTCATGCTCTATCTACTGAAAAAAAAACTTCTGAATCGGATAATAAATATCAGTTTTAGAGAGGTGGCCCGCTTTCAAAAGTGTCTCTTTGTATATATTGTATGAGCAATTAATTTTTGATTATCTGTGTTTTGTTCCAATGTTTATTTAATTCATTCGATAACAATTTCATTCAATTAATTGGTATTTCTTCGATTAATTTGAAAGTATAAAGAAAAATTTCACACTTGTATGTAGTAGTTATAATTTTGTTATTTTATGTTATTTATGTAGTTATTTTCTAATGACATGAATAGAAATGTATTTCTATGAATTCATAACCGAAAATAATTATTTGTCGTGTGTATGTGTGTGTTTGTCCAGGAATATTTCTTCTTGGGGGTGTTATGTCTGGGAATGTTGTGTTTTGGGGATATTTTTCCTGGAGATATTTTGTCCATGCATATTTTGTCGGGGGTATTTTTTCCGGGGATAAAAACGCATAGAACCAAAATTTTTACCAGTTTTTTTATGGAAATTTGATATTTCACTCTGTATGTATGTTCATAATAACAATCAGTATGATTTAATAGAAGAAAAAAATTAAATACAATTGTTAGCATTTGTAATGCTAAACACTCAAATAATACAAATCTGCAAGTTTACGATCACTTTCATAGTGTTACCTATGGGTAGTCCTAATTAATAATTGAACATAAAGAAAAACAAATTACACAAACGTTCAGAAATCTAAATAATAAATCATTGAATTCTCAAATTCCCACTTACTTCCTTCCATCGCCAAATATTTCTATTGTTCGTGCACAAAATTCTTTATTGACATTTTTTTCAAAAAGATTTCGCTATACTGGCACAACACTTCATAATAACATTTTCTATTTCATCGCTATTTTGACATGGTTTTCGAGCATTTTTTCTCAAGATAAATCAGCAGATATTTTTCTTATTCATCTTATCTTCAGTTGTCGTCCCGTTTGATCATTGTAATGAGGATACGTTTGGTTATATTATCTGATTCTATCAATGCAGAACTGTGATGTCTCTCAAGATGACAGCAAATGAGGTATCCATGTATCCAGTGCCTTCTCCTGCCCTTATATTTCTCTTTAAATAATAAGGTTGTAGAGTTGAGAGTGACACTTCCTTGTCAGAACACTGCAACTTTGCAACTTGGTAGCATGCATCTCTTTCAGCAGCGCGATCAAACAGCGCGATACAAACTAATTTTCCGCGACAACTTCGATGAAATTTGAAAGGCCTTGAGAAAGGTGTACTGATTTCCCGACACGACAAAGGGCTCACGTGGTTATCACACCGACCCAAATTAATTCATGTGATAATCATTCGGTAACAATTTTTTTCCAGTCCCATTACTGAAATACCTTTTCTCTTGATTTATTGGCTATTAAAAAATATCAACCTCCAATATGGTTGCTCATAGAAATGTATGTTTTGCAATCGATTAATGAAAAAAGATGCATTCCAAATTGTTAATTCCTGTTGAGCCCACTCCACCAGAAGAAATGTGTTATAATTATATGTGGAGCATCAATATTCATATTACTTTTTATCTCGAACCAGATCTCTTCACACTTAGTAGCATTTAACATGTAGAGCATTAAAATTCAAAGAGCCTTAATGCAGAATAACTTTTTAATTACTGGATCGATTCAAATCTGATATGAACTTTCGTCAAAGGCACTAAGTGTTAACTCAACACGTCTTAATTTGTTTTGACAAGACCCACTAAAATATTTTGTTGTTTTAATAGTATTGCTTCACGATGAACGGTTATAGTGAGCTGACTCGAATTATATTACTAGGTGTTTTCGGTTACCTGATTGGCTTGGGAATGGTTATATCTCACTAATTTGTCAACTACAAATCTTTCAATAGGTAACTTCATAACTTAGCGAAGATCTGAGGAGGGTATAATTAGAATATTATTAGAATTGCTATCTTTGGAGTTGTGAGGAGCAAGGGTAAAATATTTTTTCTGGGTCTAAACCTCCTCATAATCTGAGGAAACAAAAAATGCACAGACATTTTCAAAGCAATTAGTTTAATGAACAGTATATAATATAAGTGAGCTGTTATTATTACAATTCACCACAAAAATAAGTTTTTACCCCACCCGTAAAAATAAATATATATTATATACCAAGAGCCCGTATCACTTTTCAAACGTATCATGAGTTTACGCACACTGAACACGGGAACTTCTAGTATCGATGTCGATGATACTACAGACATGCCCGCCATACATTTTTTTCGGGGAGGAGTGATAGTAGGAGGGATGCTGAACGGTTGTAAGGAAAGGTGGAAAAAGTTCACGACTGAAAATAGTAAGAAACAAAAGTTTACAATAAAATAAAGCGACGCTTGCCGATTCTCAGTCGTCTAAAACTTGACGTTCACCTTGTGCAAGGTTCATTAAATGTCAAAAAAACGGACCCGGAAAACTTTTCAAATTTACGACTAACAATGGAGGAGATCTTACCATTAGCCTTCAGAAGACACAAGTATTGTCCGTCACTCTTTTTCAATGTGGCGAAAGGGCCCTCCGATTTTGGAGAAAATTCACAGATTTTTTTATGATAAGTATACATTCCAAATTTTAGATCATTCGTGTTGTTAATGAGTGATATTCAGATGTAGAATGATTACTTGAAGACAATATTGTTGAAAAGCAGAGAGTATGCTTGAATATACATTTCCATCTTCTGTTTACATTTTCATCACTGTATTTGTTACAGGTATAAAATGAATTCAAGATTGATCAGTGATTTAGATACTTTTAACTGAATATTTCTTATTTTTGCGACTGGCATGGCTTTAAACATACTAACAACAGCTAAGAAATTCATTTTTACTTTTGCGTGCTTCCGCTGTATCTAAATCACTTCATATAAGCCATGAAAATCCGGAAATGGAAAATATATAGGTCCAAAAACATATCAGGACGCTTCACGCGGCCTTCCATTTGTTCACTGACAATACTCCACCGACACGTTAGATGACTGACACATGATCCAGCAGGTCCAATTCAGGTAAATATTCAAGTGTCAGTCTTCAGAATACAGTATTTAAGAAATTAGGAGCGATTATGATTAGTTATATCATACCTACATCGATAAATTGCAGCCTACGTGTTAGCTTAGCGACCCACTGGGCATTATCCATACAACAAACAGCTAAAGAATGTATTTTTAACTTTACGTCCTTTTCGAGTGTCAGTCAGAATTTTAATCATACAAATTCAGATCTAGTAGCCGTGCTCTACAGAGCCTGATACCACATGGACTTTATTTTACGACTGATAAGATTTCCACCACCTGATGGACGTCTGAGAATTGCAGTTCGCGACTAGGTAAATGGATTTGAACCTAATTTTAAAAAATCAGTCGTGAATTTATCATAAAAAAATTTCAAAATTTTGTCTAAAATCGGTGGGCCCAGCACCCTTCCGCTCCATTGAAAATGATTGGCAGACGAAATTTATATTGTTCAAAGGCTCGTAACATCCCTCCAATTGTCAGTTGTAAACTCTCGAAAAGTTGCTACATTTGTCATCCATAGAAACAGAACCAGGAGCAGACCCAATCAAAGAAAAGTCATCTGCATATGCAATATAGTCTAGTTCTCCGAATACAGTCTCAATTTGATCGACACATAATATAAATAAAATTGGTCCCAAAATAGACCCTTGAGGAACACCTATATTGATGGGAACTGACTCTGAGTCTATTTTCTTTATTTCATCGTTATTTCGATACTGCAAGGGAACATATTGTTACCAATTTTTCAGAAAAGAACTGATCCAATTTGAAGAAACCCCTCTAACACCATAGTTCTCCAGAGATGATAGGAGTTTAGTGTGATTGGCGCAACCGAATGCCCTACTTGAATCACAAAAAGTTACAGCAGAGCATTCGCCTGCCTCAATAGAGTTAAAATTTAATGTTAAGTTGTGAAATAAATCTATTTGAATTGAACAATGATATTAAAGCCGTAGTGGTTGATTTTATCTTTCGGAAAGCATGTTGGTTCTTACTCAAGATATAATTTCCATCAATGAAGTTCATAAGTCTATCTAAAAATTCGTATTCAAATATCTTGGAAAATGAGTGAAACAGTTATTTGTTCATCATCTTGGGATTATCTTTTTTGTGTATCGAAACAACCTTGCCTTTTTGTAATCTTAGGGAAATGACCTTCAGAAAAGGAGAGGCTAAGAGAATTGTTATAGGGTATATTATTGTATTGAGCATTTTCTTCAGTAGAAATAACGGGATGTCGTCTGGACCAGAAGACTTTTTTTTTTCAATCCTCTACTTAACATACTGTATAATTTTTGTTTGGTATGAGGTTGAAGTTAAAGTTATTATTACCGATAGATTTCTTTGATACACTACTGTGACCTATTCTCTTTATGATTCCACAGGATTCATTAAAAAAAAATATTGAGCTCAGTAGCGATAATATGGGGATCTTCAATTGGAGTTCCATTTTTTTCAATAAATATATTTTTTGGTTCTTTTGTTCTATTAGTTAGTTCAGAAACAACATCCCAGGAGGCTTCTGACTTATTATCGGAATTGGTTATTTTGTTTTGGTAAAAAATAATTTTATTTGTTAAAGTAAGGTGATCTTTTTTTGTCATTTTGTATGTATCTATAAAAAAAGAAAATTTATTTTTTTGCTGGCCAAGTTTTCTTAGGGACAAGCTTGATTCAATGACAGAGTCGTTGACCCATTTTTTGTTATCTTGGTTATTATAATATTTTCTTTTAGGAAAATCAGTTTTGAAATGGAACATAAAAATGTCATAGAAAGGCTCGGAAGCTTCATCACATTGATGAATTCAGTTCAGAAATAACCAGCTCTCATTCACAAGAGCTCTTTCAAAATTATTCGAATTAAATTCACCAAAACTTCGTCTAATCCGGCTATGGTTACTGCATGGCTCCTCATCGTCAGGAAACATGTCAAGTTCAAGTAATATACTGTGGTCAGAAAACGTGATGTCTTCAACACAATATATGCTGTTTTTGTTGAAGTTTCAAAAAAATTTATCAATTATTGTAGATGTATCTCTCGTGATTCTAGTGGGCCATTCCACAATTGGTGAACAGATAAAATTCGACATCAAATTACATAAATCATTAAAATAATCATTCTTGAAAACATCGAAGTTAAAATCTCCACAGATGATAAATTCAACATTGGTTTCATATAAATAATTCAAGAAAGCTGTTAAATTATTCAAAAATATTTCCGGGTCTCCGCATGGAAATCGGTAACAGTCAAGTACAATATTCAGATAGCCCTTATTTTTCAAACTGACGGCACATATTTCAAAATTTACTCACACCACGGATACATTTTTTAGTCCATATGGTCACTCCACCGCATGGCATATTCATTCTGCAAAAGTAGCTGACCAAATCATATCCTTCAATGATCACGTTCTTTATAGAATCTTCATCTAGACCAACTTCCACTATACCCAGAAAATTCATGTTGCTGAATTCACAAATGTTAGTTTGGATGCAATTGACTTTTCGTCCATTGAGAATATTTACATTAACAAGAAGCAGATCGGACGTAATAACTGTTACTTTGGGACGATGGTCCTGTTGCGCAGCTGAAAAAAACGAATCACACAAGCACCAGTTGGCCATATACTAGGAGTCATTGCTGATTTGAAGTTTTTTCGTAGATGGTGACTTTATATGATGTATAAATATCTGGATATTCCGAAGACATTGGTTCGCACTTAGCTTCAGGGAAGTGTTCTTGAATTATTTTATTGAGGTCGTCATGTTTTGTTTCCGGATTTATTCTGTAAACATGTGAAGATGTATATCTGGAAACTCCTCTGATGGAATCAGAATCATTATTCCCGACAATCACTTTCCGTCTGCGATTTCTTCGCTTTATTTCAATCATTTTCATAATTCTTCGACGATGAATTATTGTCCTTTGTCAAGTTAATGTAATCGTCCATTTTATTTCGTACTTGTAAGACTGCAGAAGATACCATCTTTTTGTTAACAGCTGTTTGAAGTTCCCTGCTTGTTCATTGATGTCTTTTTTATAAATTTTGTTTGGGCTAGACTCATAAATAGTTTTTTGCCTTCAAGTTGGTCAGGTATAGAATTTGTTTTTAGACCATTCGAAGAAATACTCGTACCGGGTTTAACTGGATCACTACAAGATGGCTCTGATGGTATTGAATTTCTATAATTCAATTGTTTATGAAAATATATTAGTTCTTCTTGTTCTTGAGTTCTTTTCTCTAGATGCATCAGTAGCTTCTGTAGAGTTTCCAATTGAAATTTTAAAGAGATTATCTCATGTTTCATTTCGATGTACTGAATATTTTCAGAGGTTATGTTTAAGTACATATGAATCGTGGATCATTTCACTATTGAGAGCCTCTCGCAAATTTGAGGAAAGTTTAGTTAACACTTCATTGTTTATATTCACTGGTAACTTCTGCACTGTAATTAAGTCAATAATTTCATTAATTTTTTTAAATCTATTTGACTCCGTAACTAACACTAAAATTTTGCGCCGCCATGTTTCGTTCGCTCATTTCTACAATTGTCGAGACTTCTCTATGGTATTCGACTCTGAGGGCTTTGTGCATATGGGAAAGCCGCAAAGGAGGATACATTACATTACATCATGGAGTACTATCCTTCTGTCACTTTTCGGGTCGCTGATATTTGGCATCATTATTTCGAGTGCCGAGGACCTCTCTTTGGCTTTCGTGTTTACATTTCTTATTTCTTATATGTTTTTTGAGTTGAATGAGTGCCCTGTGCTGTAACCCATTCAGTGACCATGTTGATGCCTTCGTTGATGATATAGACAAGGTCGTTTCCATCTTGAGCTGTCCCAAGAAGAGCGAAATCGTCAGCAAAGACGACCGTTATTGAGTTTTCCGGCTAATATAGCCTCAGAACGTCGTCATAAAATGAGATTCCAGAGTGTAGGCACTAGCCTACAGCCCTATGGGACACCGGTTCTTATCTCTATAGCGACAAACGTACTAATATGATGCTCTTCAGGTACTTTTACTAGGTACTTATTTCTTTCTTCATCCGCAGGTAGTTTATAATCTCTTGCCAGTCGATGTCCTTGAATGTGTTCTATATATCGAATGCGATCAGCACTACTCATCTGTGCCTTGTGGTCTTGACCAATATCAAAACTTCCAGGGTGGTATCCATGGTGCATCTGCCTTTCCGGAAGCCGAATCAGTTTCTGCCGAGGTCTCCAATCTGCCTGATTGCTCTTTCCAGTCTGCCTCTAATTATAATGTCATATGATTTGCTAGGGAGGCAAATGGGTACCCATTTGATTTTTTCTTCCTGTACTGATTTTCCTTTCGAAATAAAGCTTGGCAAGTTTTCAAGAGTCCGAGAAAATATGTTCGATAATGCTGCTTTCATCTATCCTAAACTGAAGGAAATCATTTCTCAAAGTCATTTCTTCTGCATATCCATGCGTGTTACCGCTTGAAAAGAGCTTGGCGACTAATCTTCGTTTATTCTCTATTGGCATACCATGCCGCTTTCCTATATATTGTTCACCAACTCGTTGCAGAGGTTTTGCCATGTTTTTATTGTAAGATAAGGTCGTCTCTGTCTTTCTGAGGTATTTGAATAGATGCGCCAGTTCCTTTGCTTCCTCCTGGTTTGCGCACTTCTAGCTGACAGCACTCTTTTTTTCTCCCGCCTATCACCTCATTCCACCAGTATAGTATGATGTTATTCCTGGCCCAATCAATTCACATATTTTTTCTATATTGTTTCGATGTTCCATTTGAGGGGTATATTAAATTCTTCCCATTCCATAGTACTACTGGGATATTCGGTATTTCTTGCCCTGGTTTTTGAACCCGCTTGCACGAAGTATATGTATCGGTATTCTGTTAGCGTATCTTACTCCAGAACTTTCCAATCTTTCATAGTGCACGCTGTCTTTCGTTGAAGGGGATGATTACTATTTTTGAATAAATCCACCTTTATTGCTTGGATTTTTGTTTGTAATAAACTACTTGCAGATAAGAGAAGTTAATGGTTTATACATATATCGTTTGAAAGACGTGTACACTAAAGTTTTTGATTAATCTAACTGACTGACATATCTATCATTATATGACAACTTCATAACACTAACAGATTTATATATTCCAGTGAATCTAGATGATGTGGAGATATTATACATTTTATATTCAACATCTATGAATGATGCACTGTTGCCTCTCAAAAAGTTAAGTCTCGTACCGATACCAAAAGATCGAGGGTTGCCAACCATCCTCTTATATCCGTTGAGGGTGATTCCCATTCTGCGTTGACATCCCCAAGGATGACGCCTAACTTGTTCTTTGTTCACTGTAATAGTGTTTGAGGCTGAGTAGCAACATTAGAGTTCTATTTTGGCAGATGCGGAACCAAAAAGCCATTGCAGGATTCTGTTTCTGAAATATTCCTGCTTTTGTAGGCGGCGAATATTTTTCTAGTATCTATGAATCGATACCTCGATATTTTATGGTCTTCAAGTTTGGTTTGCTAACTATAAGTAGGTAGATTCATTTTTTGGTTCGACGTAGGTTTGCGTGATTTATATCTCCTGATCTATTATATTATATCTTGTTATTTCTGGTGGTGGTGCTGATGGCCGAATTTTTCCCATATCTCTCGGTTCCCTAGTCTTGCTTCTGCTTCAACTTTCATCATATTTCTTCATTTGGGACGTGTATTCTCATGTACAGTCTTTCTCATCATGTCAGTTCCTGAGGTCATCCGCCCTCTTCTCTCCTGTACCCTGGCTAGTGACGTGTCCAAACATCCTGCGTTTGTAGCACCTCACTGGGCTGAATCTTTTTGCAATCTTACAGCTCAGCGAACAAATGGTTATTCTTTCTTTAGCGCACAGTTTCTTGGCTGCTCCCCTCAACGCTGCCACTACTATCCTCCGCTCGTGTTCGATGTCAACGATCTTATCCACGTTTCACATGCTTATTTTTTTCCTATTGTCGCCATTGTATCACCTCCTTTTCTGTCGTGGCGTCGTCGATGTCGAATTGAGTTGTTTTATTTTCATTGTCCGTTTTAATCCAGTGCAGTTTTGAATGCTTTCACCTTATTGCAGCCTCTTTTCAGTTTGGATAGACCCTCCTGGTCTTCTTCATATTTTTTACCGCAATACCCATGTTTACGCCTTCCAGGAGCATGTTCTCAGGACGAGTTTTCCTATTTTGTTGTTTTGAATTCGCTAAGCTTTCTGATATAAGATGGGTTGATGACTTCCTCCACCACCATGTAAGCCGTGCGGGCTTTCCATTGCACAATCTCCGATCACAGGAACCTCTAGACTAGGAGAAATCGGCGCATGAGTACCGAAAACTATTCCACCTCAATGTTTTCATGCGATCCTCTTCAAATTGCCCTACTGATGATACAAATGCATGTTGCCATGGGGCAACCCCGTGCCATATTGTTTTAACCGAAATTGTTCAAACAATTGCAAGGAATTGTTATTTTTCAACCGGATTTTTTTTTTATATTCTTTATCAAAATACAAATAAAAAAGGTCCTATGACTTTTTACGATAAAGTTAATATTTTTAGAGATATGAATTCTTAAAGGTTCAAAAAATCTCATATTTGGGTACTTTTGACCCATGAAAAATATATTAAAAAAAATCGAAATAATATTTTTTTTTTATTCTTTATACAATAGTTAATAACATTCTGAATAGAGATTTAAAAAAATTTCATTGATTATACCTGTTTTTTAATTATCAATTTCGCGCGCTCACAAGTATGCATCGCTTAACTTTAAGTATCGCCGTCTCTCTCTGACTCATGCGCTGCATCGGCCTCTCTGTTTCCTGAATCATTATTTATCATTTATCTTAAAAACTATTAACTTTTTTGAGATTGTTAAAGGAAGCAATGTTATTAACAATTAAATTGTCTACAATTTGTTTTTGACAAATTTTTTTCTGGAATCAATTTTACAAACGTTATTTAAGCATGAATCGGAACATGTAATTAAAATTTTACCTGCTTTACACGCATTTACGGGTTGTGATACGACTAGTAAAATTGGCACAAAAAAAAAGCTTTAGAACTGCTACAAATAAAAGAAAATCGTGATGTCTTAGTCCCTCTTGGCAATGGTTTAGAATTAAGTACTAAGGAGTTGACAGGCTTAGAAACATTGTATTTAAATATTTTGGGTAAAAGAGGTAACTCCGCGGATGAAGCTAGACAAATTATTTTTTCTCGTTGCTTTGGAACTAATATTAATTTATCGAAAATTCCGTGCACATCAGATGCCTTGCATTTGCATGCACTTAGAGCTTCTGCTCGAACATACATTTGGAAAAAAGCGTTGAATCCCCAATATAAAACATTAGATTTTACGAATTTCGGATACAAACTGGAGAATAGTACTTTGCTACCTTTATTCATGAACAAAAGCCCATTTCCAACTTATCTTAAAAAACCGTGCAATTGTAAGAAAGCCTGTAAAACCAAAGCTTGTTACTGTAAAAAAAATAATATTAGTTGCATACTTCTATGTGGCTGTGATTCAGAAGACTGTAAGAATATAATATATAAAAATGATATTGATAATAAATAAATACCTTTTTTTTAAATCTTGTTTTATTATTTCATACTTCTACATCTATAACCTTCGTTTGAAGAAGTTATTCAATGTAATTACTTTCTGTTTTAATGACAAAAAAATAATATAAACTGATTACATGTTCCGATTCATGCTTAAATAACGTTTGTAAAATTGATTCCAGAAAAAAATTTGTCAAAAACAAATTGTAGACAATTTAATTGTTAATAACATTGCTCTCTTTAACAATCTTAAAAAAGTTAATGGTTTTTAAGATAAATGATAAATAATGATTCAGGAAACAGAGAGGCCGATGCAGCGCATGAGTCAGAGAGAGAGACGGCGATACTTAAAGGTAAGCGAGCATACTTGTGAGCGCGCGAAATTGATAATTAAAAAACAGGTATAATCAATGAAATTTTTTTAACCTTTAAAAATTCTATCTCATGAAACCTTTTTTATTTGTATTTTAATGAAAATAAAAAAAAAATTGTCCGGTTGAAAAATAACAATTCCTTGCAATTGTTTAAACAATTTCGGTTTAAACAATATGGCACGGGGTTGCCCCATGGCAACATGCATTTGTATCATCAGTAGGGCAATTTGAAGAGGATCGCATAAAAAAATTGAGGTGGAATAGTTTTCGGTACTCATGCGCCGATTCCTCCTAGTCTACTCAGCTTCTTGTATATTATTTCGTGGTAGAACGTATCGCTCCCTCCGTATCCGTAAAACAAAGAAGTGCATCCATCAAAATATTGTGGTCCCCATGCAAATATCGCCTTTTCTCTAGAATGATTCGAATCAGACTCGTTATAGATTCTTCCACATTTTCACTACGTGGTGCCACCAAGAATATTTAATTTATTTTCATCCCGCAATCATATAATTACCTCAACGTAGAAGATATCAGTAACCCAAAGATAAATATCTCTATATCAGTCATACAGCGGGCGGGCGGTTGAGTTCAGATATTCTTATGGTTTTCTCAAATTGATCATCGACAAGATAACCTACTAACGACGGTACCCCAAAACTTGATTAATAAATAATAACTGTATGGATACGGGTACTAAAACATTCAAAATATTTATAAGGTTTCGTAATTGAATGAATGAATTTTGATACTCCATTTATCACGGATTTCGTTCGATTATAGTAGTTGTAGTTTATAATCAATATGGACATGCTATCTGCGGGACATTATTAGGAACTTCTCATAAATATATCAAATTAGATAGGTTGGGAATTTTTGGAAAAGTCTGAACTCGATCTAATTGAAACTTTTCAACAAAAAATTAAACCGACGAAAAAATCAACTGAAAAGCGAAAAAAAAAACTTTTTAACAAAAAATTGAACCGACGAAATACGGAACTGAAAAGTGAAAAATAAAATGAACCTTCTTAGTCTCAATAACTAAGCTCCTAAACTAATGTAGTAACTAATTTTGAGTCGGCGCCAAACAAACAAGCAAATGAATTAGGTAAGGCGTAAAATGATGGCATCGAGTTGGGCGGTGACATTCTGATAATTTTTTTGAAGTAATTCAATGATGATGTTGTGGCTGAAATCTACTAATTACTAACTGCTTGTTTTTTTATTACTTCCAAAATACTTACTTACCCACCTTACTTCAACTATTACCAGTTAAATAATATGATTATCTACTTTTACTATTTGTTGTAATATAAATTATTTTTGTTGTTCTGGTTAGTTTATTTCTTTTGAATATCAGTATTCAAATCAGTAGCAGAGAAAATGTAGAAAATCAAAGAAATTGATAAATTATTTTTCACACTCAAAATCAACTCTTTTTTTATATCTCAACCATAACAAGCAAATTATTCAAAACAATAAATCTCAATGAAATCTTCAATTCAACACTCCCCTTATTTCATTTAGATTTTGAATTTTCAGTTGTGTTCGGGCGGAAGAAATCTTCTCCTTGGTCAAAGGCTTCGTGAGAATGTCAGCTAGTTGTGAATTAGATTCCACATAATCAATTTTGACGACTCCATTTTCAGAGGCTTCGCGAACAAAGTGATACTTGATATCAATATGATTTGTTCTCTTGTGAAACTCAGGATTATTAGCAAGCTTTATCGCACTCTGATTGTCCACTTTCATGATTGTTACACCTTCTTGAGAAAAACTGAGTTCTTCTAACAAACGCCGTAACCATAAAATTTCTTTCACTCCTACTGACAAAGCAATATACTCGGCTTCAGTAGTCGATAGAGCAACAACTTGTTGTCTCTGAGAAGCCCAAGTAACTGGTGACTCGTTCAAGAGAAAAATATAACCACTTCTTGATTTTCTGGTATCCAAATCTCCACCGAAGTCTGCATCTGTATAGCCTATCAGTTGAAAGTTTGGTTTGCCAGTTTTGCTGTATACAATACCATAATCTATGGTAGCTTTCAAATATCTGAAGATTTTTTTTACTGCATTCCAGTGCGAATGATCGAAATTATGACAAAATTGACTCACAAAGCTAACAGCATAAGCTATGTCAGGACGTGTATTCATGGCAATATACAAAAGAGTTCAACAGCTTCTCTGTATGGAATATTCTTCAAAGTTTCATCAATTTCCCTTGTATCAATTGGCTTTCTCAGACTATTTCCTGGTTCAGCGGGTACGGATGAGTTTTTACATTCCAACATGTTGAACTTTCTGAGGGATTTATTGATAAAAGCTTGTTGAGTAATAGAAATTGATTCTCCATTTCTTTTCATTTCAATACCGATGTAACATCTTGCATCTCCAAACGTTATTTCAAAATTTTCAGACAGATTTGACAATATTTTTTCGATGACACTTTTTGACTTTGTCAAAATCAAACCATCGTCAACGTACAAAGCCAAGTAGATTTTGAAACCGTCGATATCACCAACGAATGTACAGGGATCTGCATCAATTTGTTTCATATCAAATCTTTGTAAAAACTGTTTGAATTTTAAATTCCAGCATCTGGGGGATTTCTTTAGCCCGTAAAGACTTCTGTTGAGTTTGCAAACGAAATAATCTTCAGACAGCAAATTATCTTCTTCGAAGCCTTGCGGTTATTCCAAATATATTGCCTTTCTTGATACCTACGCAGCTCAATTTTCCTGCTGGATTAAAGAATTCACATCTATCTTTCTTGGCTATCATGGTGAACCCTTTTTCCGTTATTTTTCCAACAGATAGCAAATTTCTTCTTAATTCGGGTAAGTAGAGGACATCGGAAAGTATTTTGGGTTTCCATTCCCCGTCAACTAAAGCATTGACCGAAATGTCACCGATGCCAACTGGTGTGATAACTTTATTGTCGGCTACCTGAACAACGATATTATCTTGAACGGGTTTTAAGGACTGGAACCATTCTTGTCGATAGCACATATGAGCACTTGCACCTGAATCAGCTAACCAAGAATCATCGCCTTCTTCGGTGTTTGCTATTAGTTTGGAAAGATCATCATGATTGCAGATCAGTGCTTCAGCATCGTTTTTTCTGACAGAAATTCTCGAGTTACCATTTTTCTTTCTTTCTGGACATTCTCGCCACCAATGACCAGTAAGCTTGCATACACCACATTTTGTTCTTCGTTTCAAATCTTGTATTTTCTGGTTTTTTGTTGCGCTTCTTCTATTATCAGATTTTATACTTAGAGACTGGGTCTGGAGCGCTAATGATTCCTCATTCTCATATCTCTTTGATTGTTTCTGCTCTTCTTTCAATAACCAAGCTATCAGTTCAGTAAAAGTTTGCTTTGTGTAATCAACCGAATCCCATGCAGTAACAAACATGTTATATTGGGAAGGGAGACTTTTGATTATTTTCGATATCTTGGCCACATCCGATATATTTTCACCCATGTCTTCTAACTGCTTTACAAGTGACTCAACTTCCGAAATGAATGTAGCTTTCTTTGCACCATTCTTCATTTTGAGGTCATAAAAATTCTGGTATATGATATGTTTGAAACTTCTGTTTTCTGTTCGTGAATGGTGATCAATTTTATCCATATATCTGCGGCAGTCTGACAATTTACTAATGGGGTAAGATATTCTTCACAAATGGTATTGAGAAAAATGACCATTGCTTGGCTATTCCTCTTTTCCCAAATCTTGACTTCTGCGACATTCGTCCGAGTAACTTCAGGTTTACTATCGATGCCTATCACTATGTCCATCAATTCACAATGCAATAGAAATGCTGAATTTCCACAGTTGATAGTTGCTTCCGTTAAATTTAACTATCTTAGCTGTATCCAGTTTTTCATTCATCATTACAAAGTTCGTTTTTCTTGTCAAACTTGTCAGGAATGTGTCAGGTTTCCAGCAAAAAAGCTTTTGGTGAAATTATGCAAGTTTCTTGATTTTCCTCAGCGAATCCAGTTTCAGTAAACTGGGCCCATAACCTTTTGAATATCAGTATTCAAATCAGTAGCAGAGAAAATGTAGAAAATCAAAGAAATTGATAAATTATTTTTCACACTCAAAATCAACTCTTTTTTTTATATCTCAACCATAACAACCAAATTATTCAAAACAATAAATCTCAATGAAATCTTCAATTCAACAATTTCATTACTTTGTATATCATTCCATCCTCTCATAGAATATGATTGTGATAATGATCTGTCATTGACAACTACATATGTGTGCCAATGTTCAGAAGTGAAAAATCAATTATCCCCTATTTTTCTATCCAAAATACTTACTAACCTTGCTCACTTCAACTATTAAATAATATGATTTTCTATTTCAACTATTTATTGTTATATAATATAAATTAATTTTGAAAGTTCTGGTTCGTTGATTTCATCACTTTGTATATAATTCCATCTTTTCATAGAATGTTATCATTTTGACGGATGTAGGAGGTCCTGTTAATGTCAACTACATATGTGTGCCAATGTTCACAAGTGAAAAATCAATCATCCCCCATTTTTCTACCCGTAAGGGTGGATAATTCCATTCGAAATCCAAATATGATCAACTATGAGGTATACCCTATCTGATAAAAAAAGAATCATCCAAGTCGAAGATCCCAGTACAATGTTATGCTTGATAAAATCGGTTAACGGACCAGAATTCGGAGGGTGAGTGATCAATATCCTTCATTTCGCTACCCTTAGGGGTGGATTTTATCTTTCAAATTCAATTGGGACCAATGTCGAAGTACAACCTATCCACTGAAAAAAGAATTATCGGAATCGGACATCTCCGTAAAAAGTTATGCGTGATCATACATAAAAAAAAAATTAAATATACGCGTCGACTAGAGAACCTCTTCCTATTTGGTTTCGTCGGTTTAAAATCACAATATGCTTTCTACTTCTGTCGTAGGTGAGAGATTCAACCTGGTAGTTTTCATTTGTCAATATGTTTTGATTTTTGGGTAGTTCTGCTTCATCGATCTGAAATATTTTCAGCGCTGCGGCGTTGCCGCTTATATTGAAAAGTAGCAACAACTTTTATATTTCAAATTGTTCGTAACAAAATGCCCATTTCAGATATGGTAATGAGCCGCCTTTGTTCTATTTGAAAAAATTGAGTAAACATCTCAATTACGATTTTGTAAACTTTAAATGAACCAGTAAAACAAATAAAAAGTAAGACTCGATCGAAACTATTTTCCCTTGGCAACTCAACTGTTTTAACTCACTCATGACACTCTAGATTTGAAATTAAAAATTGAAAATTTTAGGATGATAAATGCCAGAAAGTGACAAAGGGGGTGTCCTTGTACTCAAAATGTGATTTTCTATTGAAGTAAATAAAAATATACCGAGTGTCACATTTAAAATAGGAAAGTAAGGGTCATTTCCGGTCAAACCTGAAGTGATAGAAAACAATATGCAAAAAAGGGGCATTTATGTACTATACCTACACACTGAATTCCATTTTTTTATCTGTAGATTTTTTTTTTATAGGGGTGAGCCAATTTTGAGAAACACCTGGTATTCTTATATTCATATAGAAATGAATCTAGCAAAATGGAAGAATGTTCGGCAGAGATCGGGCTACATATATCAGTGTCGGCCACCACAAATCCACGTTTTTGCCAGGTGTCTCCAACCCGATTGGAATGTGGCTATCTGAGATTATGGTACGTAGACCGGAACGTAGCGATCACCAAAAAAGTGTTCCCTATTTTGGTAGCCGCCGCGTGATAGAACCGTGGCAGTGGTTGTGGTCAGACACATCAAAGTTTTCCAGAATCGTGACCACTACGTTCCGTCCACTAAAAATGCTACTTGGGAACACAAAAATATCTAAATGACCCAGTTCGCAATAACCCTTCAACTATTAAAAAAGCCATTCGTGATGGAATGGGCCTGCCCGAAAATAGTATATTGTGCAACTAGTGCGGAAAATAGGATATTTCATACAAGTTTGACAAGATGATGAACCACGAGCCGTCATAATATTATTATTAGTTTCCATAACTGTAGTGGAGGTTGATGGTCTCGCAGTAGGGACTGATTGTGATTCCGAGCTAGTTCCGAATAGTTCTGGTGTTCAATGGATTGGGTTATTTGATTGGATATTTCCATTTTTTTATTGATTGATTCATCAATATAACCCTCTGCGACTGTGCTGCTTTTCCAGCTGCCATGCCTTTTCAGAGTCAATAAGTCACTGCACCTATCCACTAATATTGAGGCTGAAGAACGCCTAAATGAATGACCAGTGTAGTTTTCTGGGTTTGGTAATTTCAAGACCATTGCACCAAACTTGTTAATTCCCACAAACTGGGGGGACATTTACCTTTCTGGTAATTAATGAAAAATCTGTTATTTTTAGCCACCATGGTTCTGGGTCGTAGATCAGCTTACTTTTCATATATTTTATAAAATGTTCCTGTTGATATAAAAGTTCGTGGTACTTTATTTTTGGTGTCCGGAACCTTTACAATGAATGCAGTTGTTACATCATTCAGATCGTTTATTTTCACATTGGCCAATTCAGCTCGTCTCAGAGCTCCGTTTATAGCGAATGCTAAGGCAACCTAGAATGATTAAAAAACACATTTATCTTGACAAAAAAAAATTATAATTTAGACAATTTGTATAATATATCTACTATAAAATGAGATTATAAGTGACATGATTATCACTCCTTAATTATGAAACATTCAAATAAAACCAAAAAAGGTACTCCGTCAGGATTCGAACCAACGCCATAAATTCTATATTGTGTGTTTGTCGATACATTGACGCATTGAGCTACTGAATGACATTAATATAATTTGTCATAAACAACGATTTATTGATACAAAATATGAGTAGTAAATTAGTAGAATTTCAATATTCTTCAAAAAAACCTCATTCTAAATAAATCAACTGTAAATGCAGATCAAAACATACCTTGATTAACAAATATTTCTCATCCGGAGCAGCCTCCATAACTTGTTCGATTTGCTGGGAATTTAAAATATTTGTTTTTTTTTGTTTATATCCGTCTGAACGTCTTTTGAGTACCGCTTTCCGTTTCAGGTAGGTCGTCGGAAAACATTTTTGGTGTATACGTTATGCTTCGCGGCGTTTGTAGATATGTCATTGTCACAGCTACCTATGAGTAAAAATCAGAGTATAGTTAACTATATTAGGTATTCGCACCAATCGCAGAGCGTGGAGACGAATATTTAATTTCGCACCAGTGCGAAATATCTTATTTTGTGTACTAGTTTACAGTGCGAAATGATACGTATTTCAGGTAGGTCGTCGGAAAACATTTTTGGTGTATACGTTATGCTTCGCGGAAATGTAGACATTTAGACGCAAAAAAGGCATGCTGGAGATTTTGCACAAAGAACGAAGATATATGTTTGTTTGCAAAGAGTCGCTGAATCGAACATTTTAGGTAAAAAATATAACGAACTCAGGAGTTACTCAATATATCCCATCTGATTATTTTAATTTCACAGAACTTTATCATTCCTGTGATATTTTTAGATTTTATTCACGTTATATCGCATTTCATTATATCAAAATCTTATCATTTCATCTAATACATTTTATACCATTTCATCTATATTGAATCATATTATTTCATTTTATCTATATTGGGCCAATAGATCTTCATTTGATTCAAATAATCATGGTACTCGTGTGTAGTGTGTAGTAATTTCAGAATAAGACTAAAAAAAATATATGCAGGAGAGTACGCTCACATACTAGCGTATCTACTTCTACGTCAGTAATTCATGAAAATTGAAAATTAAAATAATATTATCACATTATCCAACCTCAAGTGGTATAACAAGTTTATACACGTTTCACGAAAACATATGAAATAATATGAGGATTGAAAATACGGAAGTTGTCGGTATTATTAGGACTCATCCGTATAATGTTTTTATTCCTCTTAACATTCAGAAATGTTCAGGAAGTTGAAAAATATGTCGATATGCCGTAAGAAATAAGCGAGTATACCACAAAGGAAATTATGTCTCTGCTCAATACTCCCCAGGACATATCTTAAATTTTCGAAAATATCTCATTAACCTCCACAATTTAGGCATATCAAATGCTATGACTTTTGGTGTGAGTATCGATAAGCCCAACTGATGTCAAACACTAGTTCGTCCATTCACCTCTTCCTAAAAAGAGTATGGAGGAAAACATGGCTACATACGACCGTAACTACAACACTGCTTTACTAAATATCGAAATATAAACTTCAAATCATCACATTAATTAACCTAGAATGGTAAACCAAATTTAGTTTTTTTCTACTGTGGTTTTGAAAAAAAATATTGATGTCCTAATTTTGTTCGTACATTCGACACCCTGTATCTCAGAGATAATGCATTTTAGGACATAAGTTGATGGAAACTTTTCACCTCAAAATGAAGTAAGGTGGCACACGGAGTTTGTCAGTCTCATTTTGACTAACGCTGTATATTTCTATCTACCTCGAAAATAATTTATAGATTATTTTTCAAACTACACTCGTTTTTTCTCGCGAATCAAATACAACATGACTTATCGCTTATCAACTTAATCGAAATTGTTTTGTTTGCAGTTAAATTCTGTTCATCATGAATAAAAGTTCATTATCCTTATTTTCTTTATTATTATCAATTTTACTATTTTTATTGTTATCGCTTTAGTTATTGAACAAACTGAATAATGAGTGTACGATGATATTTTCTTTATAATGAAATATATTGAATATTTCCAATTGATAAGACTTTTTTGTCCATAGCTGACATTTTGTGTTTTTCAAACTCTTACGTGACAATATTGTCTCCTTATGCTGTTTCTCAAATTAATTCCAATAACCCATTCTATGTACACCACTGGTATTGAGTTATAGGTGGCGGCAGGTTGAAAAGTGGGCCCTGAAATTAACATCTGCCGTCTTCAAACGTTTAACACACTAACCGATCTCACGTTTAATGTCTAATCAAAAATTACGCCGTTTCCAATAATATTTATTAGCCTTCCTTAACCGTTTTGTTCCACTAGATCATTATCCTTTCAAGAAAGTCTATTTTTTTATACTCCCCGCACGGGGTCTTTGACCAATCGACGAACGTGACTGATTCTTGAATGAAAGTTTAAGGATATACCTAGCTGACAATATGTTCGAATTTCTATTCATTCATTCAATTATGAGATAAAAGCAATATCTTCATTGGATATGAAACATTTGTTCAATTCTGAATTCTTGAACTGAGATATCGCTTTCTACTTCTGAAATAATGTATTTGATCCAAAATTATTGAATATCTCTGATGTAGAAAATTATCTATTTGAAATATTCACCTACTTTTACCAAATAGTTTTTATTCAAGTAATTAACAGTATTCATGAAAGAAAACTACAATTCTTGAAAGACATAACTCAATATTTCTTGTCCCAAGACACTATACAGGGTGTTTCATAATTGAATGCTGATCCTAAAGGACGATAATCCTAGGGATGATTTTAAGAAAAATTATTCATATGAACATAGGTCCACTACCGCTTTATTTCTGAGATACAGGATGTTGAAATTTAATAAAAAAATTAGTTCTTCCCCAATATCTTTGAAACCGCTCTGGCCTTTTCTTCAATTTTGATACATGCAAAGTACGCATAAAAATAAATTTTTTCCATGATAAAAGATTTCTTAATTTTCAACAGTGGCGTCCCTGTTAATATGCCCTGTCATATTTTTGATCAAAATTATGATACGCTGTCTTTTTTCCAAATAAATATTGTTTTTGTGATTGTCCTCTATCTTCTCATGAAAATGGTCACCTGCCTTTTTTTCGTCCGGGGACGGTTTTCAATTTAGAAAATAAAATACATTCATTTGCTTGTCCCTATTCGATTTTTTCTCGCAGTCTTAATTTCACAATTGTGGTGACCAAAGGATCTGGGCAAGATTTTTATAATTTTTTGGTAAGTATTATTTAGTTTTTGTAATGAGTACGCATAAAAATTAATTTTTATTTTTAAATATTATGAAAAAAAATACCAAAATCAAATTAACTGTTCAAATTTTCCGCCTCCTGCAAGTATGCACGCTTCAGCCCTCCTTCTCATTGACTCGCGTACTCTTGGGAAAATTCCTGGAGTATTCCTTATTGCTTCACAGGAAACTATTACGCGGTTTCGCAATTCTTCCTCGGTTAGAATTGGTTGACTGTACACCAAAGTCTTGATATGTCCCCGAAGAAAATAATAAAGATTGTTTAAGTCTGGGGATTTAGCTGGCCATGACTCTGCTCCCCCACGAACTATCCGGCGATTATGAAAGTTTTGGTCTAAATATTCGCGTGCCAGAGCACTAAAATGAGCAAGTGCACCATCGTGCATGAACCACATACGATTTCGCATTAAAATAGGAACATCTTCCAACAGAATTGGCAAATTATCTTCAAGAAATCGGCGATAATTATGTCCATTTAATCTGCTTGGTAAAAAAGGTCCAATTAGGTAATCTCCAGTAATTCCAGCCCAGACATTTAATGAGGACCGGTCCTGGTGATGAGATTCCACGATTGCCTGCGGATTTTCCTCGGCCCAAAAATGATCATTATGTTTTCAGTCAAACTAGCCTCGTCCGTGAATAAAATTTCCCTGTCAAATAAAGGATTTTCGGTAACTTCTTGGAGAAACTATTGGCAGAAATTCACTCGTAATGGAAAGTTTCGAGGAAGTAGAGCCTGAACCCGTTGAATGTGATAGGGATATAATAAATAATCATGAAGAATCCTCCATACTAGAATATGGGCGATATTCAAATTATTGGCAACTTGCCTCGTACTTATTTCAGGATTTTCGTCAACTGAATTGCTAGAGTTCTTGCAGTCCGATGTGCTCCTTTCAAGTGATTCAACTACCTGTTTCACATAACCTTCTGTGGATGCTTGAAATCGTTCGAGCATCAGGAACCATTCTATTTGGGAGGCGCTCTTGATACAGTCGCCTGGCTCCATATGCGTTCCCGTCAGCGAGCCCATACAAGTAATGCATGTCTGCTAATTTGGTATTTTAAAATTTACCTTGTTTTTTTTATAACAAGTTTTTATAACGTAAATAATATCACGTATCTAGCTGAAGAAGAGTCAAAATTGTTTATGTTGAAAACAACGAAATGTGTTCCTAGCATACTAGATGTTTCTAGCCCATAAGATAATCCTACCACTCTTCAACGGCTGATTTCGCATAGGGACAAGCAAATAAATATATTTTATTTTCTAACTCAAAAACCGTTCTACGGACGAAAAAAAAAGCAAGCGATTATTTTTATGAGAAGATAGAGATAGAGAAGAGAGACAATTACAAAAACAATACTCATTTGAATAAAAGACAGTGGCGTATCATTATTTTGGTAAAAAATATGGCAGGGCATGTTAACAGGGATGTCACTGATGAAAATTGAGAAATCCTTCATAATTGAAAAATGTATTTTTATGCGTAGGTACTTTCCATGTACCAAAATTGAAGAAGAAAGTCAAAGCGGTTTCAGAGATATTGGGGAAGAACTGAATTTTTTGTTAAATTTCAACATCCTGTATCTCAGAAATAAAGCGGATGCGGACTTATATTCACATAAATAATTTTTCTTAAAATCACCCAAGGCTTATCGCCCTTCAGGATCAGCATTCAATTATGAAACACCCTGTATAAAGTATTTCTCCGTTGAAGAAATGTGCAAAATATTTGTATCAGGAGAAGTAAATTTCTAATTTGATTTTCTTGGAACAACAATTATACTTTCCTGAATATCATTGCATTGTTGCCAAACGTACGATTACGTACCTATTTACGATTATTTAGCATAGGTAGGTAACTATCGCTTCGACCAAATTTGTTTCCTTTCTCGATCCTTTATACCTAGGTACCTCCCAGACAGCACGAAATATTCCTAGAATATTCTCTAAATATCCGAAAAGAGAAGAGTATATTCCGAATATACATGGAATATTCCTAGAGTATTCACATGCCTCTAGCATATTCCAGGAATATTCCAATATGCATATTCCTGAAATATTCTCGGGAGAATGTACCACGAATATTCTCGTGAGTATCTTCTCATGTGAATATTCATGGAATAATCATGTATGAATATTCATAGAATAATCAAAATTGAATGTTTTGTATTGTATACTCGTGGAATATTCTCCCTTATTTCTATGGAATGAACACCAATAACCATTTTCGAGTTCAAAATATGGGAAAAGTATGAGAATAGTGTATTTGATTTGCAGAGTTTTTGTTCAGACAAGCTGACAAAAATACACTACTGTACTGACCAAATTATAATTGGTCAGAAAATATCGAGGTGCACTTTCACGACCAATCAAAACCATTCCGCACGCGTCAGCGTCTGTCGTTCATCCGGTAGTCGTAGCTTAACCCGATGGCAGAGCTGTAAAGTTGAATGCATTTTAAATTGACATTTGACATCTTTTGTTTTTTCTACTGGTATGGGTTACTTTTGTATTTGAAACTACTGTGTTTGGAATTGTTTAACAAATATTCTTAATAATCACCACAGTGTGGTAAGTACACTTTTATGTTACTATTCATTTCATTCCATAAAAATTTCATTTGTATATCACTGATCATTTTATTTTCAAGTCGTTTTCTACAAATTGCCTAAAAGAAAAAGAAGCAGTGCTTGGTATAAGGAAGTACACCAGGAAACTTCAAGTTTTTCTGATTCAGATAGCAGTAGTTCGATCCACAGAACTCATAGAACTAGAAGGCCAATAGCGTTTTGCTGGAACGAGCCCTACTGTACTGCATGGTACACACATGAGCATGCGCAGTAACACCGCTGTCATGACAGGGGCGGTTTCAGTGAAATGTATGACCTCTATTAACTGAAACATATTGACTTTTACGTGAGAACTTTCTAAAGATGGGTACTTGAGCTCGAATTGAATAGTGGAGTGCAACTGAAATTTTGAGGAATTTCTGAACCTAATCTCCGTAAGGTTTCGGGAAGAAAGACTTGTAAAAGAATACTTCACTTCACTGAATTACTTATTTGACATGAACTAAATGTATGCAGTATTTCACGAAATAAAATATTTCATTTCAAAGAGAATTTGGTTTTATTAATTTCAAGTGAATGGGTAGGTATGATGGGGACAGAATAGCAATCACAATTGACGTCTCTTTTGCAGTTTTGAAGTTAAATTAAAAAACAATTTTCAAGGATTTAGTGCCTAAACAAATATTTTGGCACAAATTAAAAATATTTTGAGGGATTTGAATGTGAATGCTATGAATATAGCGTGTCCCAAAAACTATGCAACATTCAAATATTTCATTGTCATCCAATGGGAACGTTTTCCATGATATAACAATGAAATTTATCCTTGATAAAAGTAGGTGCCCATCAAGAAACCTGTAATGGGCTATCGAAAAGAAATGTTGAGTTTTTCGTTGGTGAAGCGAATCCGTTTGTTACAAGCTTTTATTTAGTTTAACTTGTTAGTTTGTTCGGGTCAAATCTTGCAAGTGAATTTTGGCAGGTGTTCATAATTCCGGTGACAATGCATTATGGAATTTTAGTTAGAGAAAAAACAAAATGGCGGCTTCAAGATGGCGGACAATATTTGTAATTATGGTCCGATTTGATCAAAAATTGGTATGTGGGGGTTTTCGGGGTCGGAGATGATGAATTTCTTATCAAAATTAAATATTGCGACTCCAAGATGGTAGATGAATTTTGTGATAATGGTCAGATTCGATTCAAAATTGGTATAAGGGGGTTGTCGAGGTCAGAGATTATGAAATTTTTGTCTAAATCCATAAATTCAAGATGGCGTCCCCAAGATGGAGGACGAGTTTTGTGATTATGGTCAGATTCTATTAAAATTGATGTATGGGAGTTTTTGGGGTTGGAGATCATGATTTCTTCCAGCTCAAAACTTTACAGGGAAAAGACCTTGTAATAACGATGCTCTACTAGAAATGAACAGATTAAGGCGAACTAACTAAAAAGCAAAAAATAACTAATAAAAAACTTTTTAAAGGCAAGTTTTTATTTAAGCCGTGTACTAAAATGTATAAATTAAGTTTAAGTCATCGCTGACAATGATTTTATTATTTTTTGTTAAATTATTTGGTTTCAAAAAGCTTGTCGCGCGAATTGTAATAAAATTAATACTTTGACAAGTCGTTACTTATCAACCAATCATTTATGAACACTTCGCGTGACAAGCTTTTTGAAACCAAAACTTCTTTGTTTTCGCACCAAAGCACCATGCAATGAGACATCTTGAAAACACTGGTCAATTATACTCTAATATACTAAAAACTAGCGTGGTCTCTTAAATACTACACGATAACACAATGACAACAAAACAACACAAAGAGTATATAATAGGATAGGACGGAATTAAAAAACACTGAAGCAAGAACACAAATGAACAACAAACGCAAAACCGGCTCTGAAGTAAAATGGCGTCAGACTAAATAACAGTTGCTGACGTTAACAGCGTTGCCAAATGAGTTTGTAGGAAATCATAATTCTTATTAGGGTTAAATCAGTTGTTATATGCTACACTTATCTTGTATATTATCTTCTGAATACATATAACAAAAGAACTTAATGATCCTGATGTAATCGATAGTTGATGAGTTTCGGCTCTTTTAATGGGAATATAATGTAATACATTACATCATAATGTCATTATATTAGATTCTCATACAAGTTCATGAACTGGCAATGTTGTTGATGATATGCGCATGATTACGTATGTCCCATCTATACATGTTGTTATGAATCATATCAATTTCTTCCACTTATATTAGCCATCAAGTTCTATGAGTTCTGTGGTTCGATCTTGCAATTCTTGTTTTTCAGAGATATCTTTGTAGTGACAGAGGAAACGGGTTAATAAAATATTTGTTATTATTATTATAACTATATAGAAATAGATCTGTTTTATTTCATTGTAGGGAAGGGGTGCGCAGTCTGCTGAAATCAAATGTTTTTTTTTTCTGAGTGGAACCTGTAATTTCAATCCACAAATACTCTGAGGAAAACAATAACGTATTGCACTACTACATAATTTTTTATATAAAGTTTTGTTTCTTGGCGAATGTAAGCAAAAACATTGCTTGAATTGTCAGGCATAATTGTAGAAGTTCATATTATTGATGTAAAAGTGCCATTCACGATTTAATATTTGAGGATATTCATGAGGGGAAATAGTTGTATTTTTCTTTATTTTCTGAATTTCTGAAATTTCAGGGAATGGTTATTTTGTTCTGAAAACCCTTCAGGATATTCAGGGAATATTACTATCATATTCCTGAATAAACTCACTCAACTTACTTACTTACTTTGAATATTCTCTGAATATTCATAGAATATTTTAATGGAATTTAGGCCCTTTGGAATATTCATGGAATATTGTAGGTATATTCTGGATATACAAGGAATATTCCCAGAGGATATTCCAGGAGCATACTTTCTGGAATATTCATGGAATATTCTGGGAATATTCTGGATATTCCGGGAATTTTTCTCATGGAATATTCAAGGAATATCTAAAAATTTTGCCACCAGTACTTTCTAGGAATATTCCAAAAAATATATGTATATCCCTGGCACATTTAAGAATATTCCAATATCCCAAAAATTATATTCTATGAATATTCATGGAGTATCCAGTGCTGTCTGGGCTATCTCTTTCAACAACTACCATCTTCAACACTTTTTATCAATTCAAAATTATGAAAGTTTTAGGTATAGCTCATTTCCACAGAACTCAAGTGCCTATTACTAATAATCATAGCAATCAAGATAATTTATAATATGAATTTTGCCTATATTTTAACGTTTGGTGCTGAAAAAATGTGCAAAAGAGACACTATTGAATGGTTCAATACATTATTAATTCATAATTATTATACTATTTCAAGTTCGTGAGATAATAAAGCATAAGGTCTTTTTGAACAAACTGCACTTTCTACTATGGAAGTCAGCAACATTGTATCCCAAGTCGCCCACGCATTTTGGCATGTTGGACATTGCACCTGTTGATCAGATCAGAGATCATACTTCCGAGTTCCTCACCAGTCGTATCCGTGTTCGCCATGCTTACTTACTAACTTATTGACGATATGTATGAACTCAGGGGATGGGAAAGGTATGTGTAGGACATAATATCAAGCTAAGGTTATTTCTATGACAGAATTTTCTAATCGATTATTCCTATTCAGAACTGTGGACATTGCAAAATGGCCAGGAATTGGCATAGGATGTGGGTCTAAAGTAGGGTAAGGGTTGGATACGAACATTTCAACATAATGAACGTTGGAAACCAATTTTAATATTATGAAGAGTTTCTACAACCTACAAGTCTTGTCATAATTCTATTCCTAGTGTTTCATTCATGTTTCAGCCTCAGTTCATGACGATTGCGTAGTTGTCATACTGCTAATAAACAATTAGGTATGCTCGAAAAGCTTGAACGGAAAATTAGTAAATAAACGTAAAAACAAAACACGAAATGATTCAACCTGTATTTGGCGTACATTGACAAACAAGTTTCGATTGATAATTGTTTAATTTTTTTTTCATTCGATATATGTTTTTTATGAAATGGATTTTACCTTCTATACTTGGGGTGCTCATCATTGTGAAGTTCTAGAATAAGTATCTCAAATCGAGTGAATACTCTTCTTATTCAGCAATTGTCAAACGAAGAGGGCTGTATCTCAATTCAATGATATGTTTTTATTCGTCCAATCTTACCAATCTTCTAGTATGAAATGAGCTATAGGTAATAATAAGAATTTGTGCAATTTGATTCAAGAGAAGTACTTTCCAAATGAAGATTATGATTGTCTTGATTACTTAAGTAACACGTGTTTCTAATTTGGAGTAGAGTTGATTTACTCATACGAAGAATATATATTTTTTATAATTCTAGCAATCTATACGCTTGATGAGAGAGTACTGAATTGGAAACTGAAAATTCTTAGATCGAGCAATCGTTTATTCCAGTATATATAAACATGTCATACTCTTGTTTTAAAGCATATTTCATTGGAGAAAGAAATCCTTTTTATGTGTGTACGTTTGAAAACATTACATAATATTTTACATCGTTTGGATATTATTATATTTACACGTTCGCGACGTCAAGTGATCCATACCAAAAACTCAAATGGATGTATTTTTTATTCTGATGTTTTAATTTTTTTTCTGTTCATTTTTTAATTTATAAAAAATAATTTTCAGGGTGATACTTCATTGTTTTGTTTTTGTTTTTGATGATTTTTAGGGTGGGTCATGAATAATATATCATACGGGACAAATTATTGCGTTTTACATGATTATTCTGTTCCGTTCTGGATTCAATTCGACGTGATTAACTCAAAAGTACGAAAACTTCTTTTTTATTTGGACCAAATTGTTAATTGCAGCAATTATATATCAAAAAGTGAGAAAGCGCCTGAGTCCAATTACTATTTGAAAGTGCCTAGCAATCGCGAGCATTTCAGATATAAAAGTGCTTAGTGCTGCAGATTCGAGAGAACTTTTCAAGAGTCCTTAGTGCTCGAAGCACTTTTCTTCAGTGCGCGTCACAGCTCTGTGATATCGTGCCCCGGCCATAATTCAATATAATGCACCAAAAAAAGGTGATAATGAATTATCATTTCCATTTTTTGTGGAACTGAACAATTCATCATCAACTTGATTTTAGACGGTGATGGTGCTAGCATGTGGTGCCATTGGGGGCAGGTGTAGTATGATCCCGTTCCAGTTCGGTACGTTTTCTAATTTCGTTTGTCTGTGTCTATAGTACCTGGTTTTGCAATAAGTTTTCTTGTATCTTTTTATTGGAATATAAGGGCTATGCCAGAAACTAGACATCTCCAAGCTCACGAGGTGGAGTTTTTTGTGGATACATCTGAAGCGCAAGGATTCCCATACTACCAAGAGGTATCCATGAAGGATTTTCTTCATTTTCCCAAAGTCGTTTTCCAAAGTTTCCTCTATATATTATGGCTTCCAAATATCGAAACATTTAGCACTAAATAGACACAAGGTAATAAGGAGAAGTTGTTTATTTTTCAAATGAGATTCAATAATTCCGAGAATTTTTGGAACAATGAACATACAGATTTTTCCACAGATATCAGAAACGGAATCGCCAGGATTGAAACCCCCCTACATAATGGAGATAGGTAATAATAGAATTGATTAGATAATAATCGATTGGCGCCCAGTATATATTGAAACAGCATCAATATCCTGTTTACGACTTCATTTGATAAGAGGTGAAACAATACAGAAATATGTGCAAATATTTATTTGATCTATGCGAAATGATTGTTTTGAAGGTGAGGGAGTTGTCCCAGAAATATCATGATTCATATCTAGTGGCACAAGTGAATGTAATATGCAGTCATGCTTAATAACCTTTATCGATATTTGAAGTTTATAAACGATTTGGTTTAACTTCGTTTGTTTGTTTAACTTTGTTTTTAACCGCCGAAGTCAGAGACTTGTGTGAGTTAAGAAGACGGGGACCTTGGCTTTTAAAGTTTCATCCGAATACTCTTGTTTCGGGCGTCCATAGCTTTGGATGTTTTCGCGACGTTTCGATCGCTTGAATCTGAAATCGTCTTCAGACATATGTATTGATGCGGGTAATTTCACTCGGCGTGAAAATCGCTCTTTGTTATTTCAAGCGGACTGCAGAGGCACAACCACACAAATATATGTCCGGAAACGCTTCGTTTCCAAGATATTGGGTGTTAAAGTTTTATTTTTATTTTTGTTTTTTTTTTACTTTCAAAATACTGACCTTAATTGAACGAAATTTAGTATTGAGAGATTTTTTGAGGTGTCGAATTCGAACCTGATGTTATTATTGCTCTTACTTGTAGGGGGCGCCACCTACACGTTGTTATTTTTTTTTAAGATTCATTCCTTTTTTGAGCATACTTCTAGCACATTTTTCAGTAAGAAAATCAATTCCTCTATTATATCCGCGTAAAGAAGCTACCCCTGTTACAAGTCGCTATAAGTAACCGTTTTCTAGATATTTGGAAGTCGATTATTTGATAATCGATGCGTGTTGAAGTTATTACCATTATTTTGCATTTTTCACAAGAATGTCCAGGAAATGAATTTGACGTTTGAGTAAGTAGTTTTGGTTATTACATATTATGTGACAGTTAAACGTTTTGTTGTTTTGTTGAAGTTTCTGTAAGTTTTAAAACACTCATTTTGAAAAAATGGATTATTCAAACAATAATGCTCATGCGCGCGAAGCAAGACGTATTTACCATAAGCGATTTCCTGATCGATTACTGCCTTCAGCTCCAACATTTACCAGTCTTCACCGTCGTTTGGCAGAAACAGGTAGCTTCAAGAGGGCAGCTGATATTATTGGAAGACCACGAGCAGTCCAAATCCCATAATTGGAAGAAGCTGTTGAACGCTCTCGAGGAGAATCCAGGAACAAGTACAAGAATAATTTCTGAAGCTCTCAATTCTACTCAGTCCACAGTTTGGAGAATTATCCACGATCAACTATTTTATCCATACCATACTCAAAGGGTACAAGCTCTTTTGCCAAGAGACTTTCCCCAACGCATTACTATGTGTCAGTGGTTATTGAGAAAATTGGATGGAAATCCTCAATTTTTAGGATATGTACTATTCACGGACTAGGCAAACTTCTCCCAAAATGCTATCACAAACTTTCATAACAACCGTGTTTGAGCTCTGGAAAATCTGCACGCAGTTAGTGAAAGACATTATAAATATAAATTTTCTGTAAATATATGGGCGGCAATAATTGATATTTATTCGAAAGGTCTTTTCTTTCTTCCGTTCCAACTGAATGGCCCAACTTACAGATACTTTTTAGAAAATGAATTGCCGGGACTACTTTAGAATGTAACATTGGAAATTCGTATCCGCATGTGGTTTATGTATGATGGGGCTCCGGCCCATCCTATCGTTGTAGCCAGGGAATTCCTTAACAGTGTCTATCCAAATCGATGGATCGGTAGGGGTGTAGTAGAACCTAACCAGGCGTGGGCACCAAAGTCCCCAGATCTAAACCCGCTAGATTTTTTTTGGGGACATTTGAAGTCATTAGTCTATAAAACTGAGAAACCGAATAGTAGAAGCCTGTGGAACAATGAGAAACACACCAATAATTTTTGAGCGGGTACGATATTCAATGACTGTAAGTCTGAATGCCTGTATATCCGCTGAATTTTGAACAATTTATTTGAATACAATTTAGTTTCCTTTATTTCATTTTATTCTACATATTCCAAATTTATTGAAATAAAATGTTGATATTTCTTGCAGATTGGTAGAATAGCTGGCGCCCCCTACAAAAAAACAGAACTACTTACTTAAACATCAAATTCATTTCCTAAGCATTCTTGTGAAAAATGCAAAATAATGGTAATAACTTCAACAAGCATCAATTATCAAATAATCGGCTTGAAATTTTCATGTCCAAATACCTAGAAAACTGTTGCTTATAGCGACTTGTAACAAAAGTAGCTTTTTAACGTAGATATGATAAAAGAATTGATTTTTTTACTGAAAAATGTACAAGAAGTACGCTCAAAAAGTTATGAATCTTAAAAAAAAAAGACGTGTAGGTGGCGACCCCTACAAGTAAGAGCAATAATAACATCATGTTCGAATTCGTCACCTCAAAAAACCTCTCAATACCAATTTTCGTTCAATTAAAGTCAGTATTTGTTTGAAAAAAATCGAAAATAAAAATAAAACACCCTGTATCTTGGAAACGAAGCGTTTCCATACATATATTTATTTGGACAATTCATATTAGAATATTTTAAGGAATCACCTCCTGAAGTTTGTCAAAGTACTTCGACTCACCCTGTAGATTATGTATCGCTTGACAACTGATTATAACGACAATTATGAATCAACTCAAAGTATGGGCTAGAAAGCCGAAATCAATATTATTTTTGAAATAAATCTGTGGTTGTATTAAACAACATAGTGATTGGTCCATATTTCTTCCGAGAAAATTTCAATTCACAGAGATACTTTTTTAGTTTTCAAATGATGAAATCAGTAGAGTTTTAGATGAAACAGCCCTTGAAAAAAGACGAAACTTATGTATTCAACTTAATGGATCGCCAATTCGTAAATGGGCAGGTGTTGGAATAATGTATTTTGGAACTATTTCAGAGTAAGGAAATTGGGCGTGATATGGAACTAACCTGCCAGGTCGCCAGACTTCACCACACCAGATTTTTTTCTCTAGGGGTATTTGAAGTAATAAGTTTACAAGCGCAGACCATTCGGAGATATCATTATCGGGAGACAGTATTTCGAGAATTAAGTTATCAAATAATACTCCTCTGATGTCAAGAAACGCTGTAAACGAAGTTGCCAGACGAACCATTACTTGCATTGAGCGTGATGATAGACATATCTAAATATTATAACCAATGTTCAACCTACATTGTACATATAGTCAACCTACATTATAAAGTAGAACCAGGAATCTAATCAATATTAGCCGACGACCCACATTATTACCTATTGTTCGAAATATAGATAAGCAATAAAAGTGTGTCTCTTCAAAGATTCCCAGGTCCGGATTGAAATATCTCATGAAATAGTTTGGAATTTTAATTATAGTGGGCTCTCCATTATTTTTGGCTTTTGTTGACAGTTTTGTATTTAAATTTATTTGATAATAGAAAATCTCGTAAGGTTGATTTAGAACCCTTGGTAAGGGTATGTTTAAATGTGTGTAAATAATGAAATTTACTCACCTGGCCACCAGACTTTCAGTACTAATGGGCTATTAACGCGATTATAGCGGTAGCAAAATAAATTACCTACCAGATTTGGAAAACAAGACTGTTTTAAGAACTGGCCGCTTTCCAATTCCAGAAATGAAAGAGGGAATGTTAAACAACATTTAGTCATTGCCTATCTAATATTCAGTTGTGTCAGTTGTGTCTATTTTAAAGTGTCTATTCGATTTTTGTGTCGTGAAAAATGTGACGTCCATGGGCCCATCCTGAAGCTAGTACTCCAACTGGTGGTCGTAGTACCACTAGTTGACAAATGTGTCACCCTCATGAGAAACAAATTATATTAAACGTTTATACTTTTCTTCTGGAACGTGGAATGTTCAAGGATCAAGCTGTGCAAGAAAGTGCTTCTTTAACAAAAACACGGAAAACAGTGTTTAAAATAGTAAGTAACCCTATTGAAAAAAAAGAAACAAAAAGACTCTGGCGGTTCAAGGAAGCTAGATGGCTGTGATGAATAATACATGCCTTGTATAAAGAGCCAGTTGTGCCTACATTAGATATTTCAATGCAACGGCTTAAAAAGAATGAAACAGGTATCCAGTGTTGCGAAGAGACTTTAAGGAATTCTCTTTCACAAAATGGATATAAATTTAAGAAACTCACTAGTAGCAGAAAAATCATAAAGGAATCTGTGCGCCTTAAAAAATGGAGGTTTGTATATTTATTGGCAATAAACGAATTTGGAGAATATGGTAGAACAGTAGTGTATTTGGATGAAACTTGGTCGATACACACGATATTCCAAACAAAAGTTGGGTAGACTCATCTGACTTGTGCCAAACTAATGCGCCGTCTAATGAAGGAAAACGTATTACGATAATTCACGCAGGAACCAAAAATAGTTTCATACCAAATGCGTTGTCTTTATCGGCAAAGAATATTAAGGACTCCTTAGTCGATTATCATGATGATACTACAGCCAAATTATTTGAAGACTGGTTCCAAAATAAACTTATACCAAATATTCCACCAACAATATTATCGCCATGGATACCACAGTCGAAGACTAGATAAAGCACCATGTTCGAATGACACCAAAGCCACTATACAAGAATATATGTTGAATAATGATATGTACTAGGAGGAAAAGTACACAAAAAACAGTAACTAGAAGTTTTATGCAGTTATTCGATAAAAAAAAATTATTTTTGTGATTCATTGGCTGAAAGCTTGGGACATACGGTGCTCAGACTCACTGTATGTTTAACTCAATTGAACATATATGGCATCAGCTTAAGTCAGCAGTTCGAAGAAATAATACTTCTCCAACCTTAAGTTCGGCTGTGGTAGCTCTTATTCACACATAAACTATGAACATTCTTGCTAGCAGCTGGGCCAAGTGTGTTTCCCATATTGAAAAGGTGGAAAAGTCATATATGGATATAGAAAAAATTCCCAAAGAAAAGTTTATTATCAATTTGGATGACGACAGTGAAACTGATCTTCGTGAGTAATTTTATTTATTAATAACTTAATTCGAGAAACTGAACTTTTTATAAAGTATAAAGTTTGACATTTTACATTAATTAGGTGAATTATATAATATAATATAATTATATATATATATATATATATATATATATATATATATATATATATATATTGTTATGTTATGTTATGCCAGTTGTGAATTTTAAAAGACGAAAAACCCACAAAAAGAATAATTACTAGATGGTTAATGGTTTCAAGAGTTTGTGAATAACTTTTGAAATTCTATGTATATTGTGAGCCTAGGTAGAATATGGATAGATAGAAATGTCAAAATACTATAAAACAATCAATTTCATACACTGTCAAAATTATTATAACTCATAATTGCTCAAAAGACAATAAAAAGTCTAAATTTACAAAATTTTCAGGAATAAACAATAATCAACACATTAATAAATTTGAAACATACAGTATATGAAACTGTAGCTAACAAAAAGTAGCCAATGATAGAACAGCAAATGTCTTTATAAAAATAGCCAATCAGGGAATAGATGGTCAGGTGTAAAATTGAAAATTGTGGGAGAGTAGCAATGAGATGGTATCAGAAGCAATTATTATTGAAATTTGTAAATAATGATAAGAGTGGATAAAATAATTGTATATAAAAATTATGCAATATAAATATAAACAGTGAAAACTGACAATTTAGTGCACCAATTCAAAAATTCAAATGAAAAAACAAGGAGAAAAAGATGTATTTAGGCGATAGAAAAAACAAAGCTTCAAGAAGAGATCGAAAATAAATTTCCAAGGGATGCCACGCAAAAATTTTACGAAAAGAAAATTCGAATAATCCCATCATTTGGTAAACAAAACCAATATTACCTTAATGATAACATATCCACGGATCCAAATGCTGATTTCCGCATCTAAATAGTTCCTGATTCATGGTATTGCAGTCCTGACAGCGATTGGAGAGAGGAGACATCCTGATTCATGGTATAATTAGAACACCAACAGTTCCAACCAGGTATAAAACTTTAATAGTGCTCTTCCGGTCCTGAACTATTTCACCAATAACATATTTTACATTCGTAGAACTTTATGTCACCCTATTTTGAACAATAACAGAAAACATCACTCTCACGGAAAAAGTGAGGTTCTGTTTATCTATCCATGATCTGAATTATTATTATTATCCGTGAATATTTGTTTGATTCACCCTAGTATAAGTTATTTCTCGTAGGCCAGGTATTATTAAGTCTTCCTGAATAAAGGAGATAATTGCTTTTTGATATTTTGTTGTTTGTTTTCCCACAATGATCAATAACATACCAAAGACCATTCAATAAACTGAAGTTAGCCAGCAGTGGCAGTGTCTCTATTGCCTTGAACCGGCCACCTTGAGATAAGGGCGTACCAACTGTTGCTTAGCCGTGGTGAGGAAAATAATAATTGTTGGTAGCGTGACGAGAGAACAGTGACGGTCGCTGGCAATTATTATTACAGCATACAATACAGGGGCAAAAATATTACAATATTATATTTAAAAAAAATCATCATAATATAACAATATTTAATATATATATATATATATATATATATATATATATATATATATATATATTATCATATATTATATATAAATGAACAATTCTCAATTAAATTCAAGCTATTTTTCTCAATAATTTAACCCAATATCATTATATAGAACAAAATTTAAGTGCTGGGGCAGGTACAACTCTGCGTAGAATCCACCGTCTGCTGATAACTCAAGTTGTTGGTGATTTGCGACCTTCGATTTCTGGTTCTATCATACATGTTGTTATCTCTATTACTGTAACTGTCAAATTTTCTACAAATACACCACTACGAGAAGATACGCAAATGTCTAACCTTTATTCAGTTACCGATGTATAACATGGTGTTACTATTTATTTCATCAGATTGGTGCAGTAGGTTCATTTACGATGATCACTTTTTGCACCAACGTAAACTTCCGCATCCAAATCAGCTACAACACCCCGTGAACTGTCTCTATCCTTGCTGATAGTAATATTGACGTTTGAGGTACTCAGGTATGGTTTGAGTCGAATATTCGGAGCTCTGGATTGTCTTTATGGCGGATTGTTGAATGGAATCGTGTTCATGTTGTTAGAGATCTTCATTCCAATCTGAAACGAAGGAATAGTTGAAAGGATAAATTCTAGGATTCCAGGGTTGATGAAATCGAATCACCGTAATATATGAGTATTTTTCTGATCCTAGATATTAGTAAACATTCTACAACCTACCTGTTCAATGGTATGTAGGTCTTGTGAGTTATTCCAATGTTATTTGCGTATTGAGACATTCTTGTTTTAATTTTCTTTCAAAGTCATGTTCCGCAAACTGTCATTATGATGTTGAGTTTATTGAATTGAGAACATGGGGTTTGATACCTAGAGATGAGGATTATATAAATCGAAAATGTGACGGTCCCTCTTTGCTTATAGAAGATACTTCCAGGTAATTTCACTTGTCTATCGTTTCGTATATGACTTTTTTCCTCACATTCTCTTATGATGAATTCGAAATCCCGGTTTTCGTTTTGTATATGTATGTATTCCTTGAATTTTCAATTGATTATTCATTCACTCACTTTGAAGTTTCGGATTTTGATCGTTAGAGACTATTTTATTAGCATTTTTGGATTGCAAAAAGGAAATTGAATACGAAAAAACTGAGTTAGATAAAGATGAACTTTTGACATATAGCAGCTAATTTAGGCAAACGAACAAACCTACATGAAGTTACATTTAGTGTTTACGGTGTTGCCAGATTAATAGATATGACAGGATTTTGAGATTCGTTAGTCATCAAAAACACTGCATGGGAATATTTAGAAAGATTAACTTGTAAATATTTTTTTAAATTAATATATAAGCGAAATCGATTCATCATAAGGACTACTTGGAATTTATTTTAAAATATCAATATTAAAATTTTTTTTTAGGAGTGATGGCATGAAATGGAAATGTAATAATTATATGTCCAAGAGAAAACGAAAAAGGAGGAAATGCAATAACTTTAGATAGTTTCGTCATGGTACTTTTTTCGCAAAATTAAATTTATCGATATTTCAAATTTTGCCCTTTGTAAATTTATGGGTTTCAAATGCCTCATTTAAATTGATCGGAGAGCAACTGGAGATATCAAAGCCTTCAACTATAGATTGGGCTAGTTTCTGTAGGGAGGTTGTGTTGGACACTTTTTTTCCAAACCTGAAAAACTAGGTGGACCTGGAAAAATAGTAGAAATAGATGAAAGTAAATTTGGAAAATGAAAGTATCACAGGGGACATCGTGTGGGTGATTGCTGTAGAACAACGTAATACCGACACTCTTCTGCCAATAATAGAAGAGTTGATTGAGAAGGGCACAACCATCCATTCGGATTGCTGGAAGGCTTACTGGTACCCATACAAATGCTATTGAAACGTCTTGGAGACATGCCAAGGCAATAAATTCATCTAACGGAAGAAAGAGGAAACACAGTCTTGGCAATTCAGCACGATATATGTTTTACAAAAGGTGTTACGAGCTAAAAGTGAATAGGACTGAGGAGTTTTTGGAATTAGCTGGAAGGTTATGCGGTCCACGAAAACAGGCCGACTATTCCATCCATATGGCAAATGAAGATCAACATAGTGAATTGGAAGAAGATTATTAAATCACTTTACTTCGGAAAAACAGGCCCTTTTCAGGGCCACCAATATTTTTAAAAAGAATTCACACTACCAACGACATGATTACGAGCGGAGCGAAGCGTCGCTTCGTGAGGTTAATTGGCTTGCATTCAACTTGGATAGCAATGTTAGCCAAGTTAGGTTAGGTTGTGTTTCTTCGTAAGGTTCATTAGCATGTTTTCAAATTGGATAACAATGTCAGTCAAGTTGGGTGAGGTTGTGTTTCTTCTTTTTACGTGAGAAATGGGTTGGATAAAAATTTTCGCGAGCGGAGCAAAGCGTCGCTTCATAAGGTTGATTAGCTTGCATTCAACTTGGATAGCAAGGTTAGCCAAGTTAGGTTAGGTTCCCCTTTTTTAAATTTAAAATTGGTTAATTGGGAAAAGGTTAAGTTAGGTTAGGTTGTGTTCCTTCTTTTTACGTGAGAAATTAATTGAATGTTTTCTTGTGTGCCTGGCATACGAGGAAACATAAAATCCAAATGCGTTTCTTAGTCCAGTCTACAATTACTTGAAACAAAATAGTCTGAAGTCACATTATTTTAATATGTTTGTTAACTTTCTGAATGCGGCACATCAACTTCCGAGAAATCATCCAGTCCAAATGCGTTTCTTGGTCCAGTTTACAATTACTTGAAACAAAATAATATGAAGTCACATTATTTTATTATGTTTGGTTATTTTCTAAATGCGGCACATCAACTTCACGCTTAATTTTCAAAAGTTATAATCACTATCAAGAAGCGTGGTGAAATATACTTTGCATTCCAAACTTCTATTGATACATATATCCATCAGAACTATCAGATCGTCTTTTCATGCCGTAATAGTTATCATTTATATTCTCAATATGTATGACGCATTGAATTTCAGTATTTTCTTTTCCCCTTTTGGAGACATAGGCAACGTCGCATATCAATGAACTTCAAGATCCGGATAATCATTACACAAATAAAACAATCATCAACGTTTGATTTTCGACATTTCTTCTGTAAAATTATATGAAAAGTAATCGGAGTTTTTTCATGTCTTTATCGAAAATTAAGTGATTTTAATATTACTAAAACGTAAAACGAGTGTGCAGTTACTATTTAAGTGTAAATAGAAATTGTTTATATCAGTTTATAATTTCCAAAAGTGATATCCTATAACCTCTCTTTATGGACCTTCGGGGGCCCATATCTCCTAATATTATCTTTTCCCCGCAAAATTTTCGATTGCTATAGTGTTTTTAGCATGTTTTGAAGCACCTGTGAAAATTTCGTGAAGATACTGGGTGATCTCATTTTCTTTACCTTTTCCGAAGTTTGTAATGTTGTTCTGAGGATTCATGACGAATTTCTTCAATGACATTTATCAAAATACCGGTGTAGAGAATTGAATCAATTATCGAAACTTTTTATAATGCGCTCTAGTGGCTGGAATACTTGATTCCAATTGAACCATCTCTGTTGTAGATCTCTATTCTATGGTCATGGTGAGTTGGAAAAGGGAATACGAAAAATAAAATAAAATCGAAAATAAAAACAATTCTGTTTTGACGACGGCTCGTGTCGAATAAAAAGTCAAAAAAGAAGTTGTTTGGCGTATCGTAACGATATATCTGTTACAATTCTTATTTATATGCTCTATGCTCGAGATCATTACATTACCTATTGAAAATCTTAGCGACATCTAACCGTCGGTAATGGAACAATCATTACGGCTAAAAGAAGAAGGGCTGTCGCAAGGTGATTGATTTACCAATGATGAGGTTTTATAAAAAATCAGCGGCTATACACGCAAAAAGAAAACACATTTTAGCATGCTCGTTAGTTCATCGCACTCGGAAAAAGGCATTTGATTTTAACGGAATATGTCATTGGTAAGTAGTTTGATCTGACTTTTACCAATTTGTATAATGCAAGCATATATACGCACCGTGTGGATGTTGGATTTCCATTCTGAATCCTCAATTGGAAATTAAATTCAGATAATATACCTCAGATTTCGGCTGATTAGGAAAATCTATATTCCATGGCAAAATTATGCCCATGAATTATTTTCTTGTTGCTATCAACAAATTATCTCCCTTTTGTTTTCATTCCGGGGTTTCCCATTGGCTCAGAAATTTTTGTTGCATGCACATCACACCCACGGCAAAATAGATGGCCGTATCATATTCTAAATAACCCTATCAATCTCAAATATACGAACGCCAATTCATATTAGATGTAATAATCGGAATTTTTCAGTAGCTTGTTATATCAATTTTGACATAATATTTCGAATAATGACAATATCTTTCCGACTATAAAATATATCTTCTTCCCTTCTTTTTTTAGTCATCATAATTCTTTTTGAGCAGTTAATTACAAATAAACTAGATGTACTCTAAGGTATTTATACGCTGCTGCACATGATATCGTCTCATCGCCGCTATATATGGCTACTGCACTGGACAATGTATCCCTTCCTAGGCTCGTGTACCAACTTGCAGCCACTGATAGACGGGTTCGAGAAATTATACACGCCGTGAGACTGATCAGGCTCGAGATTGCACAAAACTCACTCTTGCGCTCTCAAGCACTATCCCTCGAACCAAGCTTTGACAATCTTCAGGAGGTGATTCCTCACAATATTCTAATATGAATTGTACGGATGAATTTATGTCCGGAAACGCTTCGTTTCCAAGATATAGGGTGTTAAAGTTTTATTTTTATTTTCGTTTTTTTAATAACTTTCAAAATGCTGACCTTAATCAAATGAAAATTGGTATTGAGAGGGGTTTTTGAGGTGTCGGATTCGAACCTGATGTTATTATTGCTCTTACTCGTGGTTTATGCATGAAGGGGCTCCGGCACATTTTAGCGTTGTAGCCAGGGAATTCTTTAACACTGTCTATCCAAATCGATGGATTGGTAGGGGTGTAGAAGAACCTAACCATGCGTGGGCACCAAGGTCCCCAGATCTAAGCCCGCTAGATTTTCATTTTCGGGGACACTAGTTCATGAAACTCCAGTAGGGAACGAGGAAGATCAAAGAAACCGAATAGTAGACGCCTGTGAAACGATAAGAAACACACCAATAATTTTTGAGTGGCTACGAGATTCAATGACTAGAAGACTGAATGCCTGTATCTTTGCTGAAGGTGGACACTTCGAACAATTTATCTGAATACAATTTAGTTTCCTTTATTTTATTTTATTCTAAATATTCAAAATTTCTTGTAATAAAATGTTGATATTTCTTGCAAATTGTATTAAAGCAAATACAGATTTTCATCCTTATACAAAAATAACTATTTCAAACGAGTTAAAATGAATAGAATAGGTGGCGCTCCCTGCAAAAAAACAAAACTACTTACTTAAACGTCAAATTCATTTCCTAAGCATTCTTGTGAAAAATGCAAAATAATGGTGATAACTTCAACACGCATCGATTATCGAATAATCAACTTGAAATTTTCATGTCCAAATATCCAGAAAACGGTTGCTTGTAGCGACTTGTACTAGGGGTAGCTTTTTACGTAGATATTTTAGAGAAATTGGTTTTTTCACTGTAAAATGTGCTAGAAGTACGCTTAAAAAAGTTATTGATCTTGAAAAAAAAAACGTGTAGATGACGCCCTCTACGAGTAAGAGCAATAATAACATCAAGTTCGAATTTTACACCTCAAAAAACCTCTTGAAACCAATTTTCGTTCAATTAAAGTCAGTATTTCGAAAGTTATTTAAAAAAAAGAAAATGAAAATAAAACTTCAACACCCCGTATTTCGGAAACTAAGTGTTTCCAGAATTATATTTATTTGGACAATTCATATTAGGATATTGTGAGGAATCACCTCCTGAAGTTTGTCAAAGTACTTTTGAGTCACCCTGTATATCACAAATTAACTAATAGTCTCACCCTTTTGAAAAGTGCTCAGTGTTCGCTGAGTCCAATTACTTTTCGAAAGTGCTTAGAAATCGTGAGCATTTCATAAAAAATAGTGCTTAGTGGTCCAGACTTTTCAAAAATGCTTAGTGCTCTAGTGGCTGGAATACTTGATTCCAATTGAACCATCTCTGTTGTAGATCTCTATTCTATGGTCATGGTGAGTTGGAAAAGGGAATACGAAAAATAAAATAAAATCGAAAATAAAAACAATTCTGTTTTGACGACGGCTCGTGTCGAATAAAAAGTCAAAAAAGAAGTTGTTTGGCGTATCGTAACGATATATCTGTTACAATTCTTATTTATATGCTCTATGCTCGAGATCATTACATTACCTATTGAAAATCTTAGCGACATCTAACCGTCGGTAATGGAACAATCATTACGGCTGAAAGAAGAAGGGCTGTCGCAAGGTGATTGATTTACCAATGATGAGGTTTTATAAAAAATCAGCGGCTATACACGCAAAAAGAAAACACATTTTGGCATGCTCGTTAGTTCATCGCACTCGGAAAAAGGCATTTGATTTTAACGGAATATGTCATTGGTAAGTAGTTTGATCTGACTTTTACCAATTTGTATAATGCAAGCATATATACGCACCGTGTGGATGTTGGATTTCCATTCTGAATCCTCAATTGGAAATTAAATTCAGATAATATACCTCAGATTTCGGCTGATTAGGAAAATCTATATTCCATGGCAAAATTATGCCCATGAATTATTTTCTTGTTGCTATCAACAAATTATCTCCCTTTTGTTTTCATTCCGGGGTTTCCCATTGGCTCAGAAATTTTTGTTGCATGCACATCACACCCACGGCAAAATAGATGGCCGTATCATATTCTAAATAACCCTATCAATCTCAAATATACGAACGCCAATTCATATCAGATGTAATAATCGGAATTTTTCAGTAGCTTGTTATATCAATTTTGACATAATATTTCGAATAATGACAATATCTTTCCGACTATAAAATATATCTTCTTCCCTTCTTTTTTTAGTCATCATAATTCTTTTTGAGCAGTTAATTACAAATAAACTAGATGTACTCTAAGGTATTTATACGCTGCTGCACATGATATCGTCTCATCGCCGCTATATATGGCTACTTCACTGGACAATGTATCCCTTCCTAGGCTCGTGTACCAACTTGTAGCCACTGATAGACGGGTCGGAGAAATTATACACGTCGTGAGACTGATCAGGCTCGAGATTGCACAAAACTCACTCTTGCGCTCCCAAGCACTATCCCTCGAACCAAGCTTTGACAATCTTCAGGAGGTGATTCCTCACAATATTCTAATATGAATTGTACGAATGAATTCATGTCCGGAAACGCTTCGTTTCCAAGATACAGGGTGTTAAAGTTTTATTTTTATTTTCGTTTTTTTTAATAACTTTCAAAATGCTGACCTTAATTAAACGAAAATTGGTATTGAGAGGGTTTTTGAGGTGTCGGATTCGAACCTGATGTTATTATTGCTCTTACTCGTGGTTTATGCATGAAGGGGCTCCGGCACATTTTAGCGTTGTAGCCAGGGAATTCTTTAACACTGTCTATCCAAATCAATGGATTGGTAGGGGTGTAGAAGAACCTAACCATGCGTGGGCACCAAGGTCCCCAGATCTAAACCCGCTAGATTTTTATTTTCGGGGACACTAGTTCATGAAACTCCAGTAGGGAACGAGGAAGATCAAAGAAACCGAATAGTAGACGCCTGTGAAATGATAAGAAACACACCAATAATTTTTGAGTGGCTACGAGATTCAATGACTAGAAGACTGAATGCCTGTATCTTTGCTGAAGGTGGACACTTCGAATAATTTATCTGAATACAATTTAGTTTCCTTTATTTTATTTTATTCTAAATATTCAAAATTTCTTGTAATGAAATGTTGATATTTCTTGCAAATTGTATTAAAGCAAATACAGATTTTCATCCTTATACAAAAATAACTATTTCAAACAAGTTAAAATGAATAGAATAGGTGGCGCTCCCTGCAAAAAAACAAAACTACTTACTTAAACGTCAACTTCATTTCCTAAGCATTCTTGTGAAAAATGCAAAATAATGGTGATAACTTCAACACGCATCGATTATCGAATAATCAACTTGAAATTTTCATGTCCAAATATCCAGAAAACGGTTGCTTATAGCGACTTGTACTAGGGGTAGCTTTTTTACGTAGATATTTTAGAGAAATTGGTTTTTTCACTGTAAAATGTGCTGGAAGTACGCTTAAAAAAGTTATTGATCTTGAAAAAAAAAAGACGTGTATATGACGCCCTCTACGAGTAAGAGCAATAATAACATCAAGTTCGAATTTTACACCTCAAAAAACCTCTCGAAACCAATTTTCGTTCAATTAAAGTCAGTATTTCGAAAGTTATTTAAAAAAAAGAAAATAAAAATAAAACTTCAACACCCTGTATTTCGGAAACTAAGCGTTTCCAGAATTATATTTATTTGGACAATTCATATCAGGATATTGTGAGGAATCACCTCCTGAAGTTTGTCAAAGTACTTTTGAGTCACCCTGTATATCACAAATTAACTAACAGTCTCACCCTTTTGAAAAGTGCTCAGTGTTCGCCGAGTCCAATTACTTTTCGAAAGTGCTTAGAAATCGTGAGCATTTCATAGAAAATAGTGCTTAGTGGTCCAGACTTTTCAAAAATGCTCAGTGCTCGAAGCACTTCTCGTCAGTGCTGCCATCTGTTCATATTCTGGCCTACAAACTTTTTGGAAGACTGCTATATCACAGGATTGGTCCAACAATACTGCAACATATACCTGTGGAACAAGCAGGATTTCGTCCGGACCGCAGATGCACAGACCAAGTACTCGTACTAACTAACTATGTTGAAACAGGCTTTCAAAAGCAACTAAAAATATATATATTGCTTTCATAGACCTGTCAGCGGCATACGACACTGTGTGGCGACAAGGAGTTATATATAAATTAATGCGAGCTATCCCATGCAGGAAGACGGCTATGCCATGCTATCCAATAGATCTTATCAAGTCATCATGGGCGACAAGACCAGTTCAAAAATGAAACTGAATCGGTGCTTGCTCCCTGCTCTTCAGTCTTTACATAGCAGACATGCCCGAAACTACATCAAAGAAGTTCGGCTACGCAGATGACTGGGCGCTCGCTATAAGCCACAAGGAGTTTGAGATATATGAGCAAACTCTCACAAATGACTTGGCTACCATTGGGAGAAATTTTCGCGACTGGAGATTGCAGCCCAGTGCCGCAAAGACGGAAGTATCGTGCTTCCACCTTAACAACAGGATGACCAACTACCAACTTAAAATCAACTTTGAAGGCAGACTTCTCAGTCACAATATGCACCCAAAATATTTGGGTGTCATACTCGACAGAACGCTAAGCTTCAAAGAACACCTTATGAAGACAGCTGCAAAACTCAGAACCCGAAATAATATCCCGAAAAAGCTATGCAGCAGCACATGGGGTTCCTCGTTACAACTAAGCCAGAGGGTTTTGATCAACCAAGACGAATCTGGACAACACTTAATAGAATGAGGACGAATTGCGGCAGGTGCTCCGACCCACTTTTCAGGTGGGGAAAAACAGCTTCCCCAAATTGTGACTGCGGCGCTGAAAGACAGACTATTGAACACCTGGTAGAGGACAGTCCAATTAGTTCCATCAGTGGCAACCCATCCGATTTCCTGATTGCGACAAGAGAGTCAATAGAATATATTTGTAACCTCAATGTCTGTTTGTGAAAGTTTACTATTTTTCCTTTTTGTTATACACTTACCTGTGATGTAGCCATACGCTAAATAAATAAAGTAAATAATATTCTGGGTTGAATGAAAGAGCAGTCACCATTATCTTCAGTATGTGGCGACTGAATTTCGCCGTTACTAGTGTCACCCCAATCAATAATTTACCCACATGATATTTTCTTAGCCAATATGAATAAAGATATATTATTATAATTCCTCCACCAGGGAATCTTTACATTTATATAGATCGCACCCCTATATACCGAGTGTGCTTGAGGTCAGGACCACACACGTCTAATACAATATAGTTGGCCGTTATGCCAAATGACTTTGATAAGATTATCGACAGCAATTGGATCCAAAGTTTCTGAGCAGATCGTTTCAGATTCGAACAAGTTTCCACCCCATATCATTTGTCGATTGTGTTTATACCCATCACAAGTATTCGAGAAATAAAATGACTCCCCTGTTCCACTCCAACCAAACCACTTCTTGATTACGAAACCCTCAAATTCTCCAGACACACTCGAAATATCAACCCGAAAGAATGAAAGAAAGAAAATCGATAGACCTCTTATGCTCATTTCGCATAGTTATCCACATCTTCCGGCAAATCCGGTAAGGGTGGCCCATTATTGCTCTCTCTTTGCATCCCAACGCTCATTATTTTGTTTATTGAAGCGTTCTCGAGGGATAGGTGGCTTTGTATTTACGAAATAAGAAATCTGGAACCACAAAAGCAATTTCGTGGCGAAGTTGCGGGAAATACGGTCGCGTAATCAGGGCCGGTTTTGAGATGAAGTATTTAAATTTTTGTATGAGACATGTATTCTCGTCAATTGCCATATTGAGAAGTCACTGTTTATTTTCATTTGTAGGCGAATTCAGACTAACGAGTATTGAAAATTCTGTGAAAATGCACTCAGATCTATAATCATTCATTCAATATTTTTTGTGCGCGTATAGAGCAATATAAGTTCTCTTCTCCATAAATTTTTTCATTTCGAAAACTCAATAAAAAACTTGTTCCGAAGTGCTTTATTTGGAATGGGATCCGTGATAATTGTGATATATCCCGACGTTTTAGTTTATAAATTTAACCATAAATATTATGGATGCTGGAATAGGACAATAAAGTTCAAAATAACCTCAGACTCCGACAGAGACAATGTGATAAACTGTAAGGAATACATATATAAGCGCAGAGTTCTCAAAAAATAACATGATAATGTAAAAATATGCCAAATTTAGGCAGTCCCAAGTAGCATCATAGTGACGGAAACTGACACTGCCACTTCGACATGGTGGTTATTACGTAATCACCACCAAATCCACCACTATATAGTAAGAATAACGTAATTTTATATTTGCATGATTGTAGTCATGTAATTTCCTTATATGGTAGCCACTCCACAGTTCTATAACTTGTGAGTGTTAATTGAGGTGTCTGAAACATTATGGCCACTAAGCAGAATCACCTTAAATATTTTCAGATTCGAAAGTGGAAAATAACCGTTACGGTAACTATCCTTTACAACTCAAATATCACTGGGAAGTCATATTCACTTTCAATTAGAGTACCTTTGATAGTTTTGGTGACGTTTAAGTAACTTCCAGCAAACCTTCAAAATGGCACCTGATTGTGATATGTGGTGATGGTTACCACTATCTTGCTATCTCCGTTAATGATTGCCTCACTTCGCATTTGATGAAAGTCACTACAAAGTTACAATTACCTTTGAATTTCACCATCAAATGACCGTGGATTGATCCGCGCGATGACGAATGCTAACCTGATTTTCCTCAAATCATTTTATTGTGGCTTACAAAAAGTTTGTTTTTCCTGTTTCGTGAAACGTAAATGATATTTATTCATAATGAAATGGGTTATGCGATTTCAATAGACAATTTTTCTTGATTTTGAATTGACCGTGGATTGGTCTGCGCGATGACGAAAACTAACCTATTTTTCCTCAAATTATTCTATTGTGGCTTACAAAAAGTTCGTTTCACCTGTTACGTGAAACGTGGATGATATTCATTCAAAATGAAATGAGTAATGCATGTTCTATAGACAATTTTTCTTGATTTTGTATGAAAAGGTTAATTCAAATAAATCGGTTCTCTGATTTTATTTTCGTGGCGTCTGCTTAATATTCACACCATAATGTTTCATTCAGTTTGCATAAATGCCATACTTGTTAATTGATCATTGTTAATTGGAGCTGCATAAATCCAGCATACTTGCTATATGTCATTTTCAACAATTAATGGACATTTATCCGCAATTTCGAGGTTGTAACTTTGAATTGACAGGTTATAATAGCCGCGACGTGTTTGCCACTTTCAAGGGTATAAGGCCAATTGTAATTTTTAGAGTATGAATTTGAAGTCGTGAGTCATGGGCCTGCAACGTGGGCGCCACTTTCTGGTGGAGGAAAAGTTAATAAATTAGTTCCACTGGCCACTTCATGATGGTAGAAACTTTAGAGTGGTATATTTTCAGTTTCGGTCTCTTCAAAGTTATAATCTCCAAAGGCCGCCATATTCACTGGAATATTCTGGGTCACCATTATTGGAGAAATGAACGAAACATTCAATAAATATTCATCATTCGTCAGTACTGCATCAAACTTAGTAATTTATTACGTAAATATTGGTTTCGAGTAACCAAGACTGATAAAAAAAATCATGGATTGAAATACATAATTTTGCTGAAATTCACTACTGATGTGTACACGACGATTCCAAATCGATAATTAAAGTTCTATATTTTGTGTGAAATTTTGTATATTCAAGCAAAGCACTTTCGGCATGACAGATGAATACTGAAGATGGCCGTAGGCCGAAAGCGCTTTGCTTAAATATTCAAAATTTTACACGATATATAGAACATCAATTTTTGATAGGTTTTCCTTGAATAAAGAGTTTTCAGATGGCGCATGCTCACAATCGGACTACAGTGAACTTTCAATCGGTTTAATTGTATCCCGATCAGAATTATCCAAATTCAATATATTCACGTGTTTGTATGTTGTATTTTCTTATTCTTATAGTCGATAAGTGTTAAAAATGAATTAGGCAAAATTGAAGAATGGGGAACATTTATTGTAAAAATATGCTGCAAGTATAGATCGAGTTACATATCAATTGCACAAGCGCAGTCAGTTGTTTAACGTGTCTAGTGTCGGCCACTACATATCCACGTTTCTGCCAGATGACCACAACGTGGTTGGAATGTACATCGGAAGGTAGCGGCAACCGAAGAAGTGTTCCCCATTCTGGTGATAGATTTACGTAGAAGTGGTTGTGGTCAAACACCTCAGAATTGTGGCCGCTAGATTCCGTTCACTGAAAATGCTACTTGGAGTTTGTCAGCCAAGTTCGGCGACGCACCGGCAGTGTGACTAACACACTTGAATGTCTAATGATGCCCCCTTGAACACCCAGAATCTCAAATGTCATGAAACATTATTAAAGTGTCATTTTTACCACTCATCAAAAATCACTTCTAAGTGACTTGAAATTTGACATCAAGGTAGATCATTAGACGTACACGAAGTGAAAAAATCTGAAAACTACAAATTATGAAACTTTTAAATTGAATTCAGCAATGATATAACATACAAGTTATAACTCGTCGAAAATAAGTTTCAGATACCTGATGAATAATGCATATGTTTACCGGAAACAATTCCATTATGACTTGGCATATGCAATAACAAATCACAAGGCCTTAGTCTTGACAGCGCCCTGCTCGATATATGTTTCTCAGCAAAGGGTAGGCGAATCTTGTACTCTCTCGAGTCGAAACCATTAACGGTGGTTATCTCATACACTTAGATCCAAGCCAAATGAAGCCCCAAAAAAGCTCTATAATAGAGTACAACTGCCTGCGAACATTGAATCGCCTTGACTTGCCAACTTTATGGAAAATTTCAATCGTTGGATTTGCGGGAATTCGGTCGAAATGTTGAAGAAAACCAATTTTTGAATTGCCGACGTTTCGAAACTTTATTATTTCATTCTCAAGACTCTGAAGTACAAAAACAAGAACATACAACTTAAATGAGATTCTAGAATGTGTTTTTTTTTCTTGGTAAAAAACAGAAAAAATTAAGTAAAATTACATCGTTAAAAAAACAATATTTAAAAACACTTCGAACACATTACAAAAAACAACAATGATGAGTACTTACATTAAGGATGGCTTTCCGAGTTCAAAAAGGGTAAAATAAATAATTTCGACATAAAATATAAATAGATACTCAAGTTCATGAAATACGTTAACACAGTCATGAAGTAAAGGAACAACTGAACGGTCGGTGAATCATGTTTTTATAATGTAAAGAAGGCTCATGAAAGAAATGAGTATTGGAATCGGAAAAAGCCGTTCAATAAAGATCTAGGATTAATGTTTGGTCTTTTCTATTAGATTGAAATATGAAGTGTGTAGGTTTCGTTCAAAAGTCTGTTTTTTTTTAATACTGGCTGAATTAAAGTTGAAAGTATGAAGTGATGATTTACAGTGCTCTGCAAGGCTAGTGGGGTTTTTGATAGTTTTAAGCATGTTGTGTATATTTTTACAATCCCTCATGTGTTCAGTCAGCCTCTGCTTTAGATACCTCCCCGTTTGTCCTATATACACCTTCTCACACTCAGCACATGGTATTTTATAGATAATATTAGATTTTAGTTCTTTTGGTGTTTTGACTGTGCTTTCACATTTCATGCTGACTTTCAGATTTTCATTTTCTAAAACCTTGCAAAGTTGAGGTGTGCCACGTGTGGTAATTTGAAATATTTGATGTTCAATGGTATCTTTTCTTTCTGTATATTTGTTCTGTCAGAATACACTGATTTTTCAATCAAGAATTTAGGGTAGCAGTTCTTAAGTAGCATCGTTTCAATAAGGTTGTGATTTTTGAAATTATCATGTACTAAGTGTGTAGCTCTGTGTTTAAGATTAGTGATGGTGTTTATTTTTTGTGTCATAGGATGAACGGAGTGGTAGTTAATAAATCTTTCAGAGTATGATGGCTCATGGTACCAATCAGTTATAATTGTATTGTTCAGCCTAATCAGTAAGACATCCAGAAAAGCGATCCTATCATTTTTTTCTATTTCTACTGTGAACTGAAGTTGAATGTTGTTAGTATACTCTCTACGTTTTCTTTTTGTTTACATAAAACTATATCATCGACGTATCTTTTAAAAAAGACGATAGGAAATTCACATTGAGCTGGACATTTGTTCTGTAAGTCGGACATAACAATATCCGAGCAAATTGGTGATAAACAATTTCCCATTCCTAGGCCAAAAATCTGTTTATAAAAGACTTTATTAAAATTGAAATAGCTGTTGCTGATGAATTCCTTTAACGGAATAGTGGTGTGTGGTTTGATTAGATGCCATTTTTCATTTATGAGACTAACTACCAGATCTATTGGTATGTTTGTGAATAGGGAAACTACATCAATTGATATTAGAATAAAGTCATCTGGTACGATAACATCCTTCATCTGATCGTCAAGTTCAAATGAATTCTTAATTTAATAATTATCTTTTATGAATGCATGTTTCAGGAGGCCATCTAAAAATTCACTTAATTTATATGTAGGTGATCCAATAGAACTAACAATCGGGCGTAATGGAATATTTTCTTTGTGTACCTTTGGTGAAAAATACATCTTCGGAAACACTCCATTAGAGCACTTTAGGTTATCACCACTTTTTTTGTCTAGGTATTCGTTATCAACTAATTTTTTAATGAGGTTGTTGTTTTCATTTTGAATTTGTTTAGTCGGATCTTTATTCAGTATGACGTAGGTCGAATCATCATTTAGTAGCGATTGGGCTTTTATTGAGTAATCTTGTTTATTCATAGCTACAGCTATATTTCCTTTGTCTGCTTTCGAAAATGTGTCGAAAACAATCAGACAATGGATGGGCTATGCCAACATAATAGAAACTATTATTTATTGGAAATAAAAAGAAAATAGTGTAAGATGTTACTTTGAAAAAAATATTGTTATCTCACTAAAAGTCATAAATGTGAAAAGGATGCCAAGTTCGATACAAACGTGTTACCCTTCCTCGTTCGGAGGGGCGTATCAATACTTTCTCGAAATAGGGTGCGGAGATGTGGATTGAAACTACTTGTAGAGGAGATATATGTATATTCAAGGGCATTGTGCCTTATTCCCTATGGGAACTACACTTTAAGGATACCAATACCAAGCTTGCAAAAGGTCTCTCCAGAGCACAGACCAGGTAATTACAGTAGTCGACCTTCAATCAGGCGAGAAGGTTGGATGCGCACAACACCAATTTTATATGGTTAACGCCCACTCCGCTCTAGACAGCGGCGTGTAGGTTACTTTGACTTGTGCTCTGGTGCGATAAACTGATAATGGCAAATAAATCCAAATAGCAAACACGCCTATAGCCATAACGAAGAACCAATAGAATAAATCGGGTCTAATGATAGCTTGCGCCGACTTTCGTCAGGATAAATGAATATATTACTGTATGAGAGGTTGGCAACGGAGTTGTTGCACCGAAAATCTAGGTTGGCTCTACTAATTAACATAAAATAAAGAAGAATGCATTGTATGACAAATCCACTAGTACCTTGCAATCAACTTCAAAATAAAATAAAAAATAATTGACAGTTGGATTAAAGTTACCCTGGAATCAAAAATACCCGTGTCAGCTTAGTAAGCTACCATTTCGCATACGTATGCAGAAGGTTTACAAGTGCTTACAGATACATGCGTGGAATACGTTTGAATTGTATATTTTGTCAGATGAAAATAAAGCATCGAGCCAGGTACAGCTCTTAAGTGAATACAAAGCTTATACCAAAGTGATCACCAAGCATAAATGAAGTGAATAGTTATTTTTCAGTGACTTCATAATAACGAGTCTGTTTAATCTACACGAAATTGAACGTTATTAACCTTCGATTTTTTTTTAAGCATAATATATGGAACCAAACACACCCCGAAATCGACCATTAATAACCTGTGAATGGTCGATTTCTCCATCAATGCATCATTGTGGTATTGGCAACAAAACATACACGAATTCGAATATTATTCAAATTACAAATTATATTACCTTTGCTCTGTCAAATTTATGTATTTTAAAATCCAAATGTAGTATGTTTCCTCCTAGTTGAAGGAAATGGATATCGAACATTCCACGTTGACCCCAGGAACGAGGTCGACAGATTTTTTTTGTAATCAACTCGTATATTAAAATGACGATTAATGATCTCGAACATCAACGCGCTCGCTTTTAAATATCTCGATCATTAATCGCCACCATTAATACGCTATAAATAGTTGATTAAATAACTATTACTAACTAGGGTATTATTAATCTTGAATGTCCTCAATTGTCATCCTAATATTTTCATCTCAAGTAGATGTCTATTTCAAAAATGAGAAATACCTTTTCTACAAAAATAAGTCGTTAGGTGCTTCAATCTCCAATTTCGGAGTATTTAATGTTATCTGTAGAGGATTCGTTGCATTAATCTCTGAAGTATTAAACCATGGGTTTAATTTTTTTTCAAACATTTCATTCAACAACAGCAACTGTGATATATTTATTATTTGCATTCCACTTTCCTGTCTCTGGGTGAGATAATATCTAACGAAATATCATTTGAAACAGTATTTTTAAGCATGGGGATCATTTTGAACGATATCAATAAACATTTCCGATCATAAGATGACAGTGCATGATATGGGAATACAGATAACACTTTTCGTTAGCCATCCAATTGAAGGTTAAAATTTAACCTTGAATTCTCCTGCGATTATAAAATATCCTTCTAATGATTTGCCAGGTCTTGAACGAACCAAACATAAACTAATCCAAGTAATTGAGAGGGCATATATTATTCAAGAAAATCACTTCGAAACTAACTTAATAGGAAAATTATAGCAAGAAGAAGGCGAAGGGAACAGCTAACAGGACATCAATAGGGAGATATATAAACTTACGGGTATAATTAAGAAAAAAGAGGAATTATTTTAAGAAAAAAATTAACCCTAAAAGTTTATATATATATATATATAATAATATATAAATATATATATATATATATATATATATATATATTAATATGTTATGAAAAACAGTTATATATTTTAAAAGGAAAAAAGAAACAATTTCATAAAAAACCCACAAGAAGAATAATTACTTAATAGCTATTAGTTCAAGAGATATTGTTTTAACATATTTTTGAAATTATATTTCCTTTATGAAGCCTCTGTATAATATGAATAGATAAGAATATCCAAATACTATAACACAATCAATTTCATACACTGTCATAATGATTATAATCATTATTGTTCAAAAGACAATAAAAAAGTCTAGATTTACAAAATCATCCTGAATAAAATGTGATCAACAAAATTATAAGCTTGAAAAATACAGTATATGAAATTGTATCTAACTAAAAATAGCCAATGGGAGAACAACAAACTTCTTGATGACAATATCCAATCAGGAAACAGTATGGTCAGATGTAAAATTTGAAATTGTGAGAAAATAAGAACGGAAAAGTGTCAGAGACAATTATCACTGAATTGTACATGTTTATAAGAAAGGAAAAATAGTTTTTTTAAAGTTTTTGACAATATAGTGCGCGAATTCAAAAATTCAAATCAGAGGGAATGAGGAAAAATGGTATCCAGGAGACGGAGAAAACAAAGCCACAGGAGATTGAAAATAATTTGAAAAAGAATGCCACGTTTTGTTTGGAAGAAAAAGAAAAATTCAATAATTTCAACATTATAAGCAGAAAAACAACATTACCTTGTTTGTACACCATATACAAATATTCCAAAGCTGATTTCTGGATTTGTATGGTTCCTTCTTTTTGGTATTGGAGTTCCTGAGAGCATTGGATTGAAAGGGAATCCAAATTCTGGGTGTGTATTGAACAGCGACAGTTCCAGCGTCAGGTATAAACTTTCCTAGTGCACATCACGAACTGAACAACTTCACTAATAACTCATATCCCATTAGAAGAACTTTATTTCATTTGATTTTGAACTATTAAAGACATTTTCACTGTCAAGGTACAAGTGAGGTTGTGTCTATTTATCCATGACCTGTTTCTCATGATTATCCATGAAAATTTTAGATTGACCATAGAATAAGTTATCTCTCGTAGGCCAGGTTAATTTGAGTTTTCCTGAATAGAGGAAATAATTGCTTTTTGATATTTTGTCGTTTGTTTTCCACAATTATCAGCAATCATACTTATTAACATTGAAAAGATTGAGATTTGACATCAAGCAGTGGTTAGTGGCTTAATTGCCTGAACCGGCTATCTGAGACAAGAGGCGTACCAACTGAGTTCAGCTGTGGTAAGAAAAGTGACAACAATTGGCAGCAACGTGACGAGAGAACAGTGACGTTAGCTAGCAATTATTATTACATCATTGCAAAATATATTATACAGGGAGAAAATACTTATCTATATCATAACAATTTGGCTCACAAACAATAAGAATATTATTAAATCTTTTCAATTTTATAACAAATATTTATATATATATAATTATCATATAATAAAATATATATATATATATATATATATATATAAATAAACTTTCTTGAACCATGTAATAAATATCAAAACGGGGCTAGTTTCTTGGGGACTGGTTCTGTATGAATAGTAAAACAAGTACGGATTCTGTGATTTTCATATGGAAAAGACGACGTTCCTCATGGAGGCCCCAAGCTTAAGAACACAGCTTCCAACAGGTGAAAATTGATCGCAGAAGGTTTCAATAGAAGGAAAATGGGCTATTTTCCTTCAATCAAAACGCTGCATAGTTGACTTGGGAAGTGAAAACAAACATACATATAAAAAAATGTGTAAGATGAAAAAAATTAATGGCTTAGCTGGCATCAATTTTCACCTTTGTGAGCTGTGTTTTAAGACATTAAAAAGCCTGAGGGCCTCCAGGAGAAACGTCGTCTTTTCCATATGAGGAACACAGAATCCATACTTGTTTCACTATTCATACAGAATCAATCCCCAAGAAACTACCTCTCTGGCATATCAGACAAACTATTAAATTAAAGGAATATATATATATATATATATATATATATATATATAAGAGAATAATAGAAATCTGTTACGAATCCAAGAGAGTCCACCATCCGTCAACAGCCTGTTTCATGGTTTCCCAATCATCAGGACGGCCTGTGGTCTCTTTCAAATTCGTATTAGGCTTCGCCGCACAGATTATAGGTGTCACTATCTATAATTTGATGCTTTTCATATATATATATATATATATATATATATATATATATATATATATATATATATATATATATATATAAATTGATATGATAAGAAATATTTGTTCAATGTAAAAAGAATAAAAAGTGATAAAGTGGTACTTATCACATAAATACCTGCTATGTTTGTTTTGCAATTTTTCTGTACATTTTGCTTTTCTGAACCCTTGTACCATTTTCTAGTCGACGCAGATGTCTCAAAAGTTTAGCAGTGGAGCTTTTCAGTATGTTGCCAACAATTCATTTAATTTGCACAACCTATATAAAATGTAGAAATCAAAGTTCATGAATAAACTTTAGATCTCAAGTAGACAAAAATAATATTCAAGTTGGAACATCCTGTATGCCAAAATCAAATCAGAAGGAAACATGACAGCGACATGTCAAAACATTTTGATGGAAAATGATGAAATATAACATTTTTAGTACAGAAAATGGTCAAATATGAATTTTAACTAACTCTTTATATATTATGTAAGGTATAGAAATGTAAATTGTATATAAAATCCATAGCATAGTTTCGAATAAGGAGAAGTGTCATAGAAAGTGAGTAAAAACCTAAAATTTGTGAGAAAAAACAAAAAGTGATGGTTGCCAGTAGGGAAAATAACGAGGATTGGAAGAGATAAAAAAAAATTTTGGGAGAACACAGTAACACAATTTTTCTCATCAATAAATACGAAAATACAACAAGAATGGAAGCAAATCAGCCATTTGACAATCTAAGCCATGTTCAGAGACCAATAGGCGTTGAAACTGCCAAAGAAAACCACTCAACTCCAGAACACAGCTAAATTCCTATCCGAGACAAGGCCGACAACAAAGGGGCCCTGCCACAGTGAAGCTGCGAACTCAAATAGCCTAAGAACACTTCCAGGATTCGAGAGAAGTCTCAAGCTCAACGAATCACAGGTACTTAAAAAAAAATCTTAACAAAGTGAACATATTCGGGTCAGACAAATTTGAACAAAGTGAACATATTCGGGTCAGACACTTATTTGAGTTCATTTTTTGTCACTTTTTCACCTTCCTTTTTTTTGTATTTCTTGTTTGCTTTCATAATTCAATATAACCTACAATTATTATATTTGAAAGTCACTTGATTGCACATGAGCAAGTTATTTCACTTTTCACATTTTACTGTTTGATCAGAGTATTACAGATAAGATAGATTTCGCAGGGTAGGTATATTTAAGCATTCGATTCAATATTTGACTATTTTCTGAATTCATTATTTATCTGTTGATCACATTACAACCAATATATCCATAAAACAGTTATTCAGGTTTTCTATGGTGTTCTTTTCTGAAGGTATTCAAGGAGTTTGACAATTGACTTTAAGTTGTGGGATTTTCAATTCTACAATTGTATAGGTCATAACATTTGATTCTCAGGTGTGGAGTTTCTTTCAAGCAACACCCTGTAATTGTTTTTGACCGCTTTCTTAGTTGTTTGAACAACCCTCAGAAGTTAATGGAAACTTGTACGAGTTAAAATCACGGGGACCTTACAATTATGGTGGGATCCGAAACCACTCTTGGGACCTTGAAAAAATTTTTCACCAGCTGCGGGTCATATGAGAATGGTCACATCAATCTCCTGCCGCAGAGTATTTGGCGTTGAAAGACAAAATTGATATCCTGGTCATACCAAACAATCAAACCCATGGTCACCTTTGCATCATTGGTATGGTGTTTAGACTGCACCAGATACTAAAATTGAGAGCTGACTGGAAGATTCTGGAAGAAATCTCGCTAGAATCCAGATACAAACCATCAGATATTATGCCAGCTAGGCAAGGCTTCGAAGTAAATTATGAAGTGGCTATAAACAGTCACCAAATATGCACAACAATGGATCTCTCCGTGGGGTATGTCAGACCTCAACACACCATGAGAGAGAGTTGACTCGTATCGACTTTTGTTTCTATACTCTATGTTATTCAACTTTTAACTAGCCAGTATTGAAAATGGGCAACGGCTGGTGATTTATTTTCTCTGGCAGGCTGAACAGATCTACATCTATTCGTAAAAAAAATTTCAGAAATGTACTCAAACCAAATTAATGTTCTCATATTTCATAACACACTATCATGAACCGGTTTGACGATAAATGTTTTTTTCTGACTATATTGTTCCATTTTTCCTTGTGGGTGCATATTTCCGAAAGGAACGTCCCTGCATAGATTCACTTACCAAATATATTACGGTATTTTCGTCTGCTGAATCCAAACTAGTAAACAAGTGCATGAATCACCTGAGTAGTGGAAGCAATAATTCATAGGTAACTTTGTATTTTTCGGTGAACTTTGCAATTGAACTCTGTAAATAACAGATTAGGAGGGAGATGTGTAATAAAACGCGGGATAAGTTTTGGAGACTATGAACTGAGTTTATTGTTGGCTCTTGAACTCTGCACGGATTGTTATTCTGACTCGGGGGTTTTCGCATGTTTTTATTTATGAATCGATCCGGAAGGATGATGATACTGGATCTTCACGATTTCTGTATATTTTGCAACATGATTCGAAATCTGTCAACGCAATGGAAAGAATAATTTGTTTTTTAGGCTAGAGGCAGATTCTGTGAGAACTCTTCAATATTCGAATTGAAAAGGAATGTTTTTATCGAAGGTAAGCTCACAAGTGCCAGTGATTTCATCGCACATAAATTCGAAAAAATTTACCGGAAATTTGCAAATTGTGGTATCATAATCGGGGGTAAATAAACTAGTGGTTTGTTTTTTATCGCAATTTTTTTTGTGCACGAAAGTTTTGTTTCCACGAAACTTATTCGAGAAGCAAAAGTGAAAAAGTCATGAGAGCTTCAGCTCGAGTTATTTTGTCATACCTTTGATTGGAGAGTTATTTCCCAATGATTATTTTTTTGACATTTCTAGAAACCAATGGAAACTTTAAATCCAAATTATTCATGTATGTTTTGGCAAATCAAAACATTATTATAGTGGGAAAATTGCCGCGGGAATAATTTGAGGTATTTTGTTATTACTGTCTTTTCTCAATTCGCATTAAAAGTGAGAAATTAATCAAGAGCGGTTTTGTACATTGTATCATTGTGCGACAAAATGTTACATAGTTACATAAAAAAAATAATCTATAGAATACCACACGAGAGTTCGATGAAGTAGAAAATAATTCTCCAAATATATTTCTTAAACTTGTTGCCATTTGGCAATAACCACTCGAGCTAGTTGGGCTCTCGTGTCTATTGCCTGGCAACAAGTTTTCGAAAATATGTCGAATTATTTTCATTTTATTCCCACTCTCTTGTGATATCACAAATGAAAACAAAACTTCATTAGACTAAAGAAAACCAGTTTATCGCATCAAAAAATAAACCTAGAGTGTATTTTAGGAAGATTGATACACGAGTGAAATAAATTACAGTGACAGCATGGATTTTCATTTAAACAAAATATTTTCAACGAATCGTGAACATGAACAACTTTCATCAAATCCTTCGTCCACCTGGAATTTGTATTTTTTCCTATGTTGTTCTTTGTGTTGTTAGATCCAGATCATGGGTGTGGCATTGCCAGCTTCCCGTTATCCCGTTTGTCGTTATCCCATAACCCCGATCTACATTTTCCCGTCTCCAGTTATCCCGTTATACCGTTATCCCTTTTACGGTTATCCTGTTATCCCGTTATCCCGAATCCCATTTTTCGTCTCCCGTTACCCCGTCCGTTTCTCGTTATCGCATCATACCGTTATTCCGTTTCCCGTTATCCCGATCTATATATATATATATATATATATATATATATATATATATATATATATATATATATATATTGTTATGATGGGATAGTTTTTTGAGTTTATAATTATATACATTTTTGTGAATGTATTTCCCAGATTTTGATTTCTGAATCCCTATCATAACAAATGAAAACTCCGGCTATATTTTACACTTCTCTTTTTAAAACCTCTTCCTTTTACCTTCTCCCAGCTCAGTCAGGTACGCCTATGAACATGAGTCAGCTCCTTCTCAGCAGTCGGTTCTGTGATCTGTATCGCCGAGTTGGCACTAACGAATCGATATGAAATGCTACTCAGTGGTGAAAAAGTGTGGTTAGATAAAACACAGATTGCAGAAAATAAACAACTGGTTGTTTTTATTCAGATAATAACCCTTGAAACTGCCCTACTCTGCGATAAATACCTTATACTAAAAAAAACAATAATATGAAATAGTGCTATTTGAATATAAGTGATGATTATTAATAGGACGAATATTTAAATTCATAGTCAGTCCTTTGGCATGAGATTTTGATGAATATTCAGCCAAAACAAAGTAAACAGTGAATCGGACAGTGAAAGTTATTGGATAAATATACGAAAAGTTGCAATTTGGTGATTTCGGTGATTAGAATACCTTGTTGCTCCTTTTCCTGTGATGTTTCCAGCACGTGGACGTACTTTTGAGATTGCAATGGCAGCTTACGTGCATTCTTTCATGGATTTCTCTTCTATACCAGGTAAGTGGAAATATTTGATAACTTATTTCTCCCAGTTGTGCCTTTTAGGAATATCTCTCGTTCGGAATTGTTCAACCGATTTCTTTCTTAAATTGTCTACTGATATCTCTTTCAAAATTTTTGTACATGGCTTTTTTTTTATAACTTTTTTCAATCTCCTCTCAACTTGTTATCTCCTCCCATGGTAACACACACATATTTTATTTTCTCACGGATTTTTAATTAAGTGTCACTTCCTACCTAATTATTTGTTATTCTAATTACTACTAATGATTTTATGAATGAAATCTTATTCTAAATCTTACATACTATTTACAAATTCGTATGAAATTATATTTTTACAATTTCTGCCATCACATCTTTTATTTATCATCACTTTTCCCACAAAAACTGTCTCGATCTCCCATTGGTGGGTTTCCTGTTGATGTGAATTGTCATACAGGATGTTCAAATTTTATATATTAGTTGATCTTACTTTAAATTCAATGTTTTCTATAAATTTCAATTTGATATGATTTAATTGTGGATTTTCATTGGATATTTCGTTGGTCACATACTTTTGATAATAGAACTACTTCAGGATTGCATTTTTTATATATAAGCATCGACTGAAGCATAGTATAAGATTCTATAATAGTAAAAAAAAGGTAAAGAAAATTGCAAAACAACATAGCATCATCGACGATAGCTAAAATACCTAATAATAATAATGATGATTATAAGTTTAATTATTTTACAACATTTCCTAACATAACAAAATATATATATATATACATATATATATATATATATGTATATATATATATACTTATATATTAGTAAAAGAGGATACAAAACATTAAAAACATGGAAACATTAAAACAATAAAATATTAAAGTAAAACTAGATTGACATAATATGAAAATTTTCATTATATATAAATATATATATATATATATATATTTGTATTTATATTCATATATTAGTAAAAAAGGATACAAAACATTAAAAACATGGAAACATTAAAATAATAAAATATTGAAAACGTAAAACTGAGATTGCACATATTATGAAACAAATTTTCATTTTTAGAGAATGTCTGCTTGCTACAAAAACATATAGAAAAGTTTTTGAACCAAACTGAAAGGCATACAGGAAGTGATGAAAAACATGCCCTTGCACTTCCCATATCATCTTTGAGCAGGTAGTCTCTGATCTACAGAGGTAAACAGATATTTAATCACTTACTAAAAAAATCTAACAGCAATCAATAAACAGAAACAATTTAGAAAATCGGCGACGAACCTTGTGAAGGGAAAGTGCTTTCAGGAAGAGTATTTTGCATATAATTCCCTGTCTTTCTATGTGTTTCGTTTTATATCGAGGAATTTAAGAAATATTAAAATTTGAGCTATCGTAGACCCTGGATTCAACATCTGCATTTCGCGATACCGTTTTCTCCCAGAATTTAATGTTAGATGTTGAAACATGTGAAGTTGAAATATGAAATGTAAAATCTACGTGTGTTATCAGTGGTCAAGAACAGATTTTACCTATCGCCGACGTCGCCGAATTTGCCGGCTTCGGTCGATGTTAATGCCGCTCTGATTTCCGGCCACTGAAAACGAGATAATTTTTTTCACATCTAATTACGAGAGTGATAATTTTTAATGTCTGTGAATATATAGAAAATAGTAAGAAATTTGTGACATTGCAGATGAAAATCTACTAATTATTATCAATACTAATATTGGAAACATAACATGTTGCATTCTGAAAATGAGTAAGAATAGTCAGTCCAGCGGAGTTGGTTGGTGGTAGCTGGCTGTTCAGAGTAACACCAGTAGATGCAAAGTGCATGAAGATGACGACGACGGAGACGGCATCGGTTGCAACTTGTTAGTACATGAAAGAATTTAATTTGAGATAGTTTTCTTCTGTTCTTCGGATTCCCCAAGTAACCCTCAGCAGTTGACTTCCAGCCTCCAAGACGTTTTATGTTGATTGTCCCTTCGCATGAGTCTGCTAGAAATGTTGGCGAGGAATGTCTGAAACTGTGTAACGTTCTGGGTTAGGTTGGCGTAAAAAGGTAGCGATCTCTGCCGGCATCTTACTATCTGTCACTTTGACGACGCTTGGTCTTAAAACTTTGACGTCTTGATGATATACCTTGGTTATCATAGCAAATCTTTGGGTACCATACTGAACCACCTGACACAGCTCAGTTCAATTGTTACGTGGATTGATTGAAAAACATAGTTATATAAAAGTATCCCAATTTTTATTTTATATCAATAAATAAAAATAGAGAAGCAAGAAAAAAGTCTAGGTTATATTGAATATTATAACCTGAATTAGTAAGAATAGTAATAACTACAGGGGAAATCAATGAAATGTATATGATAACGTCAAAATTGACATATCTTTATTTTTCCGCACTAGTGCGGGAAACTAACACTTTCAAAACTCGAATGTGTGCGGGAAAGTGGGTAAAAACGCACAGACGTAGAAAATAGATTGTGCAACTAGTGCGGAAAATAGGATATTTCATACGAGCTTGACAAGATGATGAACCACGAGCCGTAGGTTCATCATCTTGTCAAACGAGTATGAAATATCCAATTTCCGCACGAGTTGTACACTATACTTTTCCGACGACCTACATGAAAAACATAGGTATGTCGGATTTTAATTTCGCATGCCTGTATTACCTACTTACAAATCATTTTTACAGGAAACCAATTCAATTGCCTGAAGAAGCATATAAGAAAGATGTATCACACAAAGAGAACAAATTTTATTGAACATTTAACAAAAATATTTGGGTACAGTTTGGTCTGTATTTATGAAATATTGGAAAAATAATTATTGATGGTAATATTTGAACAATTGTTCAGTACTAACGGAATACTATTATTTTGTTTTATCAAACCTTGAATGGCTTGATTATTAATTTCCGTCATAATATTATTATTAGTTTCCAAAACTGTAGTGGAGGTTGATGGTCTCGCAGTAGGGACTGATTGTGATTCCGAGCTAGTTCCGAATAGTTCTGGTGTGAAGGTTGTTGCATGTTCAATGGATTGGGTTATTTGATTGGATATTTCCATTTTTTTATTGATTGATTCATCAATATAACCCTCTGCGACTGTGCTGCCTTTTCAATAAGTCACTGCCACTATCCACTAATATTGTGGCTGAAGAACGCCTGAATGAATGACCAGTGTAGTTTTCTGGGTTTGGTAATTTCAAGAATGTAGCGATTTCTTTGGCCATTGCACCAAACTTGTTAATTCCCACAAACTGGGAGGTACATTTACCTTTCTGGTAATTAATAAAAAATCTGATATTTTTATCCACCATGGTTTTGGGTCGTAGATTAGCGTACTTTTTATATATTTCATAAAATGTTCCTGTTGATATAAAAGTTTGTGGTACTTTATTTTTGGAGTCCGGAACCTTTACAATTAATGCAGTTGTTACATCATTCAGGTCGTTTATTTTCACATTGGCCAATTCAGCTCGTCTCAGAGCTCCGTTTATAGCGAATGCTAAGGCAACCTAGAATGATTGAAATACACATTTATCTTGACAAACAAAATTATAATTTAGACAATTTGTATAATATAAAATGAGATTATAAGTGACATGATTATCACTCCTTAATTATGAAACATTCAAATAAGAAAAAAAAAGTACTCCGTCAGGATTCGAACCAACGCCATACATTCTATATTGTGTGTTTGTCGATACATTGACGCATTGAGCTACTGAATGAAATTAATATTATTTGTCATAAACAATGATTTATTGATACAAAATATGAGTAGTAAATTAGTAGAATTTCAATGTTCTTCAAAAAACAACCTCATTCTAAATAAATCAACAGTAAATGCAAATCAAAACATACCTTGAATAACAAATATTTCTCATCCGGAGCAGTCTCCATAAATTGTTTGATTTGCTGGGAATTTAAAATATTTGATTTTTTTGGTTTATATCCGTCTGAGCGTCTTTTGAGTACCGCTTTCAGTTTCAGGTAATTTCCAATGTTCATGTTATGTTTAGCTATCAAGGATGTTCGTAACATAGAATATATTGACCAGACAGTACTTGGCTTGTACTTATTTCCCAATTCTCCTATGTAAGCCAATAAAACAACCTCGGAGAAGCTTTTTGCGTTACTTCTTTCTTTCCATGCCATAAAATTATCGTACGCCAAATCATACTTCTATTTTGATTTTTCTGGCAGCAATTGCTTCGTTTGCTGAATTGCATACTTCTGGGGAAGTAGAATCTACCATTTCATCGTCGGATGACATTGCAGCAAACAAAACTGAACAAATTATACGATTCGGTACCTATCTACTTGGTAAATCACATTGACACTATAATGTTATGAATTCGTTTGTAGATATGTCATTGTCACAGCTACGTATGAGTAAAAATCAGAGTATAGTTAACTATATTAGGTAATCGCACCAATCGCAGAGCGTGGAGATGAATATTTCATTTCGCACTAGTGCGAAATATCTTATTTTGTGTACTAGTTTACAGTGCGAAATGATACGTATTTCAGGTAGGTCGTCGGAAAACATATTTTTTTTTAGATTTTTGCTTGTAACATAAAAACTAATGCAGCAATCTCAGTGCTCTTAATGGACGAATTGTAGAAAATCAAAATGCAAAAAATGAATCCGGGCATGACTCGATCGCATCATTAGTTTCGGACAATTACCGGATAATCCGAAAAATTCTGCGTTTCTTCAAAAATTCATGACACCGCCATTTAGAACAGAGTAGTGATTGATATGTACTTCATGTCTAGAAAACTCAGTCGCAACTAAAAAATATGTTCAGCAGGTGAGTTATTTCTATTCTAAGAAGATAAAAATTGAATGCGAAAATTTCAAGACGCATTGTCCGATCGGTATTTCCATCTCACTGATAACATATTACTTCAATAAGAGATACCGCTATCAGTATACAGCAGCAAGCAGGTGTCGATATCCCAAACCACTCGACTGGCTCAAAAATGTTCAGTTAAATAATTTCCTAAAAACATGAATATTTGAAAACCGGCATTCAAATTTTATGCAGAGGAATACAAATTTGGATGGCCTGAATTTGCCATTTTCTGTGCGAATTTGGAAACAGATGCAGAATAAAACAGTCATACAATAAAAAAATTGTAACCCCATTACCACACTTATTCACTTCACACCTACCTCAGAATGTATACCTGATTGATTTGTTGAAAATATAAACAGGATGTTCATAAAATCAGATGTGGAATCATCTGCAACTGAAAGATAAACCTTAGTCACTATCTTCCATCGTCAAGATAACCTCTTGTGGGGTATTCATGTTGAAAAGGGAAACATTCTCAATTGAATATTGATAGAAAGATTTTTCTGTGAATTGAAAAATCCACGATTAAAATGAAGTTATTTTTTGTGAATGTCTAACAGAAAACAACTACTTTTTCGGCTGAAGTCACGCTGGACATTGAACTACATCTGATTGATATCCTTTTTTATTGGTCCCAGGGTAAACTATTTCAATTTTTGGTCCATAATTCCAGTTTCTCGAACAAAACTTACATGAAAAAGGGAGCTCATATTTCGAAATACATAAATAAGTTTGCTCGAAAAAAAAAACATTTCTGCCGAACGAATTAGTTCCTTCATTCTGTAGTCGTTGCCATTTACAGATACGCAACAATGTTGTTAATGTTATTTAGTCTGAGAATGTTGAACAAAGCCCTCTTGATTCAACACGGCTGGCAATTTTGTCTAATCGACACAATTACCAGTGACGCGAGAATCGAACTTTGGATCGTATGGCCCACCCCGTGGGGAATTTTGTTTCCAATGAAAATGCCCCTTTGAGCTTGGCTTGGTTTTTGAATGGAAAGCTGGAGGGCCTTCCTTGGGAAGTCAATTTGGCTTTACCAGAAAATATGAAATTTCGGTGCCTCGAATAGGCGGCGAAGATCCCATTTTGGGCTTGTCAGCCCGAGATCGAAGAATATCGCTTGTCGACATAATGGTTTCACGGAAGGAACTTTCGCGAAAACTTTGGTGTTATCGTCAGTTCGAAAGACGTGGTGTTAGAATAAGAAATTTGATCCAGTGTCCATAGACGGCTACAAGGGAAATAGGAAAGATATCTGAAACTGGGATGGAAAAATTGAGGGTAAGACGCTGGCTCATAAGTAGCAGAACTAATTCGATGCATATCTTTCAACTATTGATTTACGGGATGAACCTCATGCACATTAGTAACAATTAAGTATATATGGTATTCGTCTATTAAATATGATACTAGTTTCGTACGGCCTTAACTATAAGAATTATGGGAAACACGAATGTTAGTTACACAGGTAGCAACCAAATATGATAGCTACGGGAGAAACCGGTCGTATATTTCAATGATGACTCTATGAAACGGAAACATGAGCCCTCTATCAGAACCGATATGTAATATTTTCAAACAGTTTTTTTTTGCATTCTCAAAATGGACTGATTTTATTTTACATTTCATTTTCTGATTGAATTTTTTTTCATTCGACAAGCGTCGAGCTGTAACATAGTGTGAACATTTTTTGTTGTTGTTAAGAGATGTTTTGGAGAATAGTTTTGTGTATTCTTTTCTCAACCAAAGTTGAGGAAAGGAAAATTGAGTTAAAAAAGTTTTTCGAAACAAAAGACAAAAAGGTGCTATTTTAAAGAATAGAAAGAAAAGTTATTCAAAACAGACCTCGCATATTAAGCCGAAGGCACCAATCTAAGTCCGACACACTAGAGGTGACCAATATATCAGTGCCTCACATTGAAGTATAGAAAAACTCTATCAAAATTGGTGTTGTGTGTAGAAAAATCCATTTGTCTGCATACACCCTGGTGACAGCAGCTGCCCTTATAATATATAAATATTATATTAGAAACATTTTTGGAAAAAGAGAGTGTGACTATACTTTACACGAGGAGTTGCGATAATATATATATATATATATATATATATATATATATTAAAAAATTTTAAAATATAAAATTAGGGGGATTCATTATGTTATCTGAACGGGCGTATGAGTTGATTTTAAGTTTGCTGAACTTTTGCTATATATATTTTGGTAGAAAAAATATTGAAAGTTATCGGCAAAATATTTTACAACTGGACAACTAGACTGCCTCTAGAGTATAATGAAAATTCACTTAAAGAGGATAATGGGCCTATGTATTCCACTCTCGTTTTCCTCGATTCCCATAGAACCATCATAATCTCATTAGTGACTTGAGAAACAGTAATGGGTGTAAAATATCCCAATTAGAAACAGCAGGTATAAATTGTAAGATGATGTTACAATTTATTTAGTATAAGGAAATAAGGAAATAAAGCCCAAAGTCACCTCCAGACGTTCAGTGGTTTAAAATTGAATTGTTGAAATTATTGATACATATTTCAAGAATTTAGCAGAAGCCATATTCAAATATATATTCAATATTGTAATTTTATTCGATATCCAAGCAGGTATTATAACATATACTTCCTGAACTGAGGCAAGCCACGGATCTCCCCAACCTCTTTCACCAGAAATGATCCAAAGCACTAATCAACCTCAACAAAAGAAGCTTCAAGTTCATAACGGATTTTCTAACGGAGCATTTTTGAAATATTAGGAAGCTAAGCACATAGGATAATAGCATTTTCAAGTTCTGCGGTGGAAATGGACACACCACCTGATGCAGTCAGATACTGTGATCTGAGGCTGGAGGGGTTGGCTGCTGTGAACAATACATCCCTAGAAAGGTGGAGCACAATGGATCTAATCAGGTCATAGCAATCGGTCGCCAACAATATCAGTACTATAAAGATAGATCGAATCAACAGAATACCTCAAAATTTTGTTTAACCAAAGGGATTGAATAATGGAAACTCATGCATACGAACTTTGCGTATGTTATGTATGAGACTTTTTTATTACACTATATCAGTGTGTGGACGATCCCTGGATGCGTTCTATGTAGAATTTGAAGTACTTACTGGGTTTGTTTTGATAGATGGGATAATCAATCAATTCCCCACAATAAACACCCATTATAATTTGACAATTCATTTTCCCTCTGCCAAAACTGTTTTTCTGGGACTTCATTTTTTCTCCTTTCCTGCCTGTTTGTATCCAAAATTATACTTTCGATATATCTCTTTTTGTTTCCTTCGCTTTTTCCTCAGCTGTTGATTATTTCTCGGGAAGTGATTCCAATATCAGTACTTTCTATGACCAGGACGCTGTTATTGAACATCCAGTTTGTTTATGTTCTATCTGCCAAAGAATATGCGGGATATCCCACCCCAAGCAGTGCAACATCCATGGATATTGACAAGCGAACCTTGGATTAGGCTGCATATAAATTTCGCTGTGTAGCACGCCAATGTGGTGAACCGCCGCTGTGTTGAACTGTTGTGTTCGAAAACATTCGGGTGGTGTTTCGTGCATTGTTGGTCAGCTTAGAAGGTTGGAGGGAAGAAGGGTGAGGTAGCAACGCCGAGGGAGAGGAGAAAGGGTTCTTTGACAGATGAGGTGTGTTGTTTTGCCATCATGAAAGTGGATCGTAAAAATACGTGACCACTGTTAGTTCTTTGCTGTTGTTAGCTGCTTCCTCACAAACTATCATAGTTTGAAAGTGCTACGTTGGATTATGCTACATGGTGTCCTCTCGTCCTCTTCCATTATTGAAGAAAAGGTAGGAGCCAACTAATTTATATCCACCTCAAAGGGACCTACGTTCCATTGACAGCGTAAAAACGGAACACAACATCATAGACATTGCTCATGTGCACAGACTTTTCTACATATCAACTACGTTCCGTTGGTATAGTTTTTCATTTGATATGGACTTTCCATATTTGTTTATTTAGATACATTCTTGGATGTAGAATACATTGTTTAGTTTTGGTAGTCTGATTCCCTAATTGTTCGAACCTTTCTGGCGCCCAAACAGATCGAATTACAGCTGGACCGACACATAGAAATTTGTTTATAAATGAGGTGATTGTTTTTCAATTTTTCCACTTCTTCTCAGTCAGCCATACTGATGAGTTTTGAGAGAATCATTTACCACTCACGGAATGCCCTAAGTGATAGTCTCTGACAATGCTACTACTCCTGATAAATAATTTGATAAGGCATGCCAGAATAGCACCATATCACCCAGCATCTAAGTACCAGGTGAAAAGTATGGAAAATATTTCTCAAAAATAATGAACTACGGTGATATAAAGACCAACCTAGCCAGATTTCTCATGCAGCAGTATTCAATTCCAATTTAACAACAATGGATAGTCCAGCAGATATTTTAATGAACAGAAAACTGCAAACAAGACAGCTCCTTGCACCTCAGATGTTCAGAAACAACCGATAAACAAACATTAAGAGACGCTTGAGGGAAATGTACTTCACATATACGTGGACCAGATAAAAAGACGGCAAGAAGAAAATGGCAATCCACTTATACTTCCCGATACAAGTAATCCACCCCGACGGAGCGATGGAAAACAGTTATTGGATACTGTCGATAGGTATGAGGTGCAAAGAAATGCAAATGTGAGTTGATGGAGTAGAGTCCATTCAGGGTGGACAAGTTGTTCAGTACAAACCCGTCTGTCCTACCAGACCAGAAAACTCGCCTTGGTGTTTGAATGATTATACACACTGATATTCTACGAAGTAGAATGGAGAAGTATTATGTCTGAGACTTTTGAGTTACCCTGTATTAGTGTGGAGAGTAGGTGACTGTCCAGGGGAATGAAAACATATAAGTATTAGTACCAATATTGATAATGAAGACAGCAAATGTGAAGCCCAAACAAATGAAGCATGACGATCACTCGGTGTCTCTCATTGGCAGTGTGCAATTGATGTACCGGCGCGAAAATGAAGGCGTGACATGTATTGGTTGATGTTCGGTTGCTCTGACTACGCGCTGCCAACATGAAAGACATATATAACCCGACTTCACTTTCATTGCTTTGCTCTTATGGCCAGTTATCAATATTCTCAGTTAATAAATATATGAAAAAAAAAATTGTTCGATGGTATTTTGACTTGACAGTCGACAATTATAAAAAAGTAATATTTGATTAGTTTCTGAAGGAACCTACGAGGTCATACTCAATAGCGAAAGACTCACAATCACATATACCCTTGCTCATTTTAATGTTATTCAGTGTATATAAGTGATATACAATCGATTGCTATTGGAATGCCAAATTCGATCTCTTATGATCGATCTAAAGTAAAATACAAACCCTTTGTCATCACCATAGTTTCCAAAGAAGTAATATATTAATATTGACCGAGATGCAACCTTCCTATCTCATAAGAATGAGCTTTTGTTTACATTTCTCATGAAACACTGAACGGTTCCCTCCGGAAGGACCTCATTGCTCATATCTAAATGGATCAGTGTTACGAAACATTGTAAAATATAATTGTTACCTCGTAAAATCGTAGTAAAAGCTACTGCGTGCCTCCTGTCACGAAAAATATGATGATTTTGAGAAAATTTCAAGGGGAGAGTGAAACTGATTGACCTTGGATCCATAATGTTAGATATCCATTTGTATGAAAAAAGGAATTTATTAAGCATCAAGTTCTGAAATTATTTCCAAGTTATAACAACACGACCAGTGAACGATGAACCGAAAGATAATTCTGCTTATTTTAGTTGAACCTATCAATTTTGACTTTACTTTTTCCTTATTTCCAAACTGAAATTGCCTGAAGTTGTAGAGGGAATTTCATGGGGAAGTTCAAAAGCTGAGAAAATGTTACGGTATGTTTGTTTTAGTATCGCCAATATTTTGCGAAAAATATATTCATGACCTCGAAAAAAAAAAGGTTTCTACAACAATTAGTCGGGCTTCCATAATGCATATTTGACATATGTTTGCATGAATTTGGGCTTCTAGAAAAATTGTGAATAGTTTAGAAACCTGGTACTATATTTATATTCCAATATCCGACTATGGTTATTCCCAGCTCCAGTGACAGATTAGTATGGAGCCCCAGGAACTGGAGAATAAAAAGCCACTTGTTATGTCGTATAACTTCAATATACTAAATTCTGGTTCGTAACAGCATCAAAGAACCATATAATGTATCTTCCATGATCTGAACACTACATGTATATCCAAATTCGTTTACTCCACCCACTATGACTATTATGTACATTCTAACCTGATCTGAAATTTTCATTCTGAAACACAATTGTAATTTGATTGATTATTTTCTATTTTTTTATTTCGTCCAGAGGCATAACAAACTTAATTTGAATTTTGATCCCTTTTTGTGACAGAAAAGAAAAATGGTTGTGACAGTTATAATTCTTTTTCTGTATTTGGTTTGTATCATGTCGTAACATAACATTTTTAGTGTGGAGGAAGTTCACGGTGTGTTCTTGTCACTATAGGCTACGTGTAAAAAAAAATTCAGCACAATTTGGAAAATGAAACTTTTTCATACTTATGGAATCATGAATATTTTTTTCAACTTTTAGGAGTATAGTATCACAATTATCATAGCGTTAGGCCTGAAAAAAATCGAAAAACCGTTTATAACAACAACTTTTGTTTTTACATGACCAATTTGATAATATCAAATTAACGATTTGAGAATGAGTAGTACTGGGTTAGCGGTTAGGAAAGACCGGCCTCACACTTTCTGGTGGAGCATTTCCCAACAAATTATTTGTAGGGTATATTTATTTCGGAACAACTTTTCTATTTTTTCATATCTAGTACCTTCATTCATGCATGAAATGTAACATCCCGATTTGTTTGGTTTTCACATCATATATTGAATCAATCAACAGCGAATATAATTGTCAAATAGTTATATCGAATATTTTCGAGTTGTGCTATGCATAATTCAAATATGAATACTTTTTGTAATATGATTCATGAACTAATTGAACCCGTTCTAGGAATCAACATTCAGGAAACCCATTTTTCTCTATTAATCCATGAAATATCCAAATGTCGGTTTTTGCTTTACGCAAATCAATAATCTTTATAAAAACTATTTAAAACAGTTATTTTTTTCTGCTCATTCAATGCATTTGTAAACTTTATATAATAAAGAAAGGAAGATGTAGTAGAACATAAGGCGTATTGATTTTTTTCATCGATTTATTGAAACAGGTATTATGTTTTGAAATATCAAGTGAAGTAGCAAAGATTAACCTGCCTATGTAGTTAGAATCACATCATGTTTCTAGTGCTTTGTAGAAAATTTGCAGATAACCCCACATATTTTGAGAGCCTCAGGTTCTGTAAACGAGGACTAAGATGGCTGCCGAATTGTTGATTGGAAAAACATACAGATATCGAACCATATGCTGGTTGAATTCTATTGTAGCTTCCTGGTTTCCATATTTTTTCCATTAATGACAGTTGATGAAAAATCCAAAATTAACCTTGCAGATTCATCTGAAACAAGTTAATTTTTAATCTTCAGCACCTATAAAACTATTTCACGTTTTTCAGAAATTATGTGAAATATCTCTCATAAAATTCGGGAAGAGTCCAAATCACCATGTAAATTGTTGATGGTCATGATAATAGGAACCAGTGGGTATTCCAAATGGACAACCAAGTTTTCGCTCTCAAAGCCAATATTTTTCAAATTTCTACATTTGCGAAGGTACTTCAGAAAAAAATTAAATACAATTTGGAAACCTTTTTTTTTCTAAACTTCATAAATGTATGACATTTATAAGATAGGTTTTTCTGTTTAAGTTGGAAGATTTCATACAGTGTAAAATATTTCAATTTATTTCGTGAAAAACAAGCTTTGCAGGATCCACCGCGGGAATGATTCTGGTCAATTTTGGATATCCGCCTCAGTATAACGAGGCCAAAGTATAAAAAAGTAGGCAGGTACCTAATTGGTGTGGTTCCCGTGCTTGGTTCCCACGAACCGTACACCCACACGACACGTGCTTACTCTTATCTTTATCTTCTTCGTTCATCTCGATAATTTTATTTTTATATTTTGGAATGAATTGTTTACTGTATGGCATGGCCAAGTCTTGTTTTTGCGCGAAACAAACAAAATGCTTCGCGTGAGGGACGATAATAATATACGCTTTGAGGCTATTTGATCAATTCAGGGAGTTTGTCTGCGGTAGCATGTTAGCAAACTTGTTTATTATGGAAGGATTGCTGATGACACCGCTATCTTATACAAAGCAGAAAACTGGGATGATCTGAAAATAAAAGCGCAAGCGGATTTCACTGTAATTAAAAATTGGCTAGATCACAGATTACTAACACTTAATCTTGATAAAACAAGTTACTTACCCTTCAGTTGTAACAAGTCCAACACTCCTTCATTTGACTGCTTGACATTCAATATACATGGTGAACACGTTGTCATAAAACCTGAAACCAAAATTAAATATTTAGGAGTATATATTGATGTTCATCTGAGATGGGACCATCACATTACTTACGTAACAAAAAAATTACAGACCTTACTATATAAGTTCAGGCACCTCAAAAAAATCCTGCCAATGTCTCAACTTAAAACCCTATACTTTGCCTTAGTTGAGAGTCACCTGCGATACGGGTTATTAGGATGGGGTGGCACAACTGATACTCACCTGAACTCTCTGGAAGTAGTACAGAGAAGGATCCTTAGAATCATTACCTCAAGAGAACCAACATATCCAACTGATGAACTTTATAAAGATGCCAAAATATTCGATGTCCGACAGTTGTATTACTTTGCGGCTAACTTGAAATATCATCAAACCAAACATATAGCACAGATTCCATCACATAATTACAACACACGACAACGACATCACTTCCTTGTTCCACAAATGACAAAAATCACTTTGCCAACGAGCATATCCCTACATTGCTCCCAAAATATATAATTCATTACCTGAGAATTTGAAAAATATTAGTTCTGTAGCAAATTTCAAACAACAACTCAAATCTCACATATTCAGCAAACCTAGAAAGATTATACATATCACCATCGTTTCTTAAATATATCCAAAGTATACGCAAACTAAGACTTATTCACTGATTTCAACGTTGTCGATATAGAATAATTAGAGCGTATAAGTCATTCCAAATTTGTTTTCCTAAATCCACGGGTTGTAATTTTATTACTCCAACGATACTCTCTAGTAATGTACTTGTACTCTTATAATTTTATATACTTCTATTATTCTTATGTACTTTTAGTATTATAACGATTTCTGTATCGAATCTCTTAAACCACATGTTTGTAAAAAAAATAAAAATAAATAAATAAAAAAAAAAAAAAGATAGAGACAGGAAAAAAATAAAAATTTCCAATTACACCTCCAGTCATATTACTTGTATTTTATAATTTTATGTAATTTTATTATCTATGTACCTCTACTATTTTAACGATTTCTGCATATATGTACTACGTATAATTTATTTGATATTTATTGTTTTCATCTCAAAACAAGTGTTAAATCACTTACTGAGTACTCACATTTATTCACAGTTAATTGTCATTTTATCTCTTGTAATCCACATTTTTAATTTACCTTTGAATAAATGTATTATTATATTATATTATTATGTATTATTATATATACGCTTTGAGGCTATTTGATCAATTCAGGGAGTTTGTCTGCGGTAGCATGTTAGCAAACTTGTTTATTATGGAAGGATTGATATTTCAAGACGATATTGTAAATGTCCAGTATCTGAAAGCAGATTTTAATTATTGGCCCGATTCATTTCGATTACTAAGCTGGGTTTACAGGACTTGCAATTGCAAAAGTTTAGCCTTACTATATAACAAAACTATTCTCATGTTCCGATATTCGTTTTTCAGTGTTCTGCCTCTTTGGCCTTTATTGAAATGTTGACAAATATCACGATTCTCTTTATATACTTTAGAGTTTTCAAAATCTTCAGTTTTATGCTTTGTTATCTAATCGATTGTTCAAATTATTATCATTTCACAAAGAAAGAATAAAGTTTTATGACAGTTCTCATGGCTTCCTGAACTCCCAATCACCGACACCCATGATGAATATGTTTTGCAATAACATCTAGCATAAAACTCACAGTAATAATTTTTTCATATTTTTCAACTCCTTCCGTCCTGAAAGCCATTATAAAACCAAATTTTGCAGTTCTTTCAAAACCAGATGTTGTTTGGAAATTCTATTCAGCATTATAATACGTTCTTCTGAAATAAATACAATACAAATCCTTACAGGCAATATATGCCTTATTACTTGGATAGGAAAAAAAGGAACTTAAATATAATTCAAATGTAGTAAAGTACACAAAAACTTCCCGATGAGATGGAGACTTGAAACTGTTAAATAGCTCTGCTTGACAATGCAATAATAACTCGCTACCTTGTCTGTCTGTTTGTTTGTCTGTAATAATAATAATAATAATAATCGTATGTAGCAATCGATTTTAAACTATCTTCCCGATGAGTTAGAGACTTGAAACTTCGAACATATATCAGAACTGGACTATTATGAAATATAAGTTCACTCTCTTGCCTGTCCGTTTATCTGTCTTCTTGTCTGTTTGTCTGCTCAGTACAAATTCTGCAATCGATTTTAAACCAACTTACCGATGAGCCAGAGACTTGAAACTTTGAACAAAGCTAAGAACGGCATGACAATGCAATATCATTTCGCTTTCTTGTCTGTATATTTGTTTGTTTGTCGGTACTGATTTTGTTCGGTGTGTGTGTGTGTGTATGTGTGGTGTGTATGTGTTTGTAATTTCCATATATTGGAATTGTTTGGTAAAAAAATTTTTTGTAAAATTGTTTTTAACCGCTTTCTTAGTTGTTTGACTGACCCTCAGAAGTTAATGAAAACTTGTACTAGTTAAGATCACAGGGGCCTTACCTCTTACAGTGGGATCCGAAATTACTCTAGGGGCATTGAAAACATTTTCACCGGCTACGAGAATCGAACTCGCGCCAGGTGGAAACAGTGGGTACAATACTAACGTTTGTACCACTGAGCCACTAGCACAATGGAAAATCCTAATGAAATATAGAATCATCATTTTTTCCTCAGTATCATATACTAGCCGATACCCGCGACTTCGTCTGCGTGTTATTAGTATTTTTCCTGAGTTTCCTAGCTTATGCTTATGGCTGTGCCCGCTTCCCGTTTTCCCAGTATTCCGTTTTCCGTTATCCCATTACCCTGTTATCCCGTTTTCCGTTATATCTTTTCCTGTTATCCCGTTGGGTGAGATCATTGATTTGACGAAAGTAATGCTTTTTGACAACTAATACAACTTTTTTTACCCCTTCAGGAAAGGAATTTTCAAAGTAGGTCAGAGATTTCTTTATTTGTAACAGAGAGCCGTGACACCAATTTTCATGACCATAACTTGAAAACTAACGGTAGTCGTATACAAACTTTCAACCTCCGTTTTAACCCCTTTAGGGTTGAATTTTCAGAAACCCTGGAATACGTATTCCTTAATTTGAAGAGTACCAATACCAATTTCTATGACTCTCACTTCGGAACTAACGAAACCCTCATAGAAACTTTCGCTTTCCATTTCACCCCTTTTTCTGAAAACGCGGAAATTTCTTTATTTGTAACAAAGACCTCAAATGCAAATTTTCATGACTCTATCCTGAAAACTAACGGAACTCCCTTGGAAAATTCCAACACCCCCATATTTCACTTTGTCCTCACTCTCTTGTGATATTACAACTGATAATAATAAAAGTATCAATTTTTATAACGTTTCCATAGTAACGTTACAGTGGAGACAATCAAACAACCAGATATTTCTTTATGGAATTCATCTCAATTAAACCATATGCAATAGTAATTTATTATTGATGTTTTTTCTTGGACATTTGGACAAAAAATTATTGTATTTCGCGACGATATTAGTTTTACAACGCATTTGAATGAATTTCTCAATTTAATAGGTGGGAAGACAGGAACGGACTATGTAAAGTTCATAACCTACGACATTTACCTACAAAAAAATTGGATTCATATTTTTCAGTATTAGATTCAGTTAATAAATGTACTTAAATGCTTGAATATTAGAGCCCACTCGGTTCTATCAGAAAAATAAATACAAAATATACTTCAATTGTTCTTTATCCGGTATCAACGAGACTTCTCTGACACTCAATTTCATTGGTGAGCTAAAAAATGCTATTTGAAGTTTTTGCATCGAACGGTATCAATAAATAAGTAATTTAATCCCCTTGGATTAAGATTTTGTTTGTTTCTTCAAATAAAGTATTTGCCGAATGAGCCTCAAATATTCATACAGACTGTATCCATCAAATGAAAATTTGGTAAATTATCTATATAATAATAATAATAATACGTTGAATGCATATATTTTAAAACTTTAATATATATATATATATATATATATATACAGTGAGGACGTAAAAAGTCCTTCATCCCCCCCCCCCCTTAACTTTTGAACGGAACAAGCTGTCGAGGTCGGGTAGAATTCAGGTAAAAAGGTACCACTTTTTGGCATAAAAATAGTTGTGGTGACGTGGTCTAGTGCCAAGACGACTCCATCAACTTCTTCACGTGGCTCCTGGTTTTGAAGGCCTTCCGATTCTCTATCCAACACCGCTTCGTTTGTGAAAATCGGCCAAGCCGTTTCAAACTGACAAGCGTTTGAAATTTGCTTCAAATATTTCACAAATAAATCAGTTTAACTATTAATTGCAGCAGAATTTCAACTGCGTTACTGATTCTTGTCGAAAAGTAGATTTTTTGTGGTAAAAAAGGTTCGCATATTATTTGTACTTTAAAATCTGCTTTTTGTTTAATTTTTTTATACCTTAGTTATTTTGCTGGAGACTCCAAATAGCATTTCATTTCAATCTCAGTCTAATAGTGACCTTAATCATATCGATACTTTTGACAGTTGTCATAGGTTTCAGCATTCCTTTATAAATTTCTAATGCCTCGTTCTCGACCTTTAAAAGAAAAAACCGAAGCAATTTTAATTTACGCTGAAGCTAGGCGTAACCACCATGAAGCAGAAAGAATATTTAATGAGCGCTTCCCAAATAATCCAATATCTCGTACCTACTTAAAGGAATTGGTTAGTAAATTTCTAAGGACTGGTTGCGTAACGAGGGAAAAAGGATCTGGAAGAAAATCTATTTCAGAAAAACAGCAAATCGACGTTCTGGCAGCTGTTGTTAATAATCCACAACAAACAACGAAAACGGTAACCACGGCTTGTGACGTATCTACGACCACTGTGAAAAAATATCTTAAAAAACACAAATTTCACCCATATAATTCAAAAAATTGCATCAATCAACTGAAGACGACCCGGATAGAAGACTGCAGTTTTGTTAGGTCATGTCTGACCGCATAACCCAAAATCCCGGTTACATTAACTCTATTTGTTTTAGTGATGAAAATACGTGACGTAAATCCGCACGTTTTTCGAGAGGGTCATACTCAAACTCCAGAGAAGATCAACGTATGGGCTGGTATTTTGAGTGACCATATCATAGGTCCAATATTTATGGCAGAAAGTTTAACTGGGCATCTGTATTTAAATATGCTCCAAAATCAGATCCATCACAGTATTCAAGAAGTAGTTGGGGCAAACCCAAATGAATTTATCATGGATGTTACCTTTCAACAAGATGGTGTACCCACTCACTACTACAAACCTGTCCGAGAATGGCTTAACGAGAATTTTCCGGGACGGTGGATAGGCCGACGTGGCCCCATTGAGTGGCCAGCTAGGTCACCTGATATGACACCTATGGACTTTTTTCTGTGGAGGTACATAAAATCTAAGGTGTACGTCACGCAGCCACAGTCACTCCAGGAACTTATGGACCAAATAACAGATGTGTGTTACAGTATTACCCCGGAAACATTTAATAACGTTCGGAATGAATTTCACAACCGACTTTTTTTCTGTCAAGACGTGAACGGTGAACATTTCGAGCACTTGTTGAAATAGATGCAATTGTTACTTAGAATTCTTTTGCAATTAAGAGTTATTTAGGTTTTTAATTTATTTGTTAAATATTTGAAGCAAATTTCAAACGCTTGTCAGTTTGAAACGGCTTGACCGATTTTCACAAACGAAGCGGTGTTGGATAGAGAATCGGAAGGCCTTCAGAACCAGGAGCCACGTGACCCCCCTTTACATTAAAAAAAAAAGTTGATGGTGCCCTCTTGACACTAGACCACGTGACCACAATCATTTTTATGCCAAAAAGTGGTAAAAGTTGTACCTTTCTACCTGAATTTCACCCGACCTCGACAGCTTGTTCCGTTCAAAAGTTAAGGGAGGGGAGGACTTTTTACGTCCTCACTGTATATATATATATATATATATATATATATATATATACATATATAGATAAATCTGTATGTGATGAGCAATTGGCCTTTGGTTCAGATTGCTAAGTTACCTCGCATCTGATCTTCCACCAAGGCCTTCAGTTGAGAAAATTCATATTTATAGGGCTGAGAAGAAGGATAAGAGCAGCGAAGTAATGGCGGAAAAGAGAGAGAGAGAGAGAGATAAGGTCGGGAAAATGCACATTTTTAACATTTCATCAGATTCTCGATGCGAATGCTTCGTTTGTATCACTTCAGTTGTGCTGAGCATAAAATAAATGATTTGAATATTTTTTTAAGGTACTGATTGTTAAGTCGAAACAGTTGGAGTTCCAGGTGTTCATATTATTAATTGTGTCAGATATATTATATGAGAATGAGCGCTTATACATTTCTTTTTTGTGAGCAGGAATACTCAAAACCAATTTTTAACCGACGAAACCAAAAAGGAGGAGGTTCTCTATTCGACCCGTATATTTTATGTTTTTCCATCATATTTTTTTATGTATGATCACGCATAACTTTTTACTGAGGCGTCCGATTCCGATAATTCTTTTTTCAGTGGATAGGGTGTACTTCGAATCTGGTCCCATTTGAATTTAAAAGATGAATCCACCCCTAAGGGTAGCGAAATGAAGGATATTGATCACTCACCCTCTGAATTCTGGTCCGTTAACCGATTCTATCAGGCATAACTTTGTACTGGGTTCTTCGATTTGTATGATTCTTTTTTTAATAGAAAGGGTATACCTTATATTTGGATTTCGAAAGGAATTAGCCACCCTTACGGGTAGAAAAATGGGGGATAATTGATTTTTAACTAGTGAACATTAGCACACACATACGTAGTTGACAATGACAGATCGTTACTGACATTATTCTTGTTCCTTCAAAATCAGTATATTTTATGAGAGGATGGAATGATATACAAAGTAATGAAATAAACTAACCAGAACAACGAAAATAATTTATATTACAACAAATAGTAAAAGTAGATAATCATATTATTTAACTGGTAATAGGTGGGTAACTAAGTATTTTGGAAGTAATCGAAAAACAAGTAGGTAGTAATTGGTAGATTTTAGCCACAAAAAATTGAAAAATAAAAACTTTTTAACAAAATTAAACCGACGAAAAAATCAACTGAAAAGCAAAAAATAAAATGAACCTTCTTAGTCTAAATGATAATTGAGCTCCTAAACTAATGTAAGTAACTGATTTTGAGTCGGCGCCAAACAAACTGGCAATTGAATTAGGTGAAGCGTAAAATGATGGCAGCGAGATGCACGGCTGCGTTTTGATGACTTCTTTCATAGATAATGATCTTCGATAATTGTTTGTTTGGCGCCGACTCAAAATCAGTTACTCACATTAGTTTGGGAGCTCAATTATCATTTAGACTAAGAAGGTTTATTTTATTTTTTGCTTCTCAGTTGACTTTTTCGTCGGTTTAATTTTTTGTTGAAAAGTTTTTATTCGTAAATTCAAGTTTTGTACGTCAGTTCTATAAGTTAAATGATCATGTAATCAGGAAGGATTTGTATACTTGATCATTTTAAAAGAAGTGTAGGCTGTGTGTAGACGTCTGCGGTTGCTCATGTTGAGCTACTTTGAATCTTTCAGTTTCTGAGAAATTTTGGATCTACTTCTATACCAAAAATTAGTCTCATGCATGAATTTTGTAGTTTTTGTATGCACCTTATGTCATTGCTATCCGAACAATTGTGGTAGACCAAATCGCAGTGATTAAAGTGCGAAAAAACTAGTGAATCGCATAATATTTTTTTGACCTGTGTACGTAAGAATTTTCTTTGCGTAAATATCAATTTCAGTTATGCATAAGCAGTTTTGAGTTTAAGAGTGACATGTTCAGTGAATCTAAGCTCTAACTTTTTGGAGTGAGACTTGAAATACATTTTGAAATCTTCAATTTTCAGATCCTAACTTTTTGCCTCCTCGCAAATCTTTTCGCTGCAGAATATCATAGCAACAGACTTGTTGGGGTTGATTCTCAACATATAATCTGCAGATACCTCCAAAATTGCATTCAAGTCACTATTGATAGAGTTCATCGCCTCTGCGAAATTTTGTGGATTGATGCAGAAATATATCTGAGAATCATCTGCGTATAAATGGTAGATGCAGGATTTCAGTGGAAGTGGATGTGTGAAGAGTATAGAACAAAGGTCCTCAAATGCTGCTTCGTCGTACCCCTAAATTTATTTCCTGCCAATTCGAGGATGTATCACTTAGAGTAACCTTTTGTCTTCTGTCACGTAAATAGGATGGAATTAATACTATTGCTTATCACTGAATCCAAAATAGTGCAACATAGAAAGAAGTATTCGGTAATGTATGGTGTCGAATGCTTTCGAGAAGTCTTATAATATTAAAATTGTTACTTTGTTTCCAACGAGAGCTCTAATTATATCATCGACTATTTTCAATGTTGCTGTAGCGCAAATGTAGCCGCTTCTTAAACCAGATATTATGTTGGTCAACGTAAGATCTGATTTAATTTAAGAACGCTGATTGATCTTCAGTCATTATAACTCTGGGGATTACTAGTTTTTGCTATGAGTATTACTTTTACACTTTTCCATAAGTTGGGAAAGTAATTTTGACTTATACATTCATTTATAATGTGAGTAATTATAGATATCATGAGGGATTCACAAAGGTTTATAATGGTAATATTCATTCATCGCCATAAGCCTGCGATTTTATATTATCAATTATCTTAGAAGTTTCAATTTCGCTAGTCAATGAAAAAGTTAACTGTTCATTCAATCCTTCTTTTCGGTTGGAGTTATAAAAGTTCAGTAAGTGTTCATTCGGTTGATCCGCATTAGTAGAAGAAAAAATTATTAATAGATTCGCGTTTTTCAGTTGCTTTGGTAGTTCTTTGTTTCCACTCTTAGTGACATTCAGTTTCTTAAGTTCGTTTCATTTTCCCTTGATATCTGTGTTATTCAGTTTGGAATTTAAGTATGCCTTTTTCTCAGCCATTATAGCTTTGTTGGTCAGATTTCTCAATTCCTTATAGTATGACCAATGCTGTGGGAATTTTTGAATCTAGCTAGTGCTTTTTTTCTTAGTTTCTGCATCAATTTGATGTTGTCAGTAATCCAAGGAGTGTACTTACAATTCTTATAAAATTCGGCCTTTAGCAGACGGTATACTTTCAGCAAAGGAATATTGCAAATATGTCTTATGTTAGGGATGAAATTGTCAATAATAACATAAAATTATTTGGTATTACTGCTATACTGAAACTATCTCAATTTCTCGAATGCATGGCCTTCACTGGCATGCAGCAACTGGCGCAATAGTTGATAATAAATCCGATCCGTTGTCACTGTCTATATTCGAAACTAATTGGACTCGGTGTAGGCTAATGTTCCCTATTGATGGATCGACAGAGAGTAAACTATGCTGGGGATGTGAGCAATGATGGATGACCTAGTCCATATGTATGTATTCAAACTTTTGATAGGTTGTGATGAGAAAGCGGACTTGCATGCACTTTCTCAGAACAAGGAATTTTTAATATATAGCACCCGGTAAACAGTTGTTTTTTGGGTTTTGATATTATTTCAATGATTTCATTCTGTGTTACTGGTTTGAGAAATATTGTTGATTGTATGGAATGGTCCTCGAGAAAATCATTGGGTAGAGATTCTACTTTGTCAATTTTTTGAGCCATATCTGAACCTATGCTGGCAAAATAATCGTTGAAAATGTTCGATTTTTCATCAAGGTTTTTACTGATTCACAAATTTCATTTTTTATTCGTATGTTAGAGATGGATTCTTCCGTTTTATTTTCTATTTGTTGCGTTTTTATGAGTTCCTCCTTTAATAGAATCGAGTTTTTCCCTATAGTAATAATTTTTTGTTTTTTTGATTAGCGTATTTAATATATTCCTGTATAGGTTGAAATCTTTTTTCTTTTCAGCTCCTCTGAGTGTCACTTTCTTTTTGAGTTCATCCCTCTTTCGAATGTATTTCAAAAGCCGTGTAGTAATCCAAGATTTTATTCTGTGAAATATTTTTATAGGTTTATTATAATTACGATAGGCCAATTCTGTGTAAATCTCGAATTTGGTAGTGAATCTGTCATAGGCTTCCTGAACATTTGAACACATTATAGTATCATCCCAGTTTTCGCTTTCAAGATATTTATTTAGTTCTATATAGTTTTTCTTTTTATTTATTGATTTATTAGTAGTCGTTTCATTAGGTATATTTTCATGGAATATTTCTAAAAAGGTCATGTAATGATCGGTAAAATTGGTTGGAAATATAATAGGGGTTGTTATTAAATGTTCTAGGCCTTTTTTTTTCTTAAAAATATAGATCAAGGATACATTGTGAGTCTTGGGTAACATGTGTGGGCTTGTTTATAAAAGAAAAATAACATTGCTTAGTCACCTACTGGTGTTTCGAAGAAATTGAATGTTTTACGTCTTTATCTGTTTTATAGCTTTTGGTAGAGTAAAAGATATATTCTTATTAAGGAAATATCGTTATTTCAAAGCGGATCTAGTAATTGACCCCAGCTTTGTAGTGGTTAACTATTGTTTTTTTATCATGGTCAACAACCGGTACTCAAATTCTACTTTATATGAGGTTTTTTATTTTCTCATTCTTATTTATGGACACTCAGCTATCTGGAACAGGGCAAAGGAAGGATGTCCAGTCCTAATAATGGAGAAAGACAGTACCCCGCCTGTTCTGTGTTTCAGAAAAGGACCCAATAAAACCATCCCCACAAGGGAGGAATGGAAGGACAATGCGCCTGACAGACTCTCAAATCATGGATCAACCTGGAACATAGATGGATCAAGATTTGGGGAAATGTCCGGCGCAGGGGTCTACGAAGAAGGAACAAGAGATAAATCCCAAATCCCTTAGGCAAATATGCCTCAGTGTTCCAGGCTGAAGTATATGCTATACACACCTGTGTCCAGGAAAACCTCGACAATAAAAGTCGAGGGCCTACTGCCATCTACTCGGACAGCGAAGCTGCTATTATGGCGTTAGGCGCAAATAGGATTGTATCCAAACTGGTGTCCGAGTGTAGAAACGCCTTAGAAAGTTTATCGAAAACAAGCAAAGTCAGCCCCATATGGGTCCCAGCACCCTCAGGTGTCCCCGGGAACGAATGCAGGCAGATTAGCCAAGATAGGATCGGGAAAGACCCTAGTCGGACCTGAACCCATCTTGGGAATACCAGCAGCCTAGCAATCTCAAATATGGAGGAACTGCTACAAAATCAGTTCCTCAAAACATGGTAAGAGGCGCCAGGCATGAGGCAATCGAAGCTCCACATAAAGGAGCCAAAGAAAAAAATGTCTAAAGAGATCCTGTCACTTAACAGACGGGACATCAAGACTGTGACTGGGCTCCTAACGGGACATAATCACCTGAACAGGCACATGGAGCTCATCGGGATCACAGATGATCCTTTATGTAGATGGTGCCTGGAAGAGGACGAGACATCGTCGCACATCCTCACTGAGTGCCCAGCTTTGGTGCACCAGAGAGAGGTCAACCTTGGGAGCATAATTCTGAATCCAGAGGACGTCAAGAAGATTCAGCTGGGGAAGTTGCTGAATTTTGTCAAAAAAATCGGCATGCCTACGTGCACGGGGATCTTTGGAACCAGCCCACCTTGTGCGAAAAAGAAGAAGAAGAAAGAAGCAATCTCGATGTTCTCAATGGACGAATTGTAGAAAATCAGAATGCAAAAAAATGAGCTCGACGTGATCGGATTATCAGTAACGGAGAAAAACCGAAAAAATCATCGTTTTTTTTTAATTCATAACATTGCCATTTTTCAAGTTGTAGCGCAGGCTCTCCGCGGCATAGTAGTAATTGATATGTACTTCATGTGTACAAAACTCAGGCGCTGTAGGATCATCAGTTCTTGCATAATTGCAATGTTTCAGTGTACTTTATTGGAGAATGGCTGGATGAGTCACAGGTGGTCCGATTCCAATTTTGCAAAAATCTATTGCTAGCAGAAGTATATTACTACAAAACGTCTTTTCTCATTCTGCGTTGAAATGTTGCGAAATAGGTGGAAAATAGATTTGTTTGATGATATAAATAGGATGTTCATAAAATCAGATGTGGAATCGTCTGCGAATGAAAGATAAACTATCAGATATTACAAAAAATAACTTCATTACTGTCGTAGATTTTTCAATTGAATTCTCAATTGAGAACGGATTCCCTTTTCAGGTGGAAAATATTTGCAAACATGACCGAAAACGCGCGAGCGTGTGAAAGCGGCTGAGTAGTGGAATAGGACAGCTGACGCGGGGAAGCGTATATATAGTATAGTACTGCAATACGTCTAAGAAACTCATTATTATTCATTGCCGATAAAGTTCAACGAGGAACCGCCCACAAGCAGAGACGTACTCGGTATAATGAAATTTTCACAAGATGATATGTTTTATTGACGGCTTGGTTTAACAAATTATTTCGCTGGTATAAAATATTATATTCACTAACGAGTGTGGAAAGTGGTACTTTATAGTAAATTCGTAAACAATGGGTTTTTCTAAACTACTATTTTTTAAACTAATATATCCTTTTTATCTTCTAGTGGGTAACAAAGTACAGTTTTCCAAATTTCAGTAGAATAATAGGTACTTTTATTCTTGATTTTTCGAAAAAGAGTAAAACAAAATATATAAACGTAAAGATGATGTTTAACATCTGATTCAATAACAAGTAATAAATAAACAGTACGGAAAAGTAGAGTGTACAATTAATATAGGACACTAATTTATATATATATATATATATATATATATATATATATATATATATATATATATATATATATATATATATATATATATATATATATATATATGCACGTAATAATATGCATATATTTACGAAATATATTTGCTTGTAGAATATAAAAATCAACCTCAAGAATTTCGGGAACAGACATGACTGAATTATTGGCATAATTATGTATTACCGATGCTTTCAGCTCATGCCATATGTGTTCAATTGGATTGAATATGCATTGGCGAGGAGAAAGTCTTATCACTGTATGACCCATTTCTTCTGCCAATGTGTTACAATAATACTGTTTTTTATTGAAAATCATTCTATTATTTTCAGCAATTGTTTTTTGTATAATCAACTTCAAAATACATATTTTATAAAAAACATTTCAAATCCGTTTTGTGAAATGCATTTTCTGAGTGTCTCACGGCAACACTCTATTGCTGTAACATCTTTTTTTGATTTTTGCATTGAAGTCTTCAAGTAGGGAACATTTGTTCCCAATTCATGACATATACTTTTTGACGAATTATATTCATATTATACACGTCCAGTTCGTCAGAAGTCTCTCCTTTTTCTTCTCTTTTGAAGGCTTATTTGTTACACGCCGCACTTTCTTTACTGTCCTGTGTGTTGAGGCTGCAAACTTTATAAAAAAGCTCTAATAAAAGTGTTTCCTACTCAAATCCAAACAAATGCAAGCTGCTGAATTTTAAAACCGCAAATCAGCATGGAAACTTGGGCATGTCCTATTTTCTTAAAGAAAATTAGTTGGTAACATAATCCAAACCTAATGAAAAGGTGTTAAAAATCAATCAAATTAGTCATAAATATCAAATTACATTAAAAAAAAATCGCACATGAAAGTGTTTTTATTTACGTATTTTTAAATCCATTCCTGGAGTCCCTCGACCCTTTTCTATGGATTATATCACATTCCGTATGATAGGCAATTATTAGATAATGGGCTTAGCATTTATAATGGGTGTCTTAGATCTGTGGCAAAAGTTACTCGCTTACACATATATCTTTGAAACTGTCTGGCTACCTGGAAAACACTTTCAAATAGTTTCTCAAGTAACATTTATAAAATTCAGATTTTATACTATAAAGTAAGTACAATTATAACTCGTTAAAATTTAAAGGTATCTGGCGGGGGTTTCCACCATACAAAGTTTCTGGCAAGAGATGAAGTAGAACATTTGAAAAATCACGCTTTATACTATGATGTCTTGTGCAGCAATTTTATGCTCCTTTACTGCCTGTTACCTGTCAAAAACATAGTAGCCAAACGTTCTTACGCGCTGTACTTAATGTACTCAAGCATAAATTTTTTTAGCCTTCATACTATGACGTAGGTCTGGCGTTCACGGGCTCTGGCTTTATTAGATATTCCAGGAATAGCTTCATTTATTAACGTAGATTTTCCAATTTCTGAAAGAATAGTTCTTTCCAATATCCAATTAAGAATGTCCCTCCTCTCAAATTATGGAATATTTCGAAACCTACATTTTCTACAAAAACAGTAATACTTAATAATGAGTCGCTATATGATGGTGCTCAAAAAGATCGTCGCATTACTGTACCTTGGTACAGGATTTAGCTTGACGTAATACTTACGTACTCCATAAAAATGTTATTACCATATTTATCAATTAAATTCAACTAATTTTTTATGAACTCTCGACCCAATTATTGTTCTCATCAATCAAGATATTGCGGACATCAAAATACGATATAATTCAATGGAGTGATTAAGTTTTCTCTTATTTTGAATGAATGTTCTCCTCAATCGGAAACGTTTGGTGTCAATATGAATGATGGATGACGTTAGATGACAAAATAATCAATCATAAGTTACATATTTTTTCAGCATTTTCACTATTTTTGGCAAAAGTCTTTCATTCCTTCCCAAAGTCAAGAGCCATTTGGCAACAATCATCAGAGATAACTAATTTCAAGATACTGTAATTTTTGTTCATCATCAGGTTTCCAGAAGAATATCATTACTTTCCAGAAAAAATTGTTCTAACTCTGTAGGAACGAAAATAAAAAACAATTTTGAGATTAACAGAAACTCCTCCAGAACATTATGCATATTCGACTAAAAATGAACTGGACCTATGGTTTCAAGAAAATGAACGAGAACTATGGTTTCCAGAAGAATATCATTAGTGTCCAAAAAAAATGAGTTTAATGGCCGCCTTGACTTATGTTGACTTTGAAATGAAAAATTGCAATAGAAAATATATGTTTTCACATTTTAACGCATATGATTGTTCTTTTTTCTACCTGAAATGAAATATAAAGACAGTGATTATTTATAACAAATTGTTTCTTTAATGAATAATTGAATCCTAAGAAAAAAAATTTCTACCTTGTAGATAATTGCAACTGATTAATCTTCAACAAAGAAGTTTCTTATATTTTGCTCAAACAATGAAAAAAGTAAAAACCAAGTCTATACAATTGAAGGATTTTTTTAAGTCATAATATTTTCTAATAAATAAAATGCCAAAAACAAATTCCAAAAATATGTAATCAACCAATTTGTTTATAATTTGTTTCAAACAAATAGCACAACAATTCGAAAATGAATATAATCTTATAGTATTTTCGTATATTGAAACAGTAATAATAATGAATATGAATAAAAAACTAATAGATTATAATAATTTGAAACATCGCAATGTCATAGTCTCATTTACTATAGTTGTGATAATGTCTCCATGGGTCGAAATCATTCAAGTGGATTTTGTTTAACAATTATCCACTTGAAATATAAACTGAAAAGCTTAGAAAAAATTGTTGCTTCTCAAACAGCAGGCTCATTTTATGAAAAATCAGCGAAAACGTATTTTTGTATACGCTCCCCGAAAGAGCAACTTTGGGAATTAAAAACAACACCGTAAAATGCCACTTTTACGGACTTGACCGTAAGGTGTCGTCATGGCAACACTTTACGAACTGAATATTATTCATTATTCATAACTGAACATTAACGGGTGTTTATGAATACTATAAAAACTATGAACCGATAACATTTTTACGCAGAAAAGCTAGGAATTTTTATTTTTATTTTAGCCGGGGAAGTAGTTGTTTTCTGTTAGACATTCACAAAAAATAACTTCATTTTAATCGTGGATTTTTCAATTCACAGAAAAATCTTTCTGTCAATATTCAATTGAGAATGTTTCCCTTTTCAACATGATTACCCCACAAGAGGTTATCTTGACGATGGAAGATAGTGACTAAAGTTTATCTTTCAGTCGCAGATGATTCCACATCTGATTTTATGAACATCCTGTTTATATTTTCAACAAATCAATGTCATTTCATTTTGGCATTTCAAAAAGTCATCATTAAAATCATGCAAGATTTTGACATTGACATCAAATTTGAAAACTGTCAAAATATTGTTTTACATGTTCATGAAAACTAGTTCTAATATTATTTGGTATCTAACGTATTATGCTTTCGTAACTAACGTATTAAATTATGGTAACTAATGTATTATGAGTAACTAAGGTTTTATGTAGGTTTTGGTACGTTTATGATGTTAATAATTATTGATAAAGATTTCATATAAAAATGTCTTAATCTTGGAAGCAAGTTCAACCTTATAGTATTGGCTGCAGCTAATATATCGTCAGGAATATCAGAATCTTGCATGATTTTAATGATGACTTTTTGAAATGCCAAAATGAAATGACATGCTTTCATTTTCGCATCGCCGTTGTCAATGATACGAAAAAGCTTTGAATGTAACTCGATTTTTAGCGATTCAACACCGTCTCGGGCATTGCGGGTGACTCGGCTGTCGCCTCGTCACCTAGCAATGTCCTCGACTATTATAAATCGCATGATAATCTCGTTATATTAATAGCTATAAAATCGACAAATTCAGTTAAGTCACAGCGTTGCTATGGAAATGATATGGTTGAATATATACGAACCATTTTGGCAGTTCTTGACAAAACGCAAATATGTGTGATACTGATATTTTAGTATCACTCCTCCAGAGCTAAAAAGTATTGTAAACTTGTCGCTTCCCGTTTTAATACCTGAACATTCTAAAGAGCGCGGCGGTATGTAAAATGTTACAGCAAGTTTAAATATTGGTGAGACAAACAGAAGGTAAAATAATCCTTGTCATTGCCGTATTTTAGAAATGTCAAATTTGGAAGTGACGTTTGGTTTGGCGGCCGTTGTTATGGGTAACGTCCGCGAAATTGAATTTCGCGGACTGTGTTGAGAACGCGAAGTACTCATTTCGCGTGCGATTGCACGAAAATATATTTGCGTATTGATAGCAGAAATAAAATCTCAGTTCCCACATAAAACATTCTCTGGAAATTGTCACTTTGAACTGACAATTGTTACTTTAAAATGACAATTGTTACTTTGAACTGATAATTGTCACTTTGAAGTGACAATTGTCACTTTGAACTGACAATGAAGAATGTCAGTGGGTCTGTTGAATGATTTGAAACTTCAGGACCGTGTAGCCTAAATGTTTATAAATACACATGTTTTGTTTCATTTCAATCAAGCGAGTAGTGTTGAAGTTACGACAATTTTAGTTTCCGTTCTATTCAAATATTTCGGGTGAGCGCGCCATGCTCGTGTGACGTCATTCCACAACACAACGTTCTCACCATAGAGAAACTAAAAATAAAGAGAGTTGTCAAACCTGCAGAAAAAGTTGGCACCACGTTTAGACAGTGGCGACATATCTCACAACTGGCCGAACTAATTTAGTACAGTTGGTAAAACAGATTTCTCTTCAGTTACCGATTGAGATAAGGCGGGTTTTTTAAATGTATTACTTTAATATGGTTGATATGGAATATATTTAATAAGTGAACGATTTGATTTCCTGTATTTCATATGAATGGTTGTATCATATGAAATACAGGAATGGCAAATCGATCACCAATAAAATATATAGAGTAATCGATTCGTAGAATGTTAGTTCGTGGTTAAGATAAAGTTTCAAAATAAATCTTTGTTTCATTATATCAAGGAACAAAATTAAAGTTCTTATAAAATTAGAATAATAAGTTAATCACCATAAAAACACATTTTATTTTATCTAAGACAGAACAATAATAAAACTCTGAAAAAAAAATATTCTTCAGTCTTATCATGAAATCAACCAAAATGAAAACAAATTACATTTACAACATACCTTCAATAGTTTTGTTAATTTATTAGCACAAAGAATAACGAGTAGGTATAACAAATACTCCAGTTTGATGATAATCATTAAGTAGACCATGTACTTCGTACTTCCTCAAATAGTGATAGGAAATGGAAACTTTTGGATGGAAATAAGTACCAATTTGTGGAAAAAATTCTGCAACAGATGGATGGAAATAAGTATCAGTTTGTGAAAAGCAGCTTATATTTTACTTTGTAGAAGAATATTTCCAGGAATTTTAGCGTCAACTCGAATAACAAAACATTCTATTTTCGACGTTGGGTTCCGAATTCAAGTCCATAGTATGATTTCTATCATTAATTTTTCGATGACAATAACAGTAGAATTATTCTGAAATTATTACGTGGTTTGTCATTTTCTGACAAACGTCGAAATTGGAAAATTATCATTTCTTCATTCGTCTGTTGATTGCGGGCAGCGCCTCCATGCGCGACTGGCCGTACCAAAAACTTGGTGGTCAAGATCGCCAATATTTCAAACAGTCTCTTTATTTTTAATTTGTCTATGGTTCTCACCGTACACTCAATCATTGCTTTGCTATCGGATGTTCGACCACAATAACGTTTTCAACTTAAGTTTTTATGTGAATCAGTGTTAGAATAGTTTTATAAGTATAATATTAGATATGGATGACGGTTTTGAAAAAGGACAATCTGATATCTTGCCTGAAATAGACGGGTTAATGGTTGCCCACTATTTTTCAAATAACTCCGATTTCTTGGCCGCCGAGATGCTAGGAGTGAAAATGCAAAAGTAAGTATTACTCAATAACTTTTTTATTTTTGTCATAAATCTTTTGATCCCTATAAGTGAATATATCTCATTACTAGTATTTTATGAATGTACGTCATACGTCATATTGATACTATGAACATCTTATTTGACATTAAGTTCCTGAGAAGGAAGAATGCCTACATAGTTTCATGACTTACATTTTGTATTTTTTTAATATGTAATGTAACAAAAAATTAACATAGTAAACCTAACCTGAACATTATGTACTAGAGGTACAATACTTTTTAAAATTTGAACCCATGAAATATTTTTTTCAAAAGTAGGTTATTATTGGGATGCACGCGACTACACCTATTAAATATTATTACGCTAAGATGAAAAACCTCTCATATCAATTTCCTCTTTGATGTGATCGTGGATAAGTGCATTTTATGTATTTGAGGTGTATATAAAGGTACTCTACACATGCACTCCGAATTAAGGGAAAAAAATTCCTGACGTGTTTTTGCCTCCTGAACACGAATCCGGAAGAAAAATGCAGCAGTCTCATACCGTTCTCGAGTTAGAGAAATTAAAAAAAAAATTAACCTCATTTTCAAGCACCGTTTTCTCGCACAAAAATCACTCAAAATGCCTCCTTTGTCTTAACACCATAAACAATACACCCTAGATCACTTATTTTCGGCAAAACTTTGCACAAAATTTCGTCGTTTTTATCGAAAAAATCCTCTTTCTTACACAGTTTCAATTAAAGAAATGTTACACATTGACAGATGGAATTTAGTAACTTTGTATCACCGCCCACAACAATTGCACACATAAATGAAGGGGAAACTATTGCTCACATTTGAATTCCAAAAGTTGGCAGGGATTCATTTATCACCAACATGAAAAATAAGGCAAAATGACTAAGAAGTATGCCATTTCTTCATTTGGAACTGTGTGAGAAGGAGGATTTTTTCGATAAAAACGACAATATTTTGTGCATAGTTTTGCCGAAAATGAGTGATTTAGGGTGTATTCTTAATGCTGGTGAAAAAAAGGGGCATTTTAAGTGATTTTTATGCGAGAAAACGGTGCTTGAAAATGAGGTAATTTTTTTTTAAAGTTTTCTAACTTGGGAACGGTATGAGACCGCCGTATTCTTCTTCCTGATGCGTGTTCAGGAGGCAAAAACACGTAAGAAAAGTTTTTTCCCAATATTCAGAGTACATGTGTAGAGCAACTTTATATTTACCGTATTTTATTTTTTATATATTAGATCAACTTATGTTTATTTTATTTCAGATCGGCTAGAAACAGCTTCGCCGACGACGCTATTGGATATGTAAAAGTTAAAAAAGATATTTGTTCAGTGAAATGCCAAATCACCACAGAACATCATGATTTGCATCCATTTCTTTCGACTTTTAGGTTCGAAAGCAACAATAAAAAACAACTTTTTGGGTGCATTAGTAGTTTTATTTGAAAACTTTGGCACAATACACGATTTTCTAGTTTCTGGATTCGACATTTCCATCAATTTTCGACGCAAACTTCATACACACAGCTCGGAAGCAGAGCACGCACTGACCGACCGTTGTACAGTGACGTCACAGCGGCCGACGACTCCGCATCGTCGCACGCCTAGCTAAACAATTAAATATCTCGAAAACTATGAGACGTATCAAAAAAATATTTTCACCATATGTTTTAATTTTTAATAGAGTTTATTGTAAGGTAAAACTAAAAAATGGTGATATTCTCCATTGTCACTTGGAAGTGACAATTGTCACTACGAAATGACAATTATCAGTTCAAAGTACAAATGTCATTTCAAAGTGACAATTGTCAGTTCAAAGTGACAATTTCCAGAGTCAATTTACGCGTATACTGCTGTGGTGACATTAAGATGCCAATTGCAATGCAGGAATATTGTTTTTCAGTAAATTTACGCATATACTGGTGTGATGAGATTTATATTGAAAATAATGGGATTTTAACTTATTATGCAAGTTTTATATTCCATCTATGAAACATTACTTTACTCTTTTTCATTATACATCTATAACAACGAACTTTACTAACATATACAATATGTTTCGCATGGAGGTTATGATTATTTTCATTCTCAACACCTTCTCCTACTAATAAATTAGTGATTGAATCAAATTTTGGAAACCAACGAATTTTTGTGTTTCTCGAACTTGTAAAATTCAAAGGGTTTTGTGAAAATGTCTGCCACTTGATCATCACAGCAACAATACTGGATATCGACGACTCCTTCATTCACCTTTTCATTGATAAAATGATAGCGGACATCAATATGCTTGCTCCTTTGATTAAACTGTCCATTTCGTATCAATTTCACGGTGTTTTGATTGTCGATATTCAGCCTGATGATCACATTTCGTTTTGTAAGCTCGTAAATGAGTGATTTTAATTAAATTAACTCCTTAGTGCAATCTGCAGTGGCAATGTACTCTGCCTCGGTATTAGATAAGGCAACAATCGGTTGTTTCCTGGAACACCAGCATGCAGGTCCTTTGCAAAACATCACAACATATCCAGTCGTGCTTTTTCTTTTCGCCAAGTCTCCTGCAAATTCTGAGTCACAGTGCTAATATTGAATTTCTTGAGTAACAAATTCCATAATCTTGAGAGTATTTCAAATATTTCAGAATTCTTTTCACGTTACACACACTTCGAAGTAACAATTGTCAGATCAAAGTGACAATTGTCTCACTCGGTGGAATCATAGGAAACACGATGATTGGTCCTTATTTCTTTGACGGGCATCTGGATGAAAGAAAATGTTTAAGATTCATGAAAACAGATTTTTTTAATCTTCTGGAAAATATTCCTTTGAATGTGAGACAGTAGATGTGGCTACAATAAGATGGTGCTCCGGCACATTTCAAACGTTTTGTCAGGAACTATCTGGAGAGAAAATTTACAGATGAATGGTTAGGGAGAGGTGGTCCTTAGAACTGGCCAGCGAGATCACCTGATCTCACACCCTTGGACTTTTTTATGGAGATATTGTATATAGTATACCACCCACCACTCCTGATGATATGAAAGTGCGGATTGGAAATGTCTTCCAAAGAGTGACTCCAAATAAGTTGAAAAATGTCAGAAGCTCATTCGAAAAAAGAATTAGATGCTGTATTGAAGTAGATGGTGGTCATGTCGAACATGTATTATAATTTTTTTTATTTTCCCCCAAACTTTAATCTTCCAATATTGCTTTTTTTTATAAAAACCGGGAACCACAAAAATAGTAGATACAGGTGGACCGATATAACAATGCTGAAAAAAATCAACTGTAAGTTGAGAGTGTTCAAATTTAATTTGCTAGTAATATTGAAGAACTATTCTTCAATATTAGACATCAGACTACTAGATGAAATAATGTTAATTCAAAAAATTCATGGATTTCGAAAAGGCTTCGATAATTCCTGAAGCACATTTAGGTTTAGGGAAATATTATATGGTTTGAAAGGAAATGAAGAGGTGAATCTTGTCACGTGGAAAAATATAGTGTGTTCCATTTGAAATAACAAAGTTATTGGAGTTCAAATATGTGTTCCTGATAATATAAAACACACTGTATACTATTGATCGTCTACTCAAGCCACAGTAACTAGCTGAAAGGGCTTTGATTGACAAAATTTCGTACACCTGCCGTGGCTGATCCCAATGATATTGAATTTCTTTGAAAACGTTACATTTTGTGAAAAAGTTGAATATTTCACAAACGGAGAGAGTTAGGTATAGGGATTCTTCGGCAAAGTCAGCTTATTTTTTCCCAAATAATAAAAAAATGCAAGAAAATAGGGTATTACATTGAAAAAAATATAACTTTGATATGTCACGCTCTTTTCAAATACTTTGTATAAAAATCATTATTTTAAAAATGTAGTTCAGATCGACATACATATACTTCCCCAGAACGTTTACTGAAAAAAAAAACCATTTGGCCACAAGAGTCCGAGGCGTTCAGCTTGACTCACCCTTTATAACGTTGAAGAGGCTTATAATAAAATGATTTCTACCCATTTCCGAACATTTCAAATTTCTTATCAGAGAAGGAAAAAAGAAAGAAGGTATTTCATAACATACTCTCAAGATGAAGAAAGTAGCAGACTGTCATAAATACCGCAGTCGTCTTAATTGCATTGTCATCCGCTCTCTTTCTCAGACGACAGTTGCCACCAAGTTCACTGATATAGCTTCATAAATATTTTCTATAACAAATTTCTATAAAAGGACAATGGAATGCATGGGATCATTTAAAATGGTTTAATTGAGAGGTGATAAATTTTTTCCATTAGTAATTAAAAACGTCATCGGAGGAGACGTTTCTTTGATGGAACTCGCCGAAACTTGTATTGGTTTGTTGATAATTATAATAGAAGTGATAAATTTGTTGGGAACTAACGGTCGTACCGAATATTGATCGAAATTGCTTGAGCAACAATTGTAATCAGAAATATTTCTGCCGCACTAATCACTTAAACGTTGAAAATCCCCAACAAATAGTAAATTGAGAAAATTAAAGTGTTTCAAGTATCCAGATTTGATTCGAAACATTAATGAATATTTGGACGCATCTTGAACTTATCTCGGTGAGTGCTGTTGATACATTCAATAGGGAACAGGCATGTGCCCCTTTTCTGGAATCTTTGGATTTGCACATAAAGATAACCAGATATAAGGCTCAGCAATAAACTTAGAATTTAAAAAAAATTATAATGTTTTTAGTAGTTCGAAATTGAAAACGCCAATTTTTTCATCACATTGAAAAACGTACTCCAAGCGCCTCTGATGGACGTATGCATCGTAACTTCACACACTTCAAACTTTTACCGCCAGTTGATTCGAACTGTCAACTATAATTTGATCTGTCCTCGTTTATATGTTGTACTAATATTTTTATTATCATAGTATTTCCAATTGTTACTAAAACATGACATCAAAAAGGAGTTGAATTTATGTTTGGGTTGTAAGAAATAGTATTGTCCATAAATATTCCTGAAACAACCACAATTGACGATAGTGTCTGGAGGAAATTATCCAACTAGAGGTCAAATCGAGTTTGAACTGAGGAACTCCTTTGAGTTTGAAAATTTCAAAGAAAAAATGTAATTTGAGAAATTATTTTCATAAAATTCAATTTCTGAGGACCGAACTGAGGCAAACAAAAATAAAATAAAATTATGCGTGTTCCCTGTTATGTCATACCTGCTTCCCTAGGAATACCACAATGAAACCCTCCTCAAAAGATACCAATATCGACCCGCTACCACCAAGAAAGGGTAAATAATGTGGATGTGGAATATTTTATCATCCTGATTTTACCATGTCAAATATTTTGAGCTGAATTATTTCAATGAATATTCCAAAAAGGACCAGTTTGGCATTTTCAAACACAATTTCAATGATCGGATCATTAGATTCTACATTGCAAATTGAATGACATTGTTTACCATGTTCCAACAATCGAGCAGTTTGAGGTTACCGTCTTCATAATCTACTATTGGCCTATTACAGTCGTAGGTAGAGTTACAAACCTAAACTACGCTACTGCCACTACTGCAACAATAAACCAGCATGTTAACCTAGCGTGATATTTAAATTCGAAGAAAACCGCCTGGAATAATCGGGACCAATTTAGCGACGTCGAAACAAGAGGAGGGCAAAAGATAAACTTTACTCACTATCTTCCATCTTGGAGGTATTCATGTTGAAAAAAAATATTATCAATTTAATATTGCACAAGGAAATTTTTCTGTGGATTGATAAATCCACGACAGAAATGATGATATTTTTTGGGAATATCCAATAGAAAACAACGATTTTTCTGGCTAAAGCCACGCTGGACTTCGAATTACATCTGAAAGATATTTCGAAAGAACCCTAGCTCAAAGAAAACTTATAAAAGTAAACATTGGCATTTTCAGAATATTTGATTTTCTATTCCAGTGTTATACATACACGCCGCTGTCTGCAGCGGAGTTGGCGTTACCCATATGAAATCGGTGTTCATCAAACCTTCTCGTCTGATGATAAAAGAAAACTACTGTAATCGCTATCACATGGGGTTGAAAAAAGGACCCATTGAGTAATAAACATCTCAAAAGATAACATAACACCTAATAAAAAATGTTCTGTATGATGCAAACCTTCAACACATATGATTGCGTGGGATTGAAAACTGATAAGGAATTAGATCATAAATTTCTTAGATTCATTAAGCGATTGATCATGAAAACATGTTGACGTCTCCCGCTAAGAAATAAAAACTCTCATGTTATTCATAAAAACGACCATATATCCTAGAAAATATAATGAACATGATATGTGTGAACCATCTGAATGAAGATAAAAATATCAACATTAGAAGAACAACTGGTATGTGGGCAGACTAATAGCATGCGTCTGGGGTAAGCCTCATCCACTAGTAGGATATAAAAAGGAACAATATATCAATTCATTCTCATTTACTCAGCTCAAGCAACTCAGTACACAGCTTGAAGTACCAGCTACTTTGGGTACTAATATTCGATGTAGTCATATTAAAAGTCAATCTTAACGGTTAAGTACAAATAATTGAAATGTATATCTAAAAGTATCGGAACGGGAAAATGTTTAACCTAGAATCAGTACGCGTCAAAGAAATTCAGTATTGAATTGCTAAAAATATTAATTCAGAAAATAGGAAAGAAATTGATAATTAATAACCATGATTTAGAAATAGTTTTTTGTGAAATTTTAGCCACATATTTGAGTATGGAAATTTTTTTATTTTCAAATCATTAATTGAATAGTTTGGAACTACTCTTTAGTATCTCCAGGTATTTGTAGTAGGAATAAAACTTCCATCACTGTGAAATACATTCCGTGATTATGTTAATTATTGTTTTTGATTGAATCTATACCTATAATTTTTTCACAGATTTTAATATTGAATCAAATTAATTTTATATCTAGTGTGTGTGAAGATTTACCAATATTTATGAATCAGTCATCCAATTTCGTTGAATGATACTTGCTCATTCGAAAATAAGTTTTTTCCCTAGTGTTTTCTTTACTCATTTGGTAGAGTTTCAGATATTTTGTAAAAAAGTATATATAAGCTTTGACTTATATAATTTCAAAACTTTCATACAGTTGACTTGGAATGATACTTGTTCATGCTTAATAGTTTCCTTATGTTTTGGAATGTTAAATTTATAAAATATAAGATATTATATACAGTGTGGTTAACAAAAAAAAAATGAAATTATTTTATAACGAGTCTAGACAGATTATTTTATTCAAATTTTTTTAATTATATACAGGTTGTATTAGATTATTGGAAACAGGTATTCAGTACTATGGAAGGTACTGAAGTTGTATAGATTGGAATGTCATACCATACAGTTGTTTATTTGTTGTAACAAAGTAATTTTTTTACTATAGTTTGTTTTTATGAGGGCTTTAATTATTTGCATAGTGTCCCTAACTAGATTGGGGAGGTAAACAATTTGAACGATTCCAGCTCTCTGAATATCTATAAGATAAGAATTGCCACTGAGTTTTTATAAATTATTCACCCCCAGTATAGCCACTCATAAACTTGGGAACATCATCTTAACCATGTAAACGAAAGTATAGGGTGTGTATTTAAACAACACCCTGTATGAGGGGTCAAATCAATGGTTGGACACTTGTGGGGTTTTTAATTCTACAACAGACAGGACCGGATCATATCAATGATATCTGGTGTGGGTTATATCAATGGGGTTAGGCGTGGAGTTTTTTCAATTCTACAACTGTCGCTCATATAACAATATGGAACAACCCAGGGAAAAAAAAATTCTACGCGGATCAGATTTTTCAGCAAAAAAATATTAGGGAATACAGAAATTTTGACAGATCAACGTCTGTCGGATATGCTAGTGAGATATAAATATTTATGTTGGGGACGATGGAAGGTTTCCATCAACCAACGTATATTCAATGCCTCAAATAATCATGCGCTTCTGAGAATCCAAGAATTCGACCACTATGCGTATTGCGGTTCGACGAAAAAAAAAATTGATCCATTTCGGACCTATGCCCTGCAAAAAAATTAGTTCCATGATTTTCTAGCCACCTAACTTCCTCTTGGAAAAAAGTTCATCGTATGCCGAATTGATTGCGTTTCTCTGACGGATTGACGAAACGAATTTTACCCAAACAAAATGGAAGAGTATTCTGTTCCATTTGAACACACATATACCAGGTGTGCCTGGATGTTGGCGCCTCCTATTTCGCAATATACGCTATATTTAAAGCTGGCTCTTCATTTGGCATTTTCTTTTGGAAACTTGTCCTGTTCGACAAATATTCCAAATATTCTCATTGGTCGCATTTGAATATTATTTTGGCGTGAAGAAGAACCGACATGCATGGAATACGCTTGTTAATTAAATGTTTAATTTGTGAAAAGTGGAGCAGAATGGAATATTCCAAGAAAACTCTCAGTCGTATCCCACAATGTTTATTACCCTCTCGTGCAGCGATGGTACATGTTTCGGACCTATAGGTCCAACATCAGCCAAAAACTAGTATTATGGGGTTTGGAAGTAGAACATAATACAAAAGTATAAACTGTTCAAGAACGTTAAAACCCTCTCATTTTGTTACAACGTGTGTCACATTTAATATAAATTGTTGTTGTTTTTATAACTGTTTTTATATTAAATGTGATCCACGTTATACGAACAAGAAGAGATTTCAACGTTCTTGACATTTTTACTCAATTTACTTCAAACCCCATGATACTAATCTCCGTTTTTGGCTGATGATGGACTTTTATAGGTCCGAAACATATAACATCCCTGTGTTAAAGGGTATTAAACATTGTGGCATACGATTAATAGTTTTTTTGGAACATTCCTCTCGGAAGTTATTATTCCAGCATTCGTTAGTTGACCTATTAGGTCAAGGTTCACCTATGAGGATTTGAAATAATTTGATGATCTAATTTGTATTAATAGAGCCAGGTATATTTCGTCTCATTTCAATATAGAATATCATTTTCGAAATGTCATTCACCTTGACGTAAGGTTACAATATTATCATCCTTGTATTTATACTACATGGCAACTCCAACCTCCTTAAGAATCCCATGCCTCGAGTAAATGAAGTTCTCTCGACTAATCAACAACGAAACGTCCAACCAAGTAAACACAATATAAAACGTTCTCCCTGAGTCACTCAAGTTATCATACATCCCATACATATCCCATTGTTACAAGAGAACGAGAAACAATTTTTCTGGCGATATATTTCAAACGTGTAATCTAAAACCAAGACAACTAGAACATATCGCAGCGAACATGGAATTGAATCAGATCTCAGAGCTTTAGCGTAGGTATTCTAACAAAAGTACAAACGAGCTAACATGCATTCACTGCACTTTGAACGAATGGATACTTAATATTACATATGGTAGATTAAGTATTATGGTCTCCACTATTCACTGTTGACCGTTGTAAACAAGTCACGTTGAATGTGCATGTTGAGTTTTCCCTTTATGGCACCTGAAAAAATTGATGAATGGCTTCTTCATTTCTAGAAAATATATTTCGCTTTGTGTTTGGAGGATATTTGGACATTAGTCATGTTTTTCATTGACGCCACTTGGATTCGACTTTTAGATAGATTTCATAGAAATACTACCTATTGCAGACGTCACCACTTTCTGGTTAACAGAAATAAAGCCACTGAAAAAAAATCCACCCGGAAAAAAAGCCGCTCGAAAAAAAAACCGGCTGCAGGAATACAAGCCGCTGAAAGAAAAGACGTATATGTAAAGTTTTCTAACATTTAGCAGTTTCATTTTTGTGAAATTCATAAGAAAATATTAAAATATTGAAGAATCATATTGAATAGGGATACATTCTCAATTAAATATTGAATAGAAATATTTTTCTGTGAATTGAAAAATTCACGATGAATATGAAATTAATTTTTGTAATATCTAACAGAAAAAAATTTATTCTGGTGAGTACCTACTCTCTTTTGGAAAACATTCCTCTTTGACTAATTCTTTCATATGAGTTCTCAATTAAGATTGGAATAGAAAATCAAATAACTATCAGAATAAAAATGCAAATTTTCACTTCCAGATTTTTTCCTATGAGTTAGCGTCCTTTCTCAATATCTATCAGATGTAGTTCAATGCCCAGCGTGGCTGTAGCTGGAAAAGTAGTTGTTTCCTGTTAGATATTTCGAAAAATATCTTCATTTTTGTAGTGGATTTATTGAATCACAGGTAAATATTTCTTTCAGTCGCAGATGATTCCACATCTGATTTTATGAACATCCTGTTTATATTTTCAACAAATCAATTGAGAATGTTTTCCTTTTCGACATGAATACCCCACAAGAGGTTATCTTGAACGATGGAAGATAGTGACTAAAGTTTATCCTTCAGTCGCAGATGATTCCACATCTGATTTTATGAACATCCTGTTCATATTTCCAAACAAATCTATCTATCATACCGCAAGACAAGTTTTAATGTAAAAAAGAATTCAACGTTTCGCTCCAAAAGAAATCCATCCATCCATCTTTGCAAAATGAGATTGCTTCTTGAAAATGTGTTTCCCATTTTTCCGGTCTTCCTGATGATCGTGGAAGCGTGAAATAGATTTTCGTCGACCAAAATGTATTGAAGACTGGAATAGAAAATCAAATAACTATCCGAATGAAAATGCAAAGTATCACTTTCAGATTTTTTCTTTTGAGTTAGGGTCCTTCCCCAATATCTAACAGATGTAGTTCAATGTCCAGCGTGGCTTCAGCCGGAGAAGTAGTTTTTTCCTGTTAGATATTCCAAAAAAAAATTATTTTCATTGTCGATTTTTCAATTCACAAAAAGTATATCTATTCAATATTCATTTGGAATGTTTCCCTTTCCAAAATGAATACCGCACAAGAGGTTATCTTGAACGATGGAAGATAGTGACTTGATTTATTTCAGTAGCAGATGATTCCACATCTGATTTATGAACATCCTGTTCATATTTTCAAACAAATCAATCTATCATACCCCATGACAGGTTTAATGTAAAAAAAATTATTTCAAAGTCTCTTAAAAGAAATGTTTCTAACATTTTTCCATCTTTGCAAAATGAGATTGCTTCTGAAAATGTGTTTTCCATTTCTTCCGGTATCCTTATGATCGTGGAAGCGTGAAATAAAAAATATATTGAAACCTAGTGAGTGCGTGCCTTTCTTGCATCAATGTTACGAATGATTTCTGGGGGGTACTCCTTTTGGAAAAAATTTTTCTTTGCCTCATTCATCTACATGAGTTCATAATTAAGACTGGAATAGAAAAAAATACTATCTGAATGAATATGCAAATAATCATTTTCAGATTTTTTCTTTTGAGTTAGGGTCCTTTCTCAATATCTATCAGATGTAGTTCATTGTCTAGGGTGGCTTTAGCCGGGAAAGTAGTTGTTTCTGTTGAATATTACAAAAAAATTATCGCGATTTTCCATTCACAGAAAAATATTTCTATTCAATATTAAATTGAGAACTTTCATTTTTCAATATGAATAGAGGTTATCTTGAAATATGGAAAGTTTATCTTCCAGTCGCAGATGATTCCACATTCGATTTTGTGAACATCCTGTTCATATTGTCAAACAAATCAATCTATAATACCCCAATGTCTAGCGTGGCTTCAGCCGGGTAAGTAGTTGTTTTCTGTTAGATATTACAGAAAATTACTTCATTTTTATCGTCGATTTTTCAATTCACAGAAAAATTTTTTTTTTCATATTAATGGAGAATGTTTTCCTTTCAACATGAATACCCCATAAGAGGTTATCTTGAACGATGGAAGATAGTGACTAAAGTTTATCTTTCAGTCACAGATGATTCCACATCTGATTTAATGAACATACTGTTTATATTTCCAAACAAATCAATTGAGGAATCATTTTTAGAGTGTGGAAGGCTTTTTCGAAAAACTCCACTTATAAAAATTCAATATAGGTAATAACAACATTTTCTTAAAATGTTTCTCTGATTATTTATTCTCCAAATTGAAGAAGGGCTCAGACACACATGAACAAAATACAAGAACCTTTCATTCTCTACTATCCCCAAACACAACACCGCCACTTCGAAAAACTCGTTTACTTACAACGCCGTAAAAATTTCTAATTCCAATCCCGATCATGTCAAATCCCCAACCTCCAGAGCTATTTTCAAATAACATGTCAAAACCCACATTATATCTTAAAGAGAGTAATATGAATACATCATCTAATCATAGTATCAAGGTATTTTATATTATGTTAGCTAATAGTTGTCATTTTGTTTAATATTTTTCTATCAAATTACAGAAATATTTGAATCAAATTATAGGTGAGTGGGGGGTTACGTGGAAGAGCAGCTTGGCTGAACATCGCTTATCCCCCGGAGCGTATGGCAGCACTGATGTCTCACCTATACCGTACGAGTGACGTTAATGGTAATACATATACTATATATATATATATATATATATATATATATATATATATATAAAAAACTATGAATTTGAATAAACTTTGTAGAAAGGATATTCCTTGAGGTTGCAGTCAAATTTAATGGCCAATGAAAAAAGAAAAACTCTTTCTTATTTAGTCGAGCTTTCGAAAATGTTTATTTTCATTATCAAGACAGCTGTGAAAAAAGGAAAACACAATTGTGGAATACGATTTTAAACAAATTAATAGAACTTACTAAGGTGAGGTTAAGTGAAGACAGCGAACTAATCACCATTTTGTGATTGAAGAACTTTTCAAAATCATATCACTATGAAACACTACTAGTAATATATATACAAATTAAACAATTGTAAATGCACATATTGTTTAAGAAACTTAGTTTAAACAATTTAAAATTTGACAGGACAAATTACCACATGGTTAAACATGACTGAAAAAGGAAATGGTGGATGACAGGAAATGCATGACATGAAGTGTCAGCTGTCATATGTCAAAGTCAAAATGTCATGGGAGAAACAATGTGTTTTGTCCACAGAACAAAAGGGATAGTACCAATCTATAAGACAAAAATTGATAAATGAGAGAAAAAATCAAGAAATACTAAGAAAACTTTCAAAGCTTCAGTTAGAATCAAGTTTCAACAAATAATTGTAAATGAAACTTAGGTTGGAAAAATCAGATCGTTTATTCATACTATTGGGTTCATTTTTTATGTAAACCATTTCTAGGAAATTCCTTTTATGGTAGTTATTCTCTACTGCTAAAATGGAAGGATTGTTGAAATTACTAAAATGATTTGAATTTATATTATGTTCAGCTAATGCACAACTGTTTTTTTTATTTTACAATCACTCTTATGAGATGCTATGCGGCCTGTTAAATTCCTACTAGTCTGACCGATATATATTTATCACAGTTTAGGCAAGGAATCTATAAATGACATTTGATTTTTCATAAATCGTTAAAGGGGCTTTAGTTCTAGTGTAAAGGCTAGCAATGGTTTTAATATTTTTGTTAGCAATACGTAGTTTATCTAATTTAAACACATTAGTCAGTTTAGAAGTTAGTTCTCTTACATATGGTAATGTTTTATAAATAAATGATTCTACTGGTTGTGGTTGAACAATTGAGTTTATAGTTGGAGAATTTAATGTTACAGGGTCAAAATTCATATTTGCATTTCCAGGTTCAATAATAGTAACACTGGGTTGACGATCAGTACTGAAAAGTAATTTATTAATAAATTTAATTGGATATGAGTTTTCTTTTAAGATAGTTTTTAATTCATTTAAACATTCCTTTTGAAAAGTTGGATGTGATAAACACACTACTCTGTTTTTCATACCTTTCACCAAGTTGGTTTTCATGTATTGCTAACAAAAATATTAAAACCATTGCTAGCCTTTACACTAGAACTAAAGCCCCTTTAACGATTTATGAAAAATCAAATGTCATTATAGTATTCCTTGCCTAAACTGTGATAAATATATATCGGTCAGACTAGTAGGAATTTAACAGGCCGCATAGCATCTCATAAGAGTGATTGTAAAATAAAAAAAAAACAGTTGTGCATTAGCTGAACATAATATAAATTCAAATCATTTTAGTAATTTCAACAACCCTTCCATTTTAGCAGTAGAGAATAACTACCATAAAAGGAATTTCCTAGAAATGGTTTACATAAAAAATGAACCCAATAGTATGAATAAACGATCTGATATTTCCAACCTGAGTGTCATTTACAATTATTTGTTGAAACTTGATTCTAACTGAAGTTTTGAGAGTTTTCTTAGTATTTCTTGATTTTTTCTCTCATTTATCAATTTTTGTCTTATAGATTGGTACTATTCCTTTTGTTCTGTGGACAAAACACATTGTTTCTCCCATGACATTTTGACTTTGACATATGACAGCTGACACTTCATGTCATGCATTTCCTGTCATCCACCATTTCCTTTTTCAGTCATGCTTTAACCATGTGGTAATTTGTCCTGTCAAATTTTAAATTGTTTAAACTAAGTTTCTTAAACAATATGTGCTTTTACAATTGTTTAATTTTTATATATATTACTAGTAGTGTTTCATAGTGATATGATTTTGAAAAGTTCTTCAATCACAAAATGGTGATTAGTTCGCAGTCTTCACTCAACCTCACCTTAGTAAGTTCTATTAATTTGTTTAAAATCGTATTTCACAATTGTGTTTTCCTTTTTTCACAGCTGTCTTGATAATGAAAATAAACATTTTCGAAAGCTCGACTAAATAAGAAAGAGTTTTTCTTTTTTCATTGGCCATTAAATTTGACTGCAACCTCAAGGAATATCCTTTCTACAAAGTTTATTTCAAATTCATAGTTTTTTTCAACTAGTCCAGTCACGAGACTACCCTTTCTTCTATATATATATATATATATATATATATATATATATATATATATATATATATATATAGTTGGGTAGGAAGCATGCAGGAAGTATACTCTTGTAACACTTATTCCAATATTTCGACAAAGTTTATTTTCATCATCAGGGAAAGCTACAATGTTGTTAAACTAGTACACATATACTGATTTAACGAGTCCAGCCAATACTACCTCTCTCCGAAATATATATATATATATATATATATATATATTTTTTGTTATGTTATGTTATGCCAGTTGTAAATTTTAAAAGACTTAAAACAAAAAGAATAATTACTAGATGGTTAATGGTTTCAAGAGTTTGTTTGTGAATAACTTTTGAAATTCTATGTATATTGTGAGCCTAGGTAGAATATGGATAGATAAAAATGTAAAATACTATAAAACAATTAATTTCATACACTGTCAAAATTATTATAACTAATAATTGCTCAAAAGACAATAAAAAGTCTAAATTTACAAAATTCTCAGGAATAAACAGTAATCAACACATTAATAAATTTGAAACATACAGTATATGAAACTGTAGCTAAAAAAAAAGCCAATGATAGAACAGCAAATGTCTTTATAAAAATAGCCAATCAGGGAATAGATGGTCAGGTGTAAAATTGGAAATTATGGGAGAGTAGCAATGAGATGGTATCAGAAGCAATTATTATTGAAATTTGTAAATAATGATAAGAGTGGAAAAATAATTGTATATATAAATTATGCAATATAAATATAAACAGTGAAGAGTGACAATTTAGTGCACCAATTCAAAAATTCAAATGAAAAAACAATGAGAAAAAGATGTATCTAGGCGATGGAAAACAAAGCTTCAAGGGGAGATCGAAAATAAATTTCCAAGCGGATGCCACGCAAAAATTTTACTAAAAGAAAATTGTAATAATCCCATTATTTGGTAAACAAAACCAATATTACCTCAATGATAACATATCCACGGATTCAAATGCTGATTTCCGCATTAAATAGTTCCTGATTCATGGTATTGCAGTCCTGACAGCGATTGGAGAGAGGAGACATCCTGATTCATGGTATAAGTAGAACACCAACAGTTCCAACCAGGTATAAAACTTTAATAGTGCTCTTCCGGTCCTGAACTATTTCACGAATAACATATTTCACATTGAAGAACTTTATGTCACACTATTTTGAACAATAACAGAAAAGGTCACTCTCACGGAAAAAGTGAGGTTCTGTTTATCTATCCATGATCTGATTTATTATTATTATCCGTGAATATTTGTTTGATTCACCCTAGTATAAGCTATTTCTCGTAGGCCAGGTATTATTAAGTCTTCCTGAATAAAGGAGATAATTGCTTTTTGATATTTTGTTGTTTGTTTTCTCACAATGATCAATAACATACCAAAGACCATCCAATAAACTGAAGTTGGCCAGCAGTGGCAGTGTCTCTATTGCCTTGAACCGGCCACCTTGAGATAAGGGCGTACCAACTGTTGCTTAGCCGTGGTGAGGAAAATAATAATTGTTGGTAGCGTGACGAGAGAACAGTGACGTTCGCTGGCAATTATTATTACAGCATACAATACAGGGGCAGAAATATCTATTTATATCATATCAATTTGGCTCACAAAGAATACAAAAAATAATTAGCAATTTCAATATACAAAAACAATATATATATAATATTTCCAATTCATCAAAACATAACAAAATGGCACCCAAAACATGGGGCAAAAATATTACAATATTTATTTATAAAATTCATCATTATATAATAAAATATATATATATATATATATATATATATATATATATATATATATATATATTGTGAATTTGGGTTAGGTTGTCGTGTGTGGTTGGAAGTGAAACTGTTTTTGATCTAGTGATTGTTGGTGATGTTATGAAAATGTGCATTATTACTTTGAGATGGACAACAGGGATGTGCATTCCTTGGATGTAGTTTTTTGAAAACGAACATTAGTTGCACATTACTTAACACATAGAATTAAACGTGGAGTAAAAACTAATTAGCGATTAAGAACATTGGACAATTTTTGTACCATCTGCCGTATTTATGTTCATCTGTGTAACTGACTGACGTTTCATTTGTCTTTCATCTTGCAATGTTGCAAAGGGATTTTCTGGAGGTTCAGTTGTGTAGGGGGCATTGATGAATTTAGTTGTTAATTGTATTGGTGTTGTTGAAAGTGGCATTATCAAGTTGTGATAAATTTGTGTATATGATGCTTACTTCTTCTATGTCTCTTTTAGAGGGATTGCGTGAGGTTTCTAAAAAAGTGGATTTCTTAATTTTTTTTTTTTTTAATTTAGATTTGATTTATGAAATTGATCCCTTTTTTAAGGGTTTTTTTTTTTTTTTTTTTTGTTGAGGTATTTATATTTTTTTATATTCTTTTTTTTTCCTTTTTAAAAAATTCATTAAAACAGTCTTTTGTGTTTTTTTTACTGCTAATATTGAGACGTTGTTGTGGGCAAATTGATGATTTTGCTCCTGCATGTTTTGTTGAAGTAGAGTTCTATTTTTTATTTTTTATATCATTTTCATGTGAGGTTATTGTATTTTTTAGATATTTTCCCGTTTCTCTTATGTTCTTTTTGTCACGTTGAGAACAAGGAATAGAGTAGATAATTGAAGTTGTACTGGATTATCTTTGTCTTTGAGTTTTGTGAATGGGTGGATGTGTATTCAATTGCATCTTGGCACATGTTGATAGAATATGTTTATTGCGTATTGATTATCATAGTTTAGGCGTTTCTACCTGGGTAGAGTGGAGTTGCGGAAAAACTATTTGATTGTTTGTGAAATTGTATCGAAAATTCGTTCATTGAATTCCACTTCATTAGGTCTAAGCTTTACCCCACAAATTATAGGTGTCACTTCTATAATTTTGTGCATTTCACATTTTCATCCTTGCCGGTAGGTATTAGCACTTGGATAAATCAGGTTCAAATTCAAAAACAACCACAAGCTGTCCTGATGATTGGGGAACCATGAAACAGCTGTAGGCGGATTGTGGCTTTTTTGGAATCGGAACAAATCTGTCTTTCTTTCGTTATTTGTTTTGCGTTACTCTGAACGCACTAGAAGTACGACTTCTGGTGTCGTGGATTGGACTAAAATGACATCAGCTAGTGACCTATCAATGTTGCACGAAATATTCTGTCATTGAATTCCACTTCTTCAGGTCTAAGCTTCACCCCACAAATTATAGGTGACACTTTTATAATTTTGTGCATTTCACATTTTTATCCTTGCCGGTGGGTATTAGCACTATGAGAGATTTGGTTCGAATTCGAAAAAGACCACAAGCCGTCCTGATGATTGGGAAACCATAAAACAGCTGTAGGCGGATGGTGTCTTTTTTGGAATCGAAACAAATCTCTCTTTCTTTCGTGATTTGTTTCGCGTTACTCTGAACGCACTAGAAATACGACTTTGGGTGTCGTAGATTGGCCTATACTGACAACTGTTGATGACCTATCAATGTTGCACGAAATTTCGTGTCATTGAATTCCACTTCATTAGGTCTAAGCTTCACCCCACAAATTATAGGTGTCACTTCTATAATTTTGTGCATTTTATATATATATATATATATATATATATATATATATATATATATTATATATATATATATATATTCATAAAATCACCAATTTACATCGGATTGACAAGTCATAAAAATTAAATTAAAAATACCATTGAAAAGTAACATTGCAACAGTAATACTATGTAAAAAGTGTAAGTTAGCGTGACATTACAAATAAATAGTAAATGTTTAAAATACATGAATTTTCACAGGATAAAAAAGAATTTGTCAGCTCGTCTCAGTTCATATTGCAGAGAGAGGAAAACTCCTGAATATTATAAAATGTATTCGTGATCAAAAACGACCGTTTTTGAATCTGGCCAGGCTTGTTATATTTTTCAAATTGTTTGGTAAAATGTTGAAGTACTGCACACCAGCATAGTCTGGTGATTTTTTATAACTTGAGTATCTCACCTTTTGCAATCTGAATTGATTTTTTTGTCTTGTTTGGTAGCCATGGATATCGCTATTAAGTTCAAGGTTATTTTTATTCTTGTAAATATATGTTAATAGTTTATATAAATAAATACCTGTGAAAGTTAATAATTGCTTTGTTCTGAACACCTCTCGACAGTCTAGTCTGAACATAGAACGGATTATTCTTTTTTGTGCCAAAAAAACTTTGTTACTGGAAGTCACTAGCCCATAGACTAAGATGTTGTAGCTAATGGCGAGTAGACGAGGGCATAATAGACAGCGGTAAGCCCATCTTCGTTCAGGCAGCTTTTCAGGTTGTTTATGGCAAAGTAATGTTTATTTAGTTTAGAGCAAATGCTGTGAATGCATTCGTCCCAGCTGAGAGTTTCATCTAGGACCGTGCCCAAGAAATTGCATTTGGTACTGAATAGCAAACTGTGTTGTCTAAATATGATATTTTGGGTGATTATATATATATATATATATATATATATATATATATATATTATATATATATACAAGAATTGCTCGTTTAAAGATATAAGATAATGCCAGAATTTCAAGGAATTTTATGATGTTTACTGGATTGTGTAATCCGATCAGAAAAGTTGTTCATCAATTAAATTGGGGAAATTTCTCAATATAGGGAAACAGCCGTACTATTTAGGTAGATAGGATTCGTAGAATCGCCCCAGCTAAACTGAAATATTAACATGCGACAACATAGTACTTGAGATTCATATGTACGGAATCTCATAACAAATATATGAAATATATGTAAGTAAGTGAGATAACTTCCCATAGAAATATTTCATCATAGCGACAGTATAAATGTGGTACAAACTGGAATCCCGTCGAAAATATCTGAACAGCACTTCTTTGGAATGTTCGAATCAACACTTCAGTATTTTATTTTCAAATAATCTATAACACACGTTAATACTAATCTTCATGTAGTATCTCTAATACCTACAATTAACCAAAAATAAAAGTACTAAATCCTAACATAATTATATACCATTTGTTGACAATGATAGAATACATTTGTGAGTATGTGAAACAATCGAAAGGCGATGAAATTCTATTTTAGTGCCTCATATATCTCGGGATACCTAAAATCCCACCTATAACATCGACCTTCGGGAATAAATTACGGGCCCAACTGATTGGCATATCCCCTTATACTATACAGCGTATTTCCCAAAGAAAGATTCTGTCTGGATAATTATGTGTGAATTTCGAAATAATAAATGTTTTATTTTCCAAAAGTATATATAGCCGCGAAACATCACAGAGTCGATAAACCAAATATTCAGTAAATCTATTATTATAAAAAATATCATCAAACGTTGTTTATCATCACAAGACTAAAATTGTCGTGATATATCCCTTTTGTATGAAAAATTTATTTTCTGTAGTTGAAATCACGCAGTCAATTTCAATACAGATTTTGTTTTCTAATTTTCAAATTAATTTTCGAAACAAATGGAAGACCTAGACGTTGGCCATGTTACTTGGGATGCAAGCGAATGGAAACCTTTGAGAGAATTGGGGATTTTCAAAGGAGTAAGTACATGAAATAACAATCAGACCCAAATATTGTCCACAACTCCAGCATTGTGTATTTCAATTGTCAAGATTATCTAAACAACAAAAAGAGTATCGTTTTATTAATTAATGATTGAAGGCCTAAGATCGCGTAGACTGACCTGAAATTGAATCACGCGAACTAAATATACTAGTAACAACAGTAGAACTGGAGGAGTTATAGCTTTAACCAGATGTGATATTCAATATAAGATTAAAACTGTTCAGTGTGTTGATACTTATGTGTGGTTATTGTCCCTTGAATTGTTTTCGTCTGATGTTGAGTACTTGTACTCTGTATTGTACTTATCTGATTGTGATAAGCTACAGCAAGAGCTAATTAACATTGATGTAATTCTGCTAAGCAATTCTCTTATCACATATGTCTAAGGATCGAAATTGTCCAGAAATAACAATATTTAGACAAAAAATAGATTACTCCTGAGATTAGGGGATTAAAGCAATAAAGGGATGTCTTATATAAAAAGGATATTAAAGGTAAACATGAGAATACTTGGAATGAGTATAAAGCAAAAAGAAATAGTATTGTAAATAAAATGAAAGTATGGAAGTAAAAATATTACGCAGAAACCATAAATTTGAATAAAAACAGCCCCAAAAAACTGTGGAAGAACCTTAGGACTTTCTTACCTGGAAAGAAACAAACCATGCCAAACGAAATCAGTTTTGAAACGGAAATAGTCAAAAAAGAGGTAGAGAAATCACATAAATTAACAATTTAGCTGTCAATTCATTCTAGATCACACAACTTACCGCCGAAAATTGTCAATTGTGAAATGTTTTTTTTTAATTCTATTATGTTTTGGGTATATAAGAATGGCTTTTTGGAATAAACCAGCGAATTTTTGTACAACTACCGCGTAAACGCGGTACTAGTACTGACATTGATGAAATGCACTCCCCGCGTGAACGCGGTTGATGAGTTTCTAGCTATTTTCTGGTGGAGAGAGTACTCCTGATGATAAGGATCGACAAAACATTGATTCATTTCATAAAAAAGGAAACTTTTTTTCAAAAAAATTGAATTCTTTGGCACAAAAAACACAAAGAATAACTGAAAATGAAACATATAAACGATAAGAGTAAGTTCGTAAGGTCGCCTATTGCATAAATATTGCTCTGCTCCACAACAAGGCTCGAAATTTCGTCACCAACAATAAGAGAGAAATGATCAATGAGCTGGTTACCACGTGGCTGCACCACGCTTTTGTGAAATCAATTTGCTTCACAGATGAACAATTATCAATCCATACATCGTCACTTGCTCCAGCTGCAATCTTATTTGTAATACTGGTGTCGTATTCGGCATCACTTCCCGACGAGCCGCTCACTTCCAAAAAATCGTCTTCAGAATAACTACCTTCCAAATCAATGTCTTCCCTATCGGAATCATCCCATTCGATTGCCAAGTGTTTGAGTTCCTGCATCGTTAGAGGTCGCCTGGGTCTAAAGTCGTATTTGGGTTTTTTCGTGCCACTCGGGCCGACCTCTGGGTCACTCATTCCAAAACACTACAATACAATACGAAAAATAATATACGCTACGGTAAATAACAGATAACTAGCCATCTTCTCACTTATTGCAGTCCAAAGTATACTTTATCCCAAATAGAAAATAGTTGAGTTCACCGCCCATTAGTACAGTTTAGAAATGCAAGAGTTCGAAACCAACATAAATTTTATACGTGTAATACTTCATTCTAATGCCTACGCACAACATGTCAACGCTGTACTGTAGCAGACCCCTTAAAACAAGATAGGAGTTGCCCGCGGAAGTGCGGGGGGTACTGATTGAGCGCAACCAAGCCCGCATAAACGCGGGACTGGCAGCGAACGTGTTGAATTGATATTTCGTAAATAGTATGGACAATAGTAAAGAAAATTCCAAAATAATTCAAGAATGCCAATCAGGGTTCAGAAGTGGAAGGGGATGTGCAGATAGTGTTTTTGTTCTCACTTCCACCATTCAACTCCACCTTCGCCTGAAGAAGAGAAAAGTGTTTGCACTTTTTGTAGATTTCAGACGCGCTTTTGATTCCCTTAACCACAACCTTCTCTGACACAAACCTTTTGCTTTAGGAGTTACTTCGCGGTTCATAAACATCCTGCGGAACTTATATGAATCGGCATATATGCTTTACGCGGACGATCTAGTAATCCTCTCTGACTCTTGAAGTCGACCTTGCAAAAAAACTTCGTATACTCGGAGAATACTGCGATGAAAATATACTCACAGTTAATGTGGAAAAGACCAGAATAATCCAGTTCTCTAGATCTCCTAGCCAAAGAACCGACTGCAAGTTCACTTACAAAAATATCCCAATCGAAAGCACCAATAGATACACCTATTTAGGGGTTACTTTCTCGTCATCATCATTTTTTCGAGAAATGGCATATTCTACTGCGGAAAAAGCCAAACAAGCAATAGGGGCTGTACTCCCTTGGATGGCTAACTCTAGGTTGCACAACTGGCATTCATCCATGAAACTGTTTGATTCCTTTGTGGTTAGTATCCTCTTGAATTCTATACCAGTGTGGGGGCTGTGCTACTCAGAAATATCAGAAAGGGTACAGCTGAAATGCTTCAAACGCCTTCTTCAATTGCCGAGCAATACCCCGGATTACGCTGTTAGGCTCGAAACTGGACAGGTCGAAATTTCGCATACAATATTCAAAACCACTCTCAAGTTCCTAGATAAACTGTTGGTCATGGAAGACAATCGCCTTCCTTAAAAAAATGTTTTTCTCGACTGGTATCCCTCAATCACACTGGCGTGGATATCAGATACAATTGGGTTTCACAACTCAAAAAAGAACTCGACTTCGCCGGCTCCGAGTACTCCATCAATGAACTCAACATCAACAATCTCAGACAAAGTAGGAAAGCACTTCTCTCTAACTATAAAAAAAGCTCTATGACTCTGATTTTTCCCTCGCTACTCGCACGACCTCACTTACACTATATCGTAACTTTGATATAATCCCTTTTCCCCAAGGATACTTACTTCTGAAAGCTCCCATCCAAACTATTATGACCCTTACTCAAATTAGGATGGCTAGTGAATATATGATCAAATTAACATACAATGGCAGTACATATCGAATAAACCCCAATGAAATATGCACCATTTGCCATCAAAATGAGCTTGAAAAGCTAGAACATATCCTCTCATATCCAATATATTCTTCCATGAAACCTTTAGATGCTCACTGTCTCTCCAGTTACAACAATTTCATCAGTCACTTCGAGAATGTTGCACCTACTGAAGCTAAAAAACTGTCCTCACATATATGGAATGTACTTAAACTACGTTCATTCGTTCTAAACGAATGAAAGGTTCCATGTAGCCAAATTCATGTCCTGATGTAATCAGATATGTGTTTGGGATTACACAAATGTATTGTTATCTCCCTTTTATTGATTTTATTTTTTGTTCTGTTTGTATGACTTTTCTCACTACTAGTTTCCTTTTTCTCCTTTTATCGTGACACTCTAATATATAACAAACTGAAGCTCTTGCTATTCGATATGTTTTCATTAGAAGCAATAAAATCAATAAAAAATAATAATAATAATAGAGTTCAAAATATTACACAAACAGTAAACATGATATCCCATATCACCAGGACCCCTGTACCTGATGAAGTATTTTAAAAATATCAATGTCACAAATAAAACAAATACCCAAGAGTCAAAAAAATATGGGAGGTGGTGAAAGTGGAATATTTAAGCAGATCCTTTGCGAGGTTTCTCATGCTGTTGGCTTTTAGAGATCATTCATATGTCACTTAGTACGGGTAGAAATGTCGAGCGACGAGGAAAATTTATTATTAGAAAGTGCGGGGTTTCTAATATTACATTCTTTAATTACAAAGAAAAAGGGGAAACGACAGCCTAGGCGTTGGTGGATGACAATACCATTTGAAAACCGATTTTTTGTATAGTGGAAGTGGCTTATTAGAGAAACTTCAAAGTGAAAATAGTGGACAATTTAGAAAATTTTCAGAATGACACCCGATATGTTTAATACATATTTTCCTTGTAGAACCAATAATTGGAAAGCAGAATACAAATTACAGAAGCGCTATACCCGCTAAAGAGAGGCTTGCATTAACACTTCATTTTTTGACAACTGGAAATTCATATTCAAGTTTGGCATTTACATTTCAAATCTCGAAACAGTCTATGAAATTCCGAAAACTACTCCACGAAAACAACCACGCAACAAATCCCGTCCAGTCCAAATCAAACATTATTTGACGTACAGCTCAAGGAGCGAACGCAACCGAACGCCAACGCTAAGCTTGGAATCGGTTGAGTAGTGCTCGATCGCAACGTACACACAGGCTCCAACGCTGAGCACATGTGCCTTGGTTTGCGTTGGAATCTCGGTCTGTACGCGGCTTGAAAAAGAACAGCTACTTAACTATTGTGCCATTAATCAAATAGTAGTTCCTAACCAATCACTTTTTCGTGAAGATCACTCCTGTGAATCTTTTGCTGTTGGTATCTGTGATGATTTTTTTCGAAGCTATCGATTGTGACAATTTTGTTGTAGCTGCATTTTTAGATTTTGGAATGAGTTCGAAACAGTAGATAATATATATGTATTTTCTAAAATATAAAACAACTATTGATACACCTGGTATAATTTACTGAGAAAATGTATAGAAAGTCAAAAATGAAATTGAATAAACACTAACTTGAAATGAGAAACAAATATAGGATGACAATTAAAATAACTGTCTCCAGTTATTTTAACAATTGATAATATTTTTACTTTTGTTAAATCAATAATTCCTTTTACTATGAAATCAATAATGAAATATTTTCTTTACACTATACATATATACCTTGCCAAATAAACAGTTTTATTGCTTACCCTCACTGAAGAGCCACTGACTTAATTATTCTGAGTTATTACCGAGTTTTATTACGCGTTCACTTGTAATTTGATTATTTACCTTCTTGATGAATATTTATTCGATTCATTGGGTTATTACTGAGATGATTTCTGATGGTTACACTTCCACTATGATTCTGCATATGGTTGATATAATTTGCTACTTCAGATAAACTTTACGGAGTCTACGCTTACTACGCGTAGGAAGATGAGACTGCATCTTCTCTAATTGAAATTAAACTTTACTCTTATCCGCTTCATAATGAAGCAGGAATTGCTCTGTACTGACTGACTCGTTCGACAACTGGATTCTGAATGAATTCATCTTCTGTTAGGGTTATATATATATATAGCGTTCGGTATTCAAACGATACCGCCCGAAAACAATAAAATATTATTTATGTGTCGGCGAGTACCCCGTCTTGGCTTTGAGTTGACACGCCGCCATGATATATTAAAATAATGGGTCATTAATGTGACAGCGGTCTCTTTGAGAAGCGATCTTTACGAGTTTATGTTTTTCCCCGCTGTCGAAGAATCGTTAATTACCTAGTCGCGCCTTTGGACTCAATAGAGATGAAATAACTGTCCCGTCGTAATTAGGGGCGATGTGGTTTAGCGGTTAGATCGTAGCTGTCATGATTCAATAGGTTCTTTGATATTTTTATGAAGTGTTACATTATTAATGCGGCCGCCTTTGATTTCGAACGAAAATTGATTTACTATATTGGCATTCTTCAGTTTCAGTTTACACATGGCTATATTTGAAATACTTGATGTAGTGTGCTTACCACACAATGTATAAAAATTATGTTACTCAATCTGTAAGTGTAAAATACGGTGTATCGCATGGGACGGCTTTGGGACCATTATTGTTTTTGCTGTGCATCAACGATATGGTAAAGGGACTCAAAAATATAAAATTATTCTGTTTGCGGACAACATAATGCTAGTAAAAAATTGCATCAAATGCAAATAGATATGAACAATGTACTAAACAATCTATTCAACTGGCTCTGTTTGAATGCAGGTAAATACGAATTTTGGTTTTTTCCTAGAAAGTGAAGAATACGTTCTGTAGATATAAGCAATACGCAGATGACTATTAAAAATATTTATGATGAAGAAATTAAATATTTGGGTACAATTTCAGATTCCTACTTGAAATTTGATGCTCATCTAGACTATGTTATGGGAAAATTCTGGAAAAAAGTTGAATTCATAATCAGACTAGGCAAGAATCTGCCAATGCACACAAAATTTTCGTTTTATAACGCTATTACACTTTTCCATTTACACTTCTGTTCAATCCTATTGTTTCATTTACCATAATATAAATCAAAGCATTTGATTTGGAAAAAATCCGAAATAGAGCTATCAGACTGATTTCAAAATGAAATCGTTATATACCTGTTGAATCCATATTCAGTGTTAAATAAATAATTATGTAATTTTGTTATATTCCAACTGAAACATAATCTGTCACCTGAATATATCTCTGATAAACTGAAACTTTCTAGCGATTTTCGTAATTATAATACTAGAAACTGAACAGACTGGATAGATGTAACACCACCTGAATGCTAAACTCCGTTTTATACAAAGGCTTGATGGACGGAGTTCAATAAACTATCTGTGACTATCGAAAACGTCAAATCAGTACAAAAAGCTTTTGAGAAAATTTGTTTTTAACTAAATGTTAATTCAAATTTTACATTGTTAGATTTAGTTGTCAGATACATAATAATGTGGGTAACAAATCACGATTGCCACCTTTGTATTAATTTTTAGTGATTCTAAATAAATACATTATTTTTATGAAAAGTTTAAAAGCCAATTTTTCCTCACATCACGACAATAATAATTCAAATGGTAATTCAAATTTCATCTAGTTAGATTTAGTTTTCAGATACATAATAATGTTTGTAACGAATCACGATTGCCAACTTTTTCAATTTTTATGTAGCCCTGATTATAAATAAATACATTATTTTTATAAAAGTTGAAAAGTCAATTTTTTCTCACATCACGACAATATTTAGTATCAAGGGGCAGGTGCAGTTTTCCTGTTTGCAGAAATAACTGGAATAATGTTCAAGAATGCTTGATTGCCACTGAAAATATGCTGATTTTTTTTAAATAATAGTAAAACTAAATGAACTGATTATGATTTCCACATCTGTTATAGGAATGAACACATTCTTTATGATAAATATTTTCAATGTAAGTCAATGAAGATATACCTACCACTTTCTGAGTTGGAAAAAGTACTTGAGAAATCAAACAATCTTCAGTAGAGTGTTTTTTCACTTTTCAAATGACAGTAGGAAGCCAAAAATATTTCTTTCATCCAACATACTCTCCATAAAAATACAATTTCACTGAAGTGACCTTGATGTTTTCGCATATCAGGTCAGTAAATTGGACAGAAAAATTAAACCAACGAGAAAGGAAATTGAAAAGCGGAAAATAAAATGTTTTTTTTTGTCTTATTAACTAAGCTACTAAGCTAATGTACGAAACTAATTTTAAATCTATATATCCCATGTCTCACGCCCTAGCGGAGAAGATGTGAAATATTGTATAAGTTTTATATTTTTATTTATATAAAGGTAGGTTAAGGTAGAGAAATATCCATAATAGGCAATAAATATCTTCGACTCTAGATCTGAGTACGGACCTATAAGATATTCATTTGGGATTTTATAGCCACTAACGATCGCGGGATTCGGGTGGTCTCATGAATAGCACGCAATCGTATTTTTCACATAGTGGATTTGTAGAATGAACAAAATATTATTTTTTGGTATATTTGCTACAAGAGCCAGGTTTATTCACTATTCATTGAATATTTGTTTTTGGTTGGGATAAATCATCGGACCAGAAAATTGTCAGCAAAGCTCTAATGCAAATTTTTTCAAAATATCGCTTTCTTCATCCAACTAATATCAAGAACGGCAATGAAGAATGTGTTATCAATATATTCCTGAAACCAAAATTTCACTATATTTGATGGAATTATTCACATGAAATGTTTTTAATTCACGTTGAATCCACGTTGAAACTAATGGAGGATGATGAAAGTCTAGATGTAAACAGAGAATTTCGAAATACAATTGATAAACATAAATGATATTGCGATATCAGAACTCTGTTGAGACACGTGGAGGCACTAAAGTTTGGAGACTATTATCGCTTCGCTAATTCTGTTTTCGATTAATCGCAGGAAAACCCATCTCATTGATCTAGAATCGTAAATCATAAGCTGTTAGTATGTGTCCATCCGTAATAGGTATAGGAAACTTACTGACTACTATAAATAACGTTTTTCCAGATAATGTCAAAGTTTGATATTATTTAATGAGTGAGTATTATCACGATCAGTGGTTTGATAAAACAAATAAACATTATCGATTGAACACATAAACTATGTTATTGAAGAGAATCGTGAATTGTATCCTAACGCCAATGAAAATAGATAGAGACAAATTTAGAGAAATATTAATAATATAATTATCAACAAGTTTAAATGAGTTACTGAAGTTTTGTATAAAATGTTATTACTCAATACAATTAAGTAATCCTTCCCCTTTACACCTTAATTTTAATCTAAAAAAGGATAAAATAAAAAAAATCTTTAGTCAAGTAGTTTATGTTGAAACATTGAACAAAAAAAAATTAGAAGTTCTTGCTATCTATCTCGAATTCATGACATTCATCTAGTGCAATTACGCTGGTAGAGAATATATGAAAAAATCACTAACTATTCAAAATAATTTAACAATTTAAAATGAAAACTTATTTTTTAGTTGAGTTATCCATATTAATTGAGTGTGTTGGTAACAATATATATATTCATAATTATTTTTATCTGATGGCATGTCATAATGACAACGTTATGTCACTCAATTTTGATGGCATAAGGAAGCTCATTATGGTACTTGGTCCCATAATGAATTCATTATGGTACTAAGTACCATAATGAAATTACGCTATTTCATATACACTCCGTGATTTTTCCGGCAAAAGGGAGTCCACGATATTTCGCGTCATTTCTTCCAAATCAGAAGGTAAACTTCAGAATCGCTCATTATTATTTAAATTATATTCAATTCTACGTGACAATTGTGTTTGACAGCAGATAAATAAATATTGTCGTTACAACCTGACGTTGTAATGTCATTGTGACATGTCAAAAATACAGTTTTAAATTTTTCGAAAATGTATTAATATAAATGCCATCAGATAAAATTTTGTATGTAATACGAATCATAAACAATCATTATGGCACACGTCGTGTTATCGGACTCGGCTACGCCTCGCCCAATAACATTCACGACTTGTACCATAATGATCGTCTTTATGATCCTTATTACATAAATAACTATTATGGGTCTGGTGTTTCATATTGGTTTTAAAGGATGTTAATTGATTGTAGAGGAAAGATAATCTTGAAATTAATATTTGAAGGTCGCTCGAAAACGTCTAATTCATAGTAATACTCAACAATAAAAAATTTGGAGCAACTTTGAAAATTTAAATTTATAGTTAAAATTCACAGGATGTGATTTTTTTTGTATCTACAAACAATTGCCGCTACGAGAAAAAAAAATGAAAAAAAAATTATTCAAATTTTGAGCATTCTGGATTTTTTTTTCTTGATCAACGCTTTGAAATTATTGGGTCTATCTGAAATTTTAAGAGAACAATAACCGAAAAATAACATATTTTTAAGCGATACTTCAAAAAACAAAATAGTCGAACAAAAGGGGTTACCCTAATATATATATATATATATATATATATATATATATATATATATATATATATATATATATATATATATATATATATATATATAAGAGAGAGTAATATTGAGGGACTGTTGAAAACAAATGGTAGGAATTTAATGGACATAGCCCTCAGAGAAAGTGCTAACCGTAGACACGTGTTTCGGGCTCTCGGCCCTCATCAGTACGGTGGAGAAGTGCAAGGATGAACAACGCTTGGTAGAAAACGACAAATCAACGGAGTCAACAAACAGAAGCCAGCCGCTCATTTGTGATTTCGGTCAGCAGACCCTGAATTCCAGGGCAACAACCAACGTCACCAAAATCACAAATGAGCGGCTGGCTTCTGTTTGTTGACTCCGTTGATTTGTCGTTTTCTACCAAGTGTTGTTCATCCTTGCACTTCTCCACCGTACTGATGAGGGCCGAGAGCCCGAAACACGTGTCTACGGTTAGCACTTTTCTCTGAGGGCTATGTCCATTAAATTCCTACCATTTTGTTTTCAACAGTCCCCTCAATATTACTCTCTTTCATATTTATATTCCTGGACTCGGATGTCACGCAGGTAGCTATAGCTGCCTCCGTGGTGACGTTGGTTGTTGCCCTGGAATTCAGGGTCTGCTGACCGAAATCACAAATGAGCGGCTGGCTTCTGTTTGTTGACTCCGTTGATTTGTCGTTTTCTACCAAGTGTTGTTCATCCTTGCACTTCTCCACCGTACTGATGAGGGCCGAGAGCCCGAAACACGTGTCTACGGTTAGCACTTTTCTCTGAGGGCTATGTCCATTAAATTCCTACCATTTTGTTTTCAACAGTCCCCTCAATATTACTCTCTTTCATATTTATATTCCTGGACTCGGATGTCACGCAGGTAGCTATAGCTGCCTCCGTGGTGACGTTGGTTGTTGCCCTGGAATTCAGGGTCTGCTGACCGAAATCACAAATGAGCGGCTGGCTTCTGTTTGTCGTTTTCTACCAAGTGTTGTTCATCCTTGCACTTCTCCACCGTACTGATGAGGGCCGAGAGCCCGAAACACGTGTCTACGGTTAGCACTTTTCTCTGAGTGCTATGTCCATTAAATTCCTACCATTTTATTTTCAACAGTCCCCTCAATATTACTCTCTTTCATATTTATATTCCTGGACTCGGATGTCACGCAGGTAGCTATAGCTGCCTCCGTGGTGACGTTGGTTGTTGCCCTGGAATTCAGGGTCTGCTGACCGAAATCACAATTGAGCGGCTGGCTTCTGTTTGTTGACTCCGTTGATTTGTCGTTTTCTACCAAGTGTTGTTCATCCTTGCACTTCTCCACCGTACTGATGAGGGCCGAGAGCCCGAAACACGTGTCTACGGTTAGCACTTTCCTCTGAGGGCTATGTCCATTAAATTCCTACTATATATATATATATATATATATATATATAAATATATTCTGGTTGATGATAATTTCTGGCTCTCATCCTTTTTATTTCGACTATGTTGTTGCTCCTCGATTTTGATGGCATCTCCAGTTGTTCTTGTCACTCATTAATGATGGTATATCTCCAAAACTAATGGTGTGTTCTATCATTAGTACTTGTTGGAACCCTGAAGATGATGATTCTTTGTTTCTCATAGCCAGTTAGTGTTCTTATTTGCGAATAATGATTTTTCGATTCGTTTGGCCAATGTACGTCTTCTCGCAGTCTCAACACGGTATTTCATAAACCTCTTGGCACTCTAGTGGTATGGAGTCCTTGAGATTCTGGAGACTGGACTTTATTGTCCAGTCTGTTGTAAAAGTTGCTTGAATATTATGCTGGAGAAATGCTCTGGTAATCATGTTTGTGGTCCCCTTTATATATGGTCAGAATGTTTTCCCGTTGGTGGTTCACGAACCCTTTGTTCTTTCTGCTTCTATAGTTTTTTTTCTAGCCATCCTTCTGGAGGGTTGTTTCGATGATGTTCAACTCAGCTTATACAGGGCGTTCCAATGAAACCTTGCTTGACCCCCTCTGTAGATCAGAAACGGACGTGGTTCTAGGGGGTCCAATTTTGAGGAGAAATTCATACCCGAAACTCCACCCCCATGCGGTCAGCAGCTATCCCCCATATTTTTTTCAATGGCATGGGGGTCGAGTGATACATCGTTTGAAAGGTCTCTGGCCCCTCTATTACTGCTTTTTTTTCAAAATTGGTTTATTCGTTAACGTTTTATTTGAGAAAACACTGAAAATTCGCTATCGTTTCTTTTATTGAGGAAATCAATAACAAACAATATCAATGGGAACACAATTAACGGGTAAATTGCCCAGAATGACCTCCACCTAGATACAATAATACAGTCGACTTTCGGAACCTTTCCTTACATTATTCAAGATATAGTTGGATTTAACAGGAATCAGAACTAGGGAGTAAAACAATATATTTTTTTAGTGATGAAAAATTAGTTTAACTCCCTGGTCTTAATTCCCGTTGAATCCAACTATATTCAAATCTTGGGACGATGAATCATTTATCAATTATTCAAGATGTCCGGGGTCAGCAATCGACATTCCCGAACAATTCTCTGTCGCAGATCTTCTAGATTTGTAGGCTTAGTAGCGTAAACTCTCGACTCCAGGTGTCCCCACAGAAATAAATCCAACGGTGTGAGATCAGGTGATCTAGCTGACCACTCCACTGGACCCCTTCTGCAGATCCAACGCATTGGAAAACGTTCGTCTTAAAAATGTCTCACACGAACATCGAAATGTGAGGGTGCACCATCCTGCTGTAACGTTATTTCCTTTTCTAAAATTTGCGTAATCATAGGATCTACACATTCTTGTGATAGATTTAAGTATGTGTCTCCATTGAGATTACCTTCAATGAAGAATGGTCCAACAATATGATTACCAAGAATTAGGGCCCAAACAGTACATTTTTGTGGGGTTTGTGAATGTGTTTTCATCACCAAATGAGGATTCACATCGCTCCAGTAACGACATTTATGTCTATTTATTTCACCTGTCAACATGGAAGTACGCTCGTCTGAAAAAAGTGTATTGTATAGTAGGTTTGGGTTATTGGTCAATTTATCGCTGAACTCCTCACAAAACTGAAGTAGACGACCAGGATCATCTCCGTTCAATCAATTCGTGAACTAGCTTCATTTTGAAAGAAAAGAATTTGAGGCCTTTCAAAATCCGAATGACACTAGTAGCTGATACACCAGACGCTCTAGCTACTTGTCTGATAGATTGTCGATTATCCATGCGTACATGTCCTAAAACTGCATCTTCAGCTGCTTCTTCTTCTTCTTCAACTTCATTTTTTGTGCTGGTTATATAACCATCTACACAGTTCCGGGGGCCTCGTGAGGTTATACCTCCCTTACCCCCCTCCGTATGGCACCGTGGAAGTCTCACTCGAAGTGATACCACAAGTGCCCAAGCGCCCCTTCTTCCGACAAATCCGTTGTCATCCAGCCTGGTTACTGGCGTAGCGAAGAAAGGGACTGATTTCAACACAATATGTTTGTTAAACCTAAAAAATCAAAATGTATTTTCACTGCACGTTATAAACGGCGGACATTAACAAATAACATTTAATTGACCTCCAACCCGGGAGAATCCTCAACTGCTTCATTTCTGACAGGACGGAATACTTCATGTTTTCTGTTGCGAACAGAACCTGAAGTTCTGAATTTATCCATTAACTGTTTAACGTATTGATGGCTCACGTTGTGGTCTGGATGATTCGTGTTATAAATTCTTGCAGCAGCTTTAGCACATTCATTATTTCGATAGTAGGTTGCAACAATTTCTATTCTTTCTTCAGTAGAAAAAACCATGTTGGAACACAGTAAACAAAGGTGAATAAATAATAATTCGTGACGAAGTGACAGTGGCCAACTATCTACTTTTGTTCTGCATAAGTAGCTCCAACAAAAACTACCATTGCAGGAAAAACTAACAGTGTCGTCGTGTCGTCCATTTCGAAACGTTTACAGGGCGGCCACTCATTAAGTGATTTCAAAGACAGTCTCAGTTTTTCACGTTTAAAAAAATTCCATGTTTCCCGATTTTCCTAGTTAACATGTCTTTTTATACATTTTAAAAATCTAGAAGAGCTGCGACAGAGACTTGTTCGAGAATGCAGATTGCTGAATAATGTAAGGAAAGGTTTCGAAAGTCGACTGTATTAATGTATGGAACTTAAAAAACGTAATTTTGTGCAATTTATACGTTAATTGTGTTCCCATTGATATTTTTTGTTGTTGATTTCCTCAGTAAAAGAAACGACAGCGAATTTTAAGTTTTTTATTAAATGAAACGTTCAACATTAAATTTCTCGATAACGAATGAACGAATTTTGAAAAAAATTACAGAGGCGATAAGGGGGCTAGAGACCTTTCAAATAATGTATAACTCGGCCCCCATGCCATTGAAAAAAATATGACCGCAAGGATATGAATTTCATGTCAAAACTGGACCACCTAGAAACACGAATTGACAAGTTCTTCGAAATTTTCGAACACACGTCCGTTTCTGACTAACAGGAGGGGCAAGTTTTTGTTGGAACGCCCTGGATTCAGTTAGTTTGATGTGAAATGATCTTATGAACAAGAAACATCCCGACCAAATACAGTTTTTTATTCATCGTTCAATTCGACTATTTACCTCCAAGACATTACTGCTTCTGTCTTCGTCACTCGATCCAATTTAGTTTTATGTAATGTTCATTTCCCATTTGCACGAGATTCGAAATGCCAATTCACAACCGACATCAATTCAATGAATTCGGAAATCAGGTAATCTCTTGGAATCGAATAGGAACTAATTTGCAAGCATAGTATCAGCGACATGGATCGATAATGTTCAATTATAGAGGGGCTGAGAGGCAGGAGGCATGAGTTATCTAGATAAGTGCAGGAACAATTACCTCAAACTTATATTATGGAATTATGAGAAATCAAATAAAAGACATGTCAGATAACTACGAACGCTATATGAAGATATTGTGGTTATAATCCATGAAAAATCTAGAGGGCATAATACATAGAAAAAGTCAAAATCTCGATTTGACCATCAGTTTTTCTGCCTGTTGTGCACTGGGTCGAAGTGAATGATATGTGAGGACTATACAATATTTTTGAATCTTGTAGAAAATTATATGCCAAATAATTCAAAGAAATTCGGATATTTGAATCCAAATCTAATCGAAACAATGATATTCCCAAGGGTGCAGATGATTATGTACTTTTCTCGGAATAAAAAGCGTCTTTCAGCCACATGAATAGACAACATATGATTAATACAATAATGATATAGGTTCAACGAAAGGAGAAACAACTGGATATAATTGCGGCCTCAGATGAAAACGAATAGAAGGATTGACATACTTCTGTAGAAAATATTTTCATCAAGTTTGTGTGTTCCACTAACTAAAGTGAGAATAAAATGTATTCACCAACTATAGACCAATCAACAAAATGAATATTATTACCAAAGTTCATGTGCTCATTATACATAATACTCTTATTTTGTCTTTGAAGAGACAGGAGTTACAGATTTTTTCCTAAGAGGTTCCCGAAAACTAATATTTTCCTACAAATCGGTTATATAACAAATTCAATCGGTGGTTTGCTTTATACAGGGTGACCCCGGGTTGAACCGTGCCAAATATTTAGGATCGGCTTTTTAACTAAAAATATTTTTTTTTACAAGCATGTAGGCTAACTTGCATTGTTTTCGAGATACAGGGTATCAAATTTTGATAAAACTAGGCACGCCTATTTGCGGTAATAATAGGCTTCTTTTGATGTGATCCGAATGAAATTATTGATTCTAGTGGCGTTTCTAATTGATATTGTAAAAATTGTTTTTAACCGTTTTCTTACTTGTTTGACCAACCCTCAGAAGTTAATGAAAACTTGTACGAGTTAAGATCACGGGGGACTCACCTATTATAGTGGGATCCAAAATCACTCTTGTGACCTTTGAAAAAAATTTCGCCAGCTGCGGGAGTCGAACCCACGCCCGGTGGAAACAGCGGACAGAACACTAACGCTTGTACCACTGAGCCACAAGTCCCGTTCAAAAACTGTCCAATTGCTAGTAGGAAAAATTTATTTATTCTATTTCATTAGAAGACGGGTAACTTGAAAAATTTACAAAAACTGCTCAGAAGGACCACCATCTTTTTCAATGCAAAGTTCGCACCTACGGACGACAGCTAGACCAATCAATAGATATTTTTTCGTGACAAAAATACTACCAGGGAACCGACTGTTCCATCGTACGGAAGAGGATCCGTAGTTATATCCTGTCATGTTTCCTACTCCCAACTGTCATTGCTTAATTTGTTATAAACATTTAAAAGCATTTTTTTCAATTGTTTTTGACTTGTAACTTGAAAACTAGTAAAGAAATCTTGATACTCTCAATAGGCGAATTGTATAGAATCAAAATGCAGAAAATGAGTGAGCCCTAGCACAACTCGATCGGATTATTAGTAACGGAAAAAACCGGAAAAACCGGAAAAAAGCAGTGTTTTTGAAAAAATTCGTAATCCCACCAATTTGCAAGTTTTGAAACAGTCTCTCCTCGACATAGTAGTGAATGATATGTACTTTATGTGTGAGAAACTCAGGCACTGTGGAATTGTTGGTTTTGGTATAATTGCAATTTGATTTTTTTAATGCACTTCATTGCAGCAAACCTGGATGCGTCATAGGTGGTCAGAATCGAATTTTGAGAGTTGAAGTATAGTACTACAAAATGACTATTCTCATTTTGCGTTAAAATGCTGCGAAATAGGTGAGAAATACTTGCAAACATGACCGAAAACCGGCGAGTGCATGAAAGCGGCTCAGGAGTGAGGGTATAGCAGCAGATTCATAACGGGTGCAGCGCGCTTGTATTACTATACATACGCTTCCCCGCGTCTTCTGCTCTACTCCCACTACTCAGCCGCTTTCACGCACTCGCCCATTTTCGGTCATGTTTGCAAGTATTTTTTACCTATTTTGCAGCATTTTGACGCAAAATGAGAATATATTTTTTGTAGTACTATACTTCTACTCTGCGAATCTCTTTGAAAAATTGGAATCGGACCACCTATGACGCATCCAGGTCTGCTGCAATAAAGTGCATTGAAAAATTCATATTGCAATTATGCCAAAACTAATGATCCGACAGCGCCAGAATTTTTCACTCATGAAGTACATATCAATCACTACTATGTCATGGAAAGAAGAACTTAAAAAGTGGCGGAGTTTTTTTTTCCTGCTTTATTTAATGTCGGACTATTTCTGCTACCAAGGCTAAACACCGACGCCGGTGAGCACACTCCTCCCAACCGGAAATTTCTGCCGAATCCTCTGTTGTTTCAGAGGTAGGGTTCTTTAACGAGCCCAACATCTATGAACTCGGGACCGCTATCTCAACGTCCCCTCCGAAGGACGGCATATCTAACGTCTAATCTAGTGCTCCTTGATAAGACGCCTGCAGCTGCGAATATGCTACTACGCTACAGTTGTTAGGGCATTTAACACGGAACTTCCTTGTCCGGTGGTCACCCATTCAAGTACTAACCACGCCCGACGATGCTTGGCTTCAGATATCGATAAGACTCTCGTCAAGTAGCAGAGTTCTGAATTTTTTTTAAAAAGCTTATATTTTCCGGCTTTTCCGATGTTCCTCCGTTTGTTTTTTTTGCATTTTGATTTTCTACAATTTGTCAATTGATAGTATCGAGATTGCTTCATTAGTTTTCAAGTAACAAGTCAAAAACGATAAGAAAACTCTTAAATGTTTATAACAAATCAAGCAATGGAATTTGGTAGTAGGAAACATATCAGGATATGAGAGAGAGAGATTTTTCTATATCAGGATATGATTCGTATGATGGCACAGTCGGTTTCCTGGTAGTATTTTTATCACAGAATGAATAGAACGGAAAATCTCCATTGATTGGCCTGGGATTCTGCAGCCGCACGGCACTCTGCTGGTGTGATCTCTCATGCTGCTTGAACAATCCTTTCCCAGAGAGTTCCTTTGTCGTTAATGGGCTCAGCAATAACTTTGGTTTCCATTATACCCAATACAAAAAAAATCCATATGGATTGAGTCAGGCTGCCTTGACCGCGACATATCCATCTTCCCGGAAAATAGTGGTGTAGCCAACGTCGGACTGGTAGAGCGTGATCAGTACATCCGTCTAACTGAAACCATCTGTTTGCTTTATCGAGTACGAAAAATTCTCCACTAGCAGCGCTAGTAGTCCGGTAGGGACAAACATTACCTAACTCACATTGAAATACATGTAAAAATAAACATCAGAAACATGTTTTTGGCAGAAAACGACGTGCCAGGAGCCAAATTGAAATTTGCAAATGTGAAGGATAATAAAGTAGCAACATTAAAACGGTGGCTCGTTTGTCGAAATCTTGAAATTTCCGGAAAAAAATTAATTATTTGACAGGTCAATACGCAAGGTTTAGTAATTATGCAGCGGTATTTATTAACTCTAATATCAGACGTTTAAAATAATTATATATTTTAAAATGAGTCAAATATATTTGATAATTAAGATAAATTTAATACATTACAGTGAATATGATTCAGTAACCAATAGAGAGGTTATGTTAGGTTATTTTTTTAATTATTTCATAATAACCTACCTTACTAATCGTTGCAGAAACTGGATCAGGATTTTCTTCAGTTGGTTTTTTCTTTTGGTAAATCCACTCTCCTCGAGACATGGATCCATTTAGTACATCTAACCTCATCAATGTGATGTTTTACTAATGGTATAATAAACACGGTTTCCTCTGGATATCGATTACCCGAAGTACAGTTTGCAAAACTGAAATGTTCCATTGGCATTGTGGTTATTAATTTATTATTTTAAATAACTCAACTGTATCACTTAACACTATCCCAAATGCAGAAGGTCTGATGTTTGTCCCTACCACAAGTCTGCCTCTCGTGACAAATTTGCCACACTATTCTCAGGAAAAACGCTCATTGAAGGTATGTTATCTAACACTGGTTCAAAATCAGTTTTTTTTAAAATGAAGGTAAGCTGGACCATTTAGTCGCGGAGGCAGAGAATGTGGACCGGTGAGTGAGTCGTCGCATAATGCCATCCAAATGTTGCCCGAAAGTGCATGTTGAAAATGTCTGACTTTTATAGTACGAGGATTTTCGTATGCCCAAATGTAAGTATTATACTGATTTAAAATATCAGCCCGGGTAGAAGTTCCTTCGTCAGTCCAAATCACCCTCCGAGAGTAGGAAGCATCATTTATTATTTGCCACAGGAACTTCTCGGAAAATTCCTCTATTTCGTGGCAAGTCATCAGTTAACAAATTCTGAATTTCCGCTGATGATAAGCGTGACGACCATCTGCTATCAAAGTCCTGTTCATAACCTGTGCGAAAACAGCAGCCAAAAGATAGCAGCCAATTTGCCGAAGATTGACGAACGATCAGTGGCGTCGGACTCAAAATTTATTTGGGGTTCAGCGAAGATGTAAAAAGTATTATGCTCATTTTCTCCCTTACCAAACGAAAAATCGTAAAATACTTATGAATTACTTTCAGAATGATTCCCAACACCATTTAATCCAAAAAATTATAATTCAGCAGCATGGTGGGATTATAATGTGCCAAGCTGAAAACTGTCTCAACGAAAGTGGATACATATTATTCTTCGTTATACATAGAATCATTTCGTGTGAGAAAAAAAAATTGTATTACTTGCAGAGGGGGTAAAATACCAACCCCATTTAAAAAAAAAACTATTTCGGGGTTAAGACCTAAAACTGCCCTATTACTGTATCATAATGCTCCAAAAGTATTGTGTCCCTAGTTGCAAAGGAAATTATGCGGGCGGTACAAAAGTGCGGGTGTTTAGGTTTCCTGAAGACGAAACACGTCGCAGAAAATGGCTAACTGCAATTTCCCCGCGAAAAATTTATGCCGAATAACATTAGCCGAGTAGGTGAGTGCCACTTCAAAAAAAAATCCCAACAGGAACTGGTGAGATCGTTTCAGTTATTTTACTTAACCACGATTAAAAGAAACAGCGTACCAAAAATTTTCAAACTGTCCCGAATACTTGTCGAAAAAGATATCATATCGAAAAAGCAAAGACGAAAAACTCAAAGAATTCGATGAAATTCGTTTTCAACAAAGCGATTGAAGGTGAAGATGTCTACGAAGCTGTATCAGAGCTATGAAATCAACCCCTACTCCAGTACTGCTAGGTTAAGAAATACCGCTGGAAAATGGACGCAAATATCTGCCGATCAAATATATAATTGAATTGAGAATTCGTAAATTATTATTGAAAGGGATCTTAGGGATATCTATAGAAAATATAACTTATAAATTTTGGAGGATAAAAACATCCCCACTTTTGGCATATGCTTTTCTTGAAACAAACAGTTACCCCAACATTTACTCAATGAATAAAATAATGTTTATGTAAAATGTTCAGTACAAAGCCCTCCTATGGAAAAGCAAAGTTATATTCCCCCAATATATTGAATCACCAGAAGTTCAAACTCAATGGTTTCACTGGCAAGACAATTATCTACACAGTTCTGGATGTGCGATATATATTCCCACATTCAACCAATCGATGACTATTGAACTACCAAGAAGTTACATTAAACTACAACATATTTACTGCAGAAGCAAAACCAATTTAGAAATATCCCTACTGGTTGGAAGAAAATAGTATAGGTCAAGCGGTGATTGTATCGGACTCTAAGTCTGTTCTTAGTAGTTTGAAAACAGATGATGCGGGTCGTCAAGCCGAGGCCTTCGCCATCACTCATGGTCTAGAACAACTGGTCGAGCTACCAACCCGCATCCCTGATGTCAACAACCAGTCTGCCAATACACTAGATCTTTTCCTCACCACCAATCCTGACCCGTATAGAATAGAAGTTTGTGCCCCACTTGGAAACTCTGATCACACCCTCATCTCCACAACATACTCTTTCCATTTACCATCGAGCTGCACAATGACTAACCCGTCAAGTTCAGTCATCACACCCCTTCGTGGTCACTTTGGAGACCTGCAGAACATCACTTTCCAAAGACTCGTTCATCCAACGAACAGCGAGGCTTTGGAACTCATTGCATAGGGAGGTGTTCCCCGAGGCATACAACCTCCAGAAATTTAAGAAGAACACCAACTCCTACTTCCTTTCCCTTGGTTCCCACGATGTTCTCTGAACATTACAGGATATCCCTTTTCGTGGGAACCAGAACATAAAAAAAAAAAAAAAAACGCAATTCACAACCATAAAATGTGCAGTCTGATATTAAAGCTCAAAAATAAACTCGCGAATAAAGACATTACATTAATTTGGGTTGAGAATCATTCTGGAATTTCTGGAAATGAAGTGGTCGACAAACTAGCCATAGAGTCTGTAGTTGCTGGTCAATTGGAGAATATCACAACAAATTTCGATTTGGTGAGATATAACTATACTAAAATACATAAAAAATGGCAAAAAAATGGATAGAACACCCACAAAATTCGAATAACCCATATCACCTGTTACACCCTGTTCTCCTTGTTAACATTCCACATATATTCGATTAATACATGTCTAATAAAAGATCTGCGGCAACAATCACCCGATTGAAAACCAATCATGGAAGATTCCCTGCCCACCTCGCTAAATTAAAAATAATACCTTCTTCTCAACCACATTTTTTTCAAATGCTTCAATCATAATGAAATTGAAACTTTTATTGAATTTCTTTATTCTCCATCTGCTTTACTGTTGAAAATAAAAATATTTACGATTTTTTATGTTTCTTACATAATATGAATATTATAATATAAAAAAACACATTATGAAATTAAAATCTACTTTTCTAATATTCTGGGGCAAATGGACATGCCAAATCTCTCAAACAAAAAAAAGTTATTGTAAAAGTTATACAACTTCTGAGGAACTCAAGCATTTATTCTAGTATTTTCATTTGGGTGAGGGGTGGTTTACCATTACTGATCAGAATATATCAACCATATTCAAAGTAGAACACACACTGGGGCCTCCAATTACTTGGGCCGTTGTAATTGCCAATAACTTACAAGTTGATACCTATTCATATGGACAATTATTAAATGTAAAAGTAAATAATGTAATGAAACCTTTCTTGTCAAGTATTCTGGACGAAATGAGAAATTTACTTGATACCATTGACAATTCGATGATGACTCTTTCATAAGACACCAACGAGGATACCCATACCGATTATGACAATCTTAATAATGATTATCAAGAAAATTATACAGATATGTCAAAGCTTAATCATGTTATAACATTTATGTCCAATGTACTCAAAAACTTAAAAATAGGGGACGAAAATTTGTCACAAGGAATATAATTTATTTCTGATCAACTTAAATTGCGAACATTATTATTTATTATTATTATTATTATTAAAAAGTGAGAATGGGCTGAGGTGTACACCTATAGAAGCCCATTTATACATGACATGAGTAAGTATAAGCTAACATGAATAGTATAGTTGAAAAGTTAATAGTACATTTGATAGATGAGAAAATATTTGAAGATACTTCCTGTAAAAAATACAAATCAAGATTAGGTGTGTTGATAGTACATTAGATAGATGGGAATCATATGAAGATACTTGTTAATGAGAAAAGTTATGATATGGTTTGTTCAGATTAGACGATTTAATTGATTTAAAAAAATTGAAACTGCCTCCAGTTGTTTCATGCCGAGAAGACACGATTGACTATGAAGTTTTGGCGTTTTGTAGTCTTGAAATGTTCCTTCTTGAGTTTGATGTTATGTCCTCTCGATCGAGTATCAGCATTCATCTGGAACATATTACTCAGAGACGGCAGGAATCGATGAAGAATCCGATATGCTAGGATCAAATCTCCGCGATGTCTTCGGTCGTTAATTGTGGTCAGGCATAGCTGATTCAAACGATCTTTGTATGATGATCTCCTGAAACCAAAGGACATTCGGGTTGCTCGCTGTTGTACATATTCTAGCATGTTACGGCCTCTAACCAATTCTGGACTCCGGACTTGTCCTCCATATTCAAGGATTGGCCTAACATAGACTTTGTAGAGGTTAGTGAACGTTTCGGGTGACGTTTTCGAAAAGATTTTCTTCAAAAGCTATACTTTTGTGTAATTGTTATGATAACTCCAAGATCGTGATATTCAACTTTGACTAATTGCTCATCGTTTGGAATATAATTCTGTCTCGGAATATTTTTTCCAAGATGGAGTAAAAGACATTTATCAATGTTCAATGGTAATAACCATTCACAAATCCAGTTGTAAACAGCGATTAGTCATTTTGCAATACTTGTTGTGATCTTGGATCATTGTAGAGTTTTGTGTCATCGGCGTAGAAAGAACAGGTTGACTTGAGCAAATATGGTAGATCTAATGTGTAACCCAAAAACAACAAGAGACCAAGTACGGATCCTTGGGAGACTCCACTTGATACAGAATATTGATCGGAAAAATAATCATCAATCCGAATCTAAAAGTGTCTATTTTCTAGGAAATTCTAGATCCACTTCAGGAGTACTCTACGTATACCAACACGTTCTAGTTTAAACAAAAGTCTTTTCCTGGGGACACAATCAAATGCTTTGAAAAAATCGGGATATATAATGTCTATAGGAGTATTATTGTCCGCTTGTTTTGACCAATCATCCACGCTCTTCAATAAATTTGTTGTAACCGATCGATTTGGAACAAACCCATGTTGCTGTTCGGGAATTATTTTGTGATGTAACAGGCAGGTTTTTAGGTCATCACTTATTATTGATTCCATAGTTTTGCAAACATTATCAAAAGAATGATATAGATATTCCACTACCACTATGGTTTTTGTTCAATTTTATATACAATCAGTGCTCACGCATACAGATATTTACGAAATCATGGACCTATAATTTTACCCCATCCCGAAACAATCAAAAGAGTCTGTGATAATTTTCTAACTTGTGGTGTAAATATAAAACAGCATCGGACCTGAAAGGGAACCTTGTGTGACCCCTGATTTTGGTGTCAAATATTCAGTAGTGTTATCGTCCATTGCTACTCTTTGTTGCCTCCCGTTGAGATAGCTTCAAATCATTTGTATTCGTTGCTGTAATTTTTTCGGTTTTCCCCATACGTTCCAAAGAAAAACGTCTTTCCACTTTTATTAACACTTGTATTTGAAAAGGCCCCGCAACACATCATCGGAGGTCTTGTCTCAAAGAGACATCGTCATGCTTGACTGGCAGCAATCTGAAATAATACCCCGTGTCTCCATATTGATACCTAACCCTATAAAGAGCGGCACATTAGTTTCTCGATCAAGTGGTCCGTGAGCGAGATAAATCAGGGTCTTAATGCGGAAGGGAATGGCCATATTTAACACTCGGTAACTACCCTTTGATTTCTTTCTTGTTCTTGTGGAGGTTTGTGTTTCACAACGTGTACGTTTCGAGGAATGCTGTATCGTTTATTGGTTTTACGAGATGATGTATTGGATCCCACACGATGGCTTTACGAGGAGGAATTTTTAATGTACTTCAGAATATAAATGTTTATACTTGAGATACAATTCGCAATGCACTACTGAAAAATTCAAATAGGCCTATCTTCTCTTCTCTGTACTTCGATATGATAAAAATATTACTACGCCTTCAATTAACTTTTTTTAATAAGTAACTATGTGTATCTACAAGATGAGTCTATGATACTATAAATATAACTCAAATGATGTCATTAATTTCAGGGGGTGATTCCTTGTCATATGTCATGAAAAAAAGTTCATATAAACGTGTGTCCTAACTTGCTTCGTTTACGAGTAACGAGGTGTCAGAGTGTTACTATAAAATAGGTTTTTTATCAATAACTCATAAGTCTCTACGCCGATTTTGATGACACTAGGTATGTTTGTTAGCAGTAACAAGGGGCTTCTTTTCATGAAATTAGTTTACGGATTGAAATTCCAGTGTCGTCGTAAAAATCATGTCAGCCACTGTTTTTCCATAACTTTGATATTTTTATTAAATTGAACAATTAAGAAAAATTATTAAAAAAACATCTTTAAATACATTCTTTCATGGAAATGCACTAAAATGGAAAAAATAATTTTTTTCATTGTTTGAACTAGGACATTCTGTAACCGATTCAAAATCGTGCCGTGCAAGATTACCAATTGTGTATCCACGGTAAGCCTGTTACAGAATAACCTAGACCAAAAAATGAAAGAAATCCTTTTGTTCTTTTTAGTGCATTTGTATAAGAGTTTCTCTTTAAGTTTTTTCATTTTTTTAATTTTTAAACATTACCGAATCAAAGTGAAAATTGATTATGTAGTAAAATAAGGGATAAAAATTATTTACTTTTGAATTAAATACATCTCAAACCCGACAAGGTTGAAATAACTTGTGACATTTTTACCGGAATGACATTAATTTTTGAAGTGAAAAATTATTTACCCACGACACTGGTTGTACGAAATTCTTGATTGTTTGACATGATGTTTATAGTTTCTTTTTTCGTAGAATTTAAAACTAAGACCAGCGATAAGAAAATTCTGATTGTTTTACACAGTAGGTACAAGTCACAAGTATCGTGAAATTGTTTGAGCGTGCATGCAAACACGATTGTTTACATACCATCAAGTGAATATGAACACCCGCGAATTAGCGCAGATGCATTTTGTATATGGACTTGCAGATGAAAATGCTGCAGGAGCCCGTCGACTCTATCGAGAACGATATCCGAACAGAGATATTCCAGCAGAAAGAACTTTCACCAGGTTACATGCTAGACTGTGTGAAACTGGATCTGTAACTAAACAGGCTGAGCGTCCTGGTAGACCGAGGACATTAATGTCACCACAGTTAGAGGAAGCAATTCTCCAAGAAGTTGAGAACAATTCATCATTAAGTACCCGAAAATTAGCGTTACAGTTCCATGTCAGTCATCAAAGTGTTTGGAAGGTTCTGCATACGAATTTATTATATCCATACCACAAACAACGAGTGCAGGCACTGTTACCAAGAGATTTTCCCAGACGATTGGAGTTTTGTCAGTGGTTCCGTCAACGAATTGTAAACAATCGCAATTTTACGTCTGAAATTTTATTCACAGATGAGGCAAGATTTTCACGGGATGCCATCATGAATTTTCACAACAATCATTCTTGGGACGACGAGAATCCTCATGCCATTGTAGAAAGTGGATTTCAGCAGCAGCAGGTTTTCGGTCAACGTCTGGGCGGGAATTTGTTGCGATCATCTAATAGGGCCGCATTTTCTTCCTCCTCGACTCAATGGTGTGACGTACAGACAATTTCTAGAAGGAACATTGCCAGAATTGTTACTGGATATACCTTTGCTAGTAAGGCGAAATATGTGGTTTATGCACGACGGGGCACCTGCTCATTTCAGTGTAACCGCTCGTGAATATCGCAATGATACTTTTGCTCACCAGTGGATAGGTCGTGGGGGACCTCAACCGTGGCCACCATGATCTCCAGACTTGAACCCTCTGGATTATCTCTTTTGGGGATATCTGAAATCGCTTGTTTATGCGACACCAGTTGTCGATGACAATGACTTGAGGAATAATGTCATACGCAATGCCCCAGGACTTTTTGAACGTGTGCGGCAGTCAATGAGAAGGAGACTAGTTGCTTGTATTGCAAGTGGAGGTTCCCATTCTGAGCATCTGCTTTAAGTATTCTTCATTATTACCTATGCTGTTTTCCGAATAAATTAGACATAAACTAGCAGTTTGAATACTTCTTCCATCTACTTGCCAAACCAAATAGATTTTTCATTTCACAGTATGTTCAAATGGCGACGAATAGCAAAACACATTTTTACACTCAAATGATCGTAACCCCCCATTTCTACGCCACCATTAATTCCAAATAATATCAAACTCAGCGAAAACATTAGCTTACAATATTTATCATCGTAAATATCAATCTGGTTACCCTCTGCGACACCACTGGAAACAAAATTCAAAATCTTATTTCATGACAAGAAACATCGTATTACAAATAAAACACACACGAAGTTTAATCAAAATCGGCGAAAATGATTTTGAGTAATTCATGAAAAACCGATTTTTCATTAAACTTTGGACACCCCGTTACTCGGAAACGGAGCAAGTTAGGACACACGTTTATATGAACTTTTTTTCATGAAATATGACAAGAAATCACCCTCTGAAATTAATGACATCATTTAAGTTACACCCTGTATTATCCCCCAAAATAATTAGAACTGTTTTGCTTGTAGTTGCATTTGCACCCGAACTACTGGGTATACCATAACTAGTAGTATTGATGTTACTCTCAAACATGTCAAATTTGTTCTCTCACCTATTTTCGCACTAGTTAATCGTGAAACGCACTCTATCATAGAATATCATTTTTGGGATATTGGAATATTCTTAAATGTGCCAGGGATACACATATCTTTTTTGGAATATTCCTAGAATGTGCTGGTGGGATTTTTTTTAGATATTCCCTGAATATTCTCGGAATATCCAGAATATTCCATGAATATTCCAGAAATAATACTTCTGGAATATCCTCTGGGAATATTCCTTGTATATCCAGAATATACCTACAATGTTCCATGAATATTCCAGAAAGGATAATCCTAGAATATTCATTGAACATATATGAATATTCTGAGAATATGATAGTAATATTCCTTAAATATCCTGAAGGGTTTTCATAACAAAATAACCATTCCCTGAAATTTCAGAAATTAAGGAAATAAAGAAAAATACATCTGTTTCCCCACATGAGTATCCTCAAATATAATATAATCTTGAATGGTACCTACTTTTACATCTATAATATAAACTTTTACAATTATGCCTGGCAATTCAAGCAATGTTTTTGCTTACATTCATTCGCCAAGAAACAGAACTTAATTTAAAAAATTATGTAGTAGTGCAATACGTAATTGTTTTCCCCAGAGTATTTGTGGGTGGAATTGCAGGTTCCACTCAGAAAAAAAACATTTGATTTCCGCAGACTGCGCACCCCTTACCTACAATGAAATAAAACAACAAGAATTTGAACAGGTGTTTTTCCATATAGTTATAATAATAATAACACATATTTCATCAACCCGTTTCTTCTGTCATTACAGGGATATCTCTGAAAAACAAGAATTGCAAGATTAGATATATGTCTCTAAAACTACTTCCAAAATGAATCATGCTAACTACAAAATATGTCAAGTATCTATTGAAATGACTAGAACTGACCCCTAACAGTATAAGACACAGAATTGAGTTCAAGACTAGAACTTTGCATCTAGCTGGGAAACAAACACGGTCTTGAATGATTTCCACATGCTGAGAACATTTTGTGGAAGAACTATAACCTGCATGACCCGTAACTGCTAATATGGATGCTTATGCCACTGCATCAAATAAAAATTTTGTTATTTTGAAATTGTTAATCTGAGCGAATAATTCAACACCATTGTTATTTAGCTGAATGGCTTCTTCAACGAAGTCTGGGAGAAATTGAATGATATTTTTGGGTTTTTCTTAGCCGTGATACAATCCAATTAAAAAGCCATTCCTAGATTCCAAACCAAGTATGGGATAAAACTGACTATTTGAACTTTTCGCTATGGGCAATCCATCTATGTTTATACCAATTTGAATTGGATCTGTTGGTTTTCTACATTTTTTTTGAAAAGGTCCTCGAGTGATTTATGTATTCCGAAGTGATAAATTTCCCCGGATCTACTTATCGGGTAATTGTTAATTTTGGAGTAGCTAGAAGAGTTCTGGCATCTCTAGGTAATCCATGAGAATCATCAGGCTTAGCTTCTACTGAAATTGCCAAAAGTTGATTCATGGCACTCAATGTCACTTCATTTTCAACAGCCCACTTCTTAAGCTTTTCCACAGCATTTAACGAATTGTCACTATTGGAAGTAGGAACTTCTTTAAGCGAATCATTGGGTCTGTTGACAAATCAAGAAGTGATCTGATGAATTTCCATCTAAAATTTCTGGGTTAGTGATACCACAACTCAAACTACTGCAATCTGAATCAGAAAAAACTTGAATCCACTGGGGGCCCTGGGATCTTGTTCTATGATATTTTGGGGCTTAGAGAACGGATTTTGAAGTCTTAGGATTGTTCAACTCTTTGTTGTATGGATCTGCGAATAAAGGAGCTTAGAATGGTTTTCGTATGGGGTGGAAGATGGAAATGCTTCTAGTAGAGTTTGAAGAAGTGAGTGGTTGATATATAGATTAGTGAGGGTTGGTTTTCTGTATACTGTGTGGGTAAAGAAATCGTTGGTTCGATGAGAACGTCTAGGAAAGGAAGAGTATTGTTAGTAACTTTTTCCATTGTCAGCTATGTCAAAGTTATTGAAATGATCTGAAGGGTTTTGGAGCCATGAGACCTCATAACGAATATATTGTCAAGTACACAACCACCCCTAAACTCTCACTCCTCTTGAAGAAGTGGGCAGATTGGCATCCCAGAGAGATCTAGTGCTTCGACCTGAAGAGTTAGTGGAATATTCACCATAATTAGTTCTACGACATTTTCTTCCGCGTTGTTTGGAGCATAACATGAGTATATAGTGATCGGGAACCAAATTCCGTGACCGTTTTAAAACAATTTCCAACAATTTCTCATAAATAATAGTTAATTCCTGGCCAGCACCTAAATGTATTAATGCTCATGCTGAAATCAGACCACCCATTTCATTTAACAAGCAGTCACATGACTAATAGCACAAGATTACTGTAATAAGCATGTCATTATGAGAAGGAAAAGTCCGCGGCACAGTGGTAACCCTTAATCACAATTATTGCGGACACCTTTGGTGCACTAATAATGGGGGGACTCAGCAATATCAACGACTTGTTAGCAGACAGAGGCGTTACACACTCATTGAAGAATGTCGTTGATTGAATTTTGAATATCCTGAGAGATTTAGATAATTGACCCACCGTGGGTACATTGAAATTATTTTGCGTCTCCTCTCTCTCACTTTGAAGTCTCTCACCCTGGTCCCAAGATATCATATATATCAGTTCATGTATTCTAGAACAAGGCTGGAAATCGAAAAAAAAACTGTTCCTATGATTTTCTTGAATTTCCCAAAAAAATATCAATGTCAGAAAATTTACCAATTCAGAAAAAAAAAACAACAAACCCACATAGCTTGACAACTTACTCATATTCCCTATCCCTTTTTAACCGACGAAACCAAAAAGGAGGAGGTTCTCTATTCGACGCGTATATTTTTTTTATGTATGATCACGCACAACTTTTCACAGAGCGGTTCGATTCCGATGATTCTTTTTTCATTGTATAGAGTGTACTTCGAAGTTGGTCCCATTTCAATTTGAACAACAAAATCCATCCCTAAGGGTAGCAAAATGCAGGATATTGATCTCTGAATTTTGCTCCGTTAAATGATTCTATCAGGTATAATTTTGTAGTGGGTTTTCCGATTTGGATGATTTTTTCTTTATTAGGAAGGGTATACCTCATAGTTGATCATATTCCAATTTGGAATGAAGTGATCCACCCCTATGGGTAGAAAAATAGGGGAGATTGATTTTTCACTTGTGAACTTTGGCACACATATGTAGTTGACATTGACAGACCCTCCTACATCCGTCAAAATGATTTCATTCTATGAAAGGATGGAATTATATTCAAAGTGATGAAACAACTAACCAGAACTTTCAAAATTAATTTATATTATATAACTATAAATAGTTAAAATAGAAAATCATATTATTTAATAGTTAATAGTTGAAGTAAGCTAGGTAAGTAAGTGGTTCGGAAGTAATCAAAAATTAAGTTGGTAGTAATTAGTAGATGTCAGCGACAAAAAATTGAAAAATAAAAACTTTTTAACAAAAAATCAAACCGACGAAAAAATCAACTGAAAAGCAAAAAATAAAATAAACCTTCTTAGTCTAAATGATAATTGAGCTCCTAAACTAATGTGAGTAACAGATTTTGAGTCGGCGCCAAACAAACTAGCAATTGAATTAGGTAAAGCGTAAAATGATGGCAGCGAGATGCACGGCTGCGTTGTTTCAAGTAATATAATGATCTTCGATAATTGTTTGTTTGGCGCCGACTCAAAATCAGTTACTCACATTAGTTTAGGAGCTCAATTATCATTTAGACTAAGAAGGTTTATTTTATTTTTTGCTTTTCAGTTGATTTTTTTCGTCGGTTTAATTTTTTGTTGAAAAGTTTTTGTTTAGAACAGTCATAGAAGTCATTTATTTGCTTAGAGGAAATTGGTTCACTGAAAAAAATAATTTTCCAAGATTACTAAAATTTAGTAATCACAGGAAAATAGTTATGTCGCTATAGGGACAGCTACATATTTAGTGTACACAACAAATTATTTTACCACCATCAACTAAGTGTCCGCTACTAATGTGAGTAATACATTGAAATTGTATAAATTACTAACTGTCATTTTGCTATGTACCACTATTTAGTGGATATTACTAATTTGTTTAGTACCAAGTACTGAGTGTTATTTTCCTAAGTACCACTACTTAGTGGATATTACTGTTTTTTTTTGTCGTAGTCACTGATTTCAGTAGCATTCATCACTAAATATATTTATTGTGCATAATAGAAGTACCGTAGTTATGACAAAGGTGTACAGTGTGCGTCACTCATGAAATTTGTATCTACTTCTATATTGGTTTAATGCCTAGTCTAGTCTACTAGACCCCACCAATACCTTTGGTAGGTACTACTAATATAATTATTGTAGGGTAGCAAGTGTTGGTAGCATTAATTTTGTTCTTTCATACAGTGTTTGTGCTATCAAATGTATATGGTTGAAAACAATTTTTTTCAACCGAATTTTCAGCTCTAACAGTAATACGCTATTCTCTCTCGCACTTCTAAATGTGTTTATTTCATCTCGGTGAAAGGTAATCAATCCAAAATAATCAATAATCTATAGGAGCTCGGTCAAAAAAAGAAATATTATTTAGATTTTTCCTTGCACATTTTCGATCGCTTCAATACATTTTGAATGGCGAAGCACACTACGCTGCAATAATTCCCTACAAGAACGGATCATGAATACTAATGACTTCATAGCTTTACTCATAATATTCTCTATACGATTGGAAAAAGTTAATTTCTGATCAAAGAGTACTCCTAAGTCTTTGATCTGGGTAACTCGCGACAAATAAGTGGTATTCGAGTTGAATACTCTCGTTTCGGACGTCCATCGGCTCAATGGATTCAAAAGGTTTTCACGACGTTTCGAATGCTTGTATCTGCAATCGTCTTCAGGTGAAGTTCAAGTGCTACTCACCAATTTATATGTCTTTCGGTGCAATGGTGCGTGTAATTCCGTACGGTGTGGTGGTGCGTGAAGTTTCGAGTCTCTGCAGTTCGCCAGAAAGAGCAATTGGTGGTTTCCATACGTGCTTGATCTCAATGGTTGGTTGACTAGAGGCGTTATTGGCTTCGGTGTAGGCGGCCTCTTCAAACTTTCGATTGGTGTTCGAGTGATAGTCAAATAAAATTGTGGTTGATTTTCGTATCACGGACATACTTTTACATTTGTTGGTGTTTAAAGAACGTTCATTTTTGGTGTCATTAATTGTCGCAAGATCCCGTTGTAGCAGTTCACAATCATCGATCGATTCAATTTCTCTGAAGATTTTCAAGTCATCGGCGAAAAGTACTTCAATACATTGTATATGATCACAAATATCATCATTAAACAGTAGAAACAGTAAGGGCCCGAAATTTGAACCGTGTGGCACTCCAGAGGTTGCCGTGCAAATCAACTATTTGTACGATATTCCAAAACGGTGTAATTTTCTCAGCCATTGTTTATGTGATACACGGTTTACATTGTTCAAACGTATTTCCATTTTTCAGATTTTGGAAATGAAACTTTTAAAAAACAGTTTTTATCGTTCGAAATATTTAAGTGATATTTGTCCATAAATTGAAGATGTTCTCACGTTCCAAGCAGTTGTCATCTACAGTTGATTCGAAATGAGACGAGTTCATTATTCTTTTGGAAAGAGTCCATCTTGTTCTTGTCCCGTCTCAAATTAGTCTTCTTCTTTCCATCTCCTGACTCGAATACGGCAATATAAGGGTAGATAAAATGAAAAATATTCAACGAATGAGAAATGTACCGGGTTATTCACTATAAATCACCTACCCCTTATCATCGTTATTATTGCATATAGAAAAAAAGTTAAATGTAAAAGTTGTTCGGTTATGACTGAATTTTGATGAGATGCCATCAAAAATACACTAGCGGTCAGATTTCAGGAGATATTTTTTTTAGGGGATACCCTTATATTATTGAATTTTTGTAATGATATTTTTTTCCTGATTTTGAAAATATACCATGTAATACCCATATCTTATACCGCTTTTTTATTAAACGTCGAATAACTTGGAATAGTCGTTACTGTAAATACCTATCCTATGAAAGGTAACATTTTTAAAGTAAGCTATGAAAATGACAACTATATTATGTTTGTTAAGTAACAGTTCTCTAATGGAATAATCAAAATGGTTTACAGTGAGGAAGAAAATGTTTAAATATATAGTTGTTATATACAAAACAACAAAAATAGACGTGCAGCAGAAAGTGCATATGGGGTGTTGTATCCAAATCGTCCAACACCGTCAGAAATTACATTCAAAAGAATTTACCAAAAGCATGTAGTTCAAGAAAACTAGGAAGAACACCTAGATATACTGCTTCATTCCGAAGGTAAGCCTATCCATATTTATTCGCTAATAGACTTTTTTGAAATATTATATTACTTTTTTGAAAATTCTGAATGTAGTTTAAAAAATGTAGTCGATCAATTAGGTAAAAGTTTTTGCAAAATCCAACGTACTTTGAAAAAGAACAACTACAAAAAATATAAAATTTTACCCGTACAAGTTTCAACAGAGACTCATAAGAGGAAAAGTCTGGAATTTTGCCAACAGATGATTCAAAATTTGAATGAAGATCCCGATTTTTTAACTAAAATATTATGGAAGGAATTTTTTGAAATAAAATTATTGGACTATATTTTATGATTATATATTAACGGGAATCAAGAAATACTAATCCTAGAAGTGGAAAATATTCTTCTACAGATTTTTGCGGATGCCAAGCTTGCCAGTATGATTTGGATGCAAGATGGGGCAACCCCGCATAGTGTCTTACCCGTTCAAGAACATTTGAATAATGTATTCCCAATATGGATAGGGAATAATGAGAGTATCAAATGGCCAACTAACAGTCTGGACTTGTCCCCTATGGATTCATTTTTCTGGCGATTCCTACCATTCAATTCATTTATGACACGATTCGACTGAAATATAGAATCTGAATGTCAATAATGAAGCAATTTCCGATACACTCATAAAGATAATGAAACCTCATCAATTATGCATTGACAATGGTGGACACATTGAACATCTTTTATGAGTTATCATGTTATTTAAATTTCCTGAATAAATCTTTGTTATCTATTTTTTTTTATATTTGAACTTTTTCTTCCTCACTGTAAACCATTTCAATTATTCCATTAAAAAAATGTCACTAAACAAATTAAATATAGTTGTCATTTTCATAGCTTACTTCAAAAATGTTGAAAGTTAGGTATTTACAGTTACAACTAGTCTAAGTTATTCGACTTTTAATAACTCAAAAACGGTAAAAGATAGTGGTAGCATATGGTATATTTTGGAAATCGGGAAAAATAATATTCCAAAAATTCAACAAAGTACAGGGTATCCCATTAAAAAAAAAAAAAGAAATCCCTTGAAATCTGCACGCTATTTTATTTTTGTTAGTATTTTACCAAAATTCAGTCATAACCACAAAACTTTTACATTTACCTTTTTTTTATAGCCAGTAATAACGATGATAGGGGGTGGGTGATTCATAGTGAATAACCCGGTACAACCGATTATGACACTGATATACTATTGAACAATCAAGAAGCATTAGTTTATGTAGTATACATACACAACGGCTATTCACAAGGGGGATTACATTTACCATAAAACACTTAATAGTTGCGGCAAAATGATGGATTAAGCAAACAAATATAATAATGTAAATAATTTCCACATTCCTAGTGGTCGTAAACATCCAACTCATTATCTTGGAAGAGGCGATTATGAAAAACATTTTCAAATATTACGAAAATGAGAATGAACCATGTGAATGTAGATTTAGTCAGTCGTGTACCCCAAAATGTATATAAATCAATTATTGAGAAATTGTATGGATAGATCTTCGAATTTCAAGGCGTTTTTTCAGAATTGTTTCTGAGAATGAGTTGAGTTTAGATATAACGATGAAATTAATGAGCTAAATTTTATTAGTAATTGTGTTATAAACAAACCGGGTGTACTGAATAAAATTATCAAAAGTATCCTCCCTTTTTATTACAAAAAGTTTGTTTAGTGTACTTTATTGTAATCTGATTCAGATTTCTTTCGAATATCATAAAATTATCATAAATTTGTTTCACCCGCTGGGATGCCACTGTCACATCATTTGTATAGTTACAAAGCTGGGGTTTGTTTGATGAATTACAATCCATTAAATTATGTCCGTTCATTACACATCGAGAATGCAACATAATAAAGTATTCTGACAATAAAATCGTAGTACAAAATTAGCGTTTTACACTACTATTTTCCATCTGATCACACAAATAACATCAATTAATAAACTCGGGCCGGTTAGGCTCATTCTTGAATAGGATCGGTTGGGTTGGGAATCTAAGTCAACGGTCGCTTCCAACGTAAGCAACAAAGGAGTATATGTACTCCTTTTCGTAACAGTATTATCATTCATGGGATATGCTCTAGTAATCGAAATGTGGAATTATCTGCCACTGAACGATAAAGTTTAGTGATTGTCTTCCATCGTTCAATATAATCTCTTGGGAGGTATTCGTGTTGAAAACGGAAACATTCTCATTTTCAAACGACGAAACCATAACTTTTTAACATAAAATTAAACCGGCGAAAAAATCAACTGAAAAGCAAAAAATTAAATAAACCTTCTTAGTCTTAATGATAATTGAGCTCCTAAACTAATGTGAATAACTAATTTTGAGTCGGCGCCAAACAAACAATTATCGAAGATCATTATATTCCTCTGAAGAAGTACTCAAAACGCCGCTGTGCATCTCGCTGCCATCATTTTACGCTTTACCTAATTCAATTGCTAGTTTGTTTGGCGCCGACTCAAAATTAGTTACATTAGTTAAGGAGCTCAATTATCATTAGGACTAAGGAGTTTCATTTTATTTTTTCTTTTCAGTTGATTTTTTCGTCGGTTTAATTTTTTATTGAAAAATTATTATTTTTAAATTTTTGTGGCTGAACTCTACTAATGACTACCTTTTTAATTTCTGATTACTTCCAAAATACTTTATTGTTATAAAATATAAATTATTTTTGATAGTTCTAGTTATTTTATTCCAGCACTTTATATATATAATTCGATCCTTTCATGAAATGTCATTATTTTGACGGATGTAGGAGACCAAAAATAATGACTATAGCAATCTGTCAATGTCAACTACATATGTGTGCCAATGTTCACAAGTGAAAAATCAATCAATTTTCCACCATTGGGGTGAATAATATAATTCCAAATTGAAATATGATCAACTATGAGGTATACCCTATCTAATAAAAAAAGAATAATCCAAATCGGAAAACCCACTAGAAAGTTATGCCTGATAGAATCGGTTAACGGACCAAAATTCAGACTTCCATTTTGCTACCCTTAGGGATGGATTTTTTTGTTAACATTCAAATGGGACCAACTTCGAAGTACACCATCCAATGAAGAAAGAATCATCAAAATCGACCTACTCTGTAAAAAATTATGCGTGGTCATACATACAAAAAAATATTCGCGTCGACTAGTGAACCTCCTCCTTTTTTATTTCGACGGTTAAAAAAGGAGGAGGTTCTCTAGTCGACGCGTATATCTTTTTTTCATGTATGACCACAAATAACTTTTTACTGAGACTTCCGATTCCGATAATTGAGGTGGATAGGGTGTACTTCGAAGTTGGTCCCATTTGAATTTAAAAGATCAAATCCACCCCTATGGGTAGCAAAATGAAGGATATTGATCACTCACCCTCTGAATTCTGGTTCGTTAACCGATTCTATCAGGCATAACTTTGTACTGGGTTCTTCGATTTGATGATTTTTTTTTATTAGATAAGCTATACCTCATAGTTGATCATATTTGGATTTTGAATGGAATTATCCACCCTTCCGGGTAGAAAAATAGGGGATAATTGTTTTTTCACTTGTGAACATTGGCTCACATATGTAGTTGACAATGACAGATCGCAATTGTCATTATTTTTGTTCTCCTACATCCATCACAATCATTATGAGAGGATGGAATGATATACAAAGTAATGAAATAAACTAACCAGAACAACAAAAATAATTTATATTACAACAAATAGTAAAATTAGATATTCATATAATTTTACTGGTAATAGTTGAAGTAAGGTGGGTAAGTAAGTATTTTGGAAGTAATTGAAAAACAAGTAGGTGGTAATTAGTAGATTTCAGCCACAAAAAATTGAAAAATAAAAACTTTTGACCAAATAATCAAACCGACGGAATACGGAACTGAAAAGTAAAAACTAAAATAAAGCTTCTTAGTCTCAATAACTAAGCTCCCGAACTAATGTAAGTAAGTAATTTTGAGTCGGCGCCAAACGAACAATCAACGAAGATTATCAAATTACTTCAAAAAAATTATCGGAATGTCACCCCGCAACTCAATGTCTTCATTTTACGCCTTACCTTTTGTTTGTTTGGCGCCGACTCAAAATTAGTTACTCACATTAGTTTAGGAGCTTTGTTATTGAGACTGAGAAGGTTGATTTAATTTTTTACTTTCCAGTTCCGTATTTCGTCGGTTTAATTTTTTGTTATCAATTGAATATCGGGAAACTGATTTTGCACTGATGGAAAAATATTAAAAACATTTATTTTGGAGTGACACTTTGAAATAAATGTTTTTTGACATTCAAACCTGTTATGGGGTATGATAGATTGATTTGTTTGATAATATGAACAGAGTGCTCATGGATGAGGAGGTACTGTGAGGAGATAGAAAGTACTCCAGACTCCAAAGAATCCTCTCTAAGGACAAACACCAAACTATACACTTCCTTGAAAATGAACAAGGAGAGTACACTATAGGATAAAACAAACCTATGACAAAGTACAGTGGGCAATAAACTCATTCCAACCATTGAAATCACCGGGACCAGATGGGATTTACCCAGCACTGCTGCAGAAAGGAGCATAACTACTGCACAGAAGGCTCTGTGAAATACTTAGAGGCAGCCTGGCTCTTAGACACATACCAGAGCCATGGATGAACAATAGGATAATCTTCATGCCAAAACCTGGGAAAACTGGACAGGAAACGGTGAAGTCCTAAGACCGAAAAGTCTCATGTCCTTTGGACAAAAGACCCTGGAGAAGCTGGTGGATAGGCATATAAGGGACGGTGCACTGGTAGAATGGCCACTGCATCGAGAACAATATGCTTACAGAACCGACTGCTCAACAGAAACAGCACTACACAAACTAGCGGCCTTTCTAGATATAGATGGAGCTTTCAATAACACCTCTAGAGACTCAATCACCAGGTAGCTTGAACGAAGAGGAATCGAGGAACCTTGCGTAACCTGGATAGACTCAATGCTATGAAACTGTGGATGATACATACATCCCTAATATGAAAGAGTATAGTGGCCCGGGCGGCCAGAGGATGCCCACAGGAAGGAGTTCTCACTCCAGTTCTATGGAATTTGGTCATAGAATGACTACTAGGGTCTCTGAAAGAAAAAGGTCACAAAACCCTTGGATACGCTGACGACAATGTTATCTTAGAACAGGGAAAATTCAACACCACGGTTAGGAATCGCATGCAAAAGGTCCCTAACTTGGTAACCAGATGAACGGACTTCGAGGGATTGAACATCAACCTTCAGATGGCCACCATAGTAATATTTACTCGGAGACGCAAATTAGGAGGGCAAGAGAGAGAGGTCAAATATCTCGGGGTGGTACTGGACTCGAAACTGACCTGGAACCAGCATCTGACAAAAGTGACCAGAAAAGCGGAGACCACATTAATTGTGGCAAGACGCTCTTTTGTTAAAAAATGGAGGCTGAAACGACACATATTACACTGGTTGTACAACATGATGGTGAAACCAGCCATTACATAGCTTTCCCGGTGTGTTGGACAAAGACACAGCCAAGGAGTGCCAAAGTTAAACTGGGCAAGATGCAAAGACTTACCTGTGTGGGCATTTCATAGGCAATTCAATCAACGCCCACTATAGCCATGGAGACACTGCTGGGATTGCCTCCCTTTCAACTGGTGATACAGGGAGAGGTAAGGCTACGTGGCTTCAGTCTGAGAAACACATTGGGCAACATAAACGTTGGGACAGCATTAGCATCTTAACCAGAGACTTTCTAGACATGAGATCAGACTACATCGCGAAACGATACTCATTTGACAAGTCATACAGGGTATCTATACGAGGCAAAACGGCATGGGACCACACTGGGCAAGATCTGGTACCAGACGGATCAAATATGGAGAATGGTGCGGGAGCAGGAGTATATTCTAGTAACCCAAGAACCGAGTGTAGCTACTCACTGGGTACTCACACCTCTGTATTCCAAGCAGAGGTCTACGCAATCCTTCAATGTGTGAAGGGAAACAATGGGAGAGCAATAGTAGAGGAACAGAACCACATTCTCTCAGACAGTCAGGTGGCATTGAAGGCTCTAAATAGCCAGGAAATGACTTCCCAACTGTTTGCACCTGCAAAGAGAAACTGACAATTCTAGCAGAACAAAACTGCGTCAAGCCAGTACATCAGGGATTTGTAGGGAATGAAGAAGTTGACGAACTCGCTAGAAGTGCATCGGAAAACCAACCAGATCCAGGACAGACCATTGGGAACCGAACCGCACGGCACGAGCGTCTGTTGGAGAGAAGATCCAGGAAAAACACAAACAACACTGGAATGACATTCCGCCGTCGCCGCGCACCCCACTGCCATCATTTTTCGCTTTACGTAATTAATTTGCTTGTGTGTTTGTTTGGCGCCAACTCAAAATTAGTTGAGTACGAATACGTACATTAGTTCAGGAGCTTGGTTGATTAAGACTAATAAGGTTCTTTTTGTTTGCTTTTCAGTTTGTTTTTTCGTCGGTTCTATTGTTTTTTAAAAAGTTTTTATTCCAACTTCATTTATCGACACACCAAATGAGGAAGTTTGGTAATTTTTTTCTATTTCGTTGGTGGATTATGATTTGTTTTTATTCTCATTGACATATTTGAAAAACGTATCTAACTCATCCATTCCATATTTCTAAATCATGGAAAGATCATCAACATATCATCCAGCTTTGAGTATTTTGGATGATAGGTGTCCACAAAACTGTTCGTTTACATATTACTCACTACTGGTGGAGTCATTGACATTTCGACTTTTTTTTATGGAAATAATTTCTAAATAAAAATGGATATTTAAATATTGGATATATGTTTTTGGGGTAGTAGCAGTACATTCATCTGCATTTTGTTTTAGTTTTCTCTTCTATGGAAGTAAAAATAATTAGCTTTTGAATATGGATTTCAGAAATTTTCAACTTGTCTGGAAGGTACTGTAAAAAGAAGATTTGCCTGGTTAATTTCCAACAAAAAATATATCAAACATTATTTATAAAAATTCGTCCTTCACTAACGTTTCAAGAAACACTTCTGCTCCCTTCTTCATACTTTATAAAAATTCTTAATCCTGAATAATTAATTTCGAATAGTTGTTCGACAAACTGTGAGTTAGGAAACACCCTGTACGAAAATATTGTGCTGATGAGCTATATCGAATAAATGATTCTCTCTGCCATCTACCCACGAATTACGTAACTCACTAGTAATACTCATTTCAGCTTCTATAGAAATCTTCATCTGACGACTGTGTTTAAGCATCGCTAAAGATCTTTAGACAATGGTTTAAAGTTAAATGAATCCCGATTCACCGAATGTTTATCAAACAATCCTGCAGATCATCAGTACCCAATATGAATGACATACACCAAAAACAAAAATAAATAATACCTAATATACAATGCTAATATGCTCCTTGCGAATATCATTATAACTCCGACATCTAGTGAAACGTACTTCAACTACGGGTTCCACAGCAAACATTGACACATGATCACTGTATTACCGGCTCATTCAGAATACGGTATTTCTCTCTGCACCCAACAGATGTCACGTAAGTAACAACTTGGAATTGTGAAGGATGACCAGAGAATATATTATGAGAATCATGAGATAAAAGTGTTCCTTCCAGGGACGGGCCTATGTGGGGTAGCCCCCCCTCAATGTTAGACTAGTTGGTAAATTGGAAATTTTTCAAACAAAAAAAAACATTCAAAAGGAGTTATTTCAATTTTTAGTTTAATTGAAGCTAGGATTTAAAAAAAAAGGTCAAACTCAAAATTCCGAGTTTGTATTCGGAATTTCAAGTTTTAAGTGTCGGAAAAGTCAAAAAACTAAATTTGCAGTTCAAACTAGGAATTTCCAACTGCAAACTCGAACTTTCAGACTGATGAGTAGATAATTTAGAGTTTGATATCGAAAAAATAGAATTCCGAATTTTGAGTTGGAAATTTCAAGATTCAATTTGGGAAATGAAATTCGCAGTTTTAACCCAGAATTTCCAACTTCAACTTCGAAATCTCAAACTTATGAATCCAAAAATCTGGGTAGTATGAGTTTGAAGATGGAAATAACTCCGAGTTTGTAATGGAAAGGACTAAGCAGATATAAGGGGGTTTCTAGGCATCGATAGAATTAGCTGAAATTTTAGTCCGTTTCACCTAAGGTATATTAGATCAATTCTAGGCGACCACGATAGCAATTGCTTTAGTTGATACAGGGTGTAATTTAAACTCTCTATTCCTTGTCATGTAATAAGTGATTTTAATATAACAACTTGTAATGCGATTATCAAGATCATAATGCAAAATTGACATCCATGAAAGGATGCATCCGTGCCACCATATTAAAAAATTCAATCCTTCCTCATTTAGGGGTAGTTTGTACTTCTGATTTTTCTAATAATTCTGCTGACCGGGGATGTCCAGCTAAGATATTCCATTGAAACGCTGAAATATAGATAGCACAAAACATATTTTTTTGTCACCATAAAAAAATCAAGTGGTCCCCCAATAAGGAATGAATACTTGGATTTTTTTGAAACTTTTTTTAGGGGTAGTTTATACCTGAAATTTTTGGAAGAACTTCGCTGACCGGGGGTATCCAATGTATATATTTTATTGAAACACTGGAATATGATGGCACAAAACATATTCGTGCCACTAAGGGAAAATTAGAAAATATTAGAGAATAAACCTTATAATAAACAACTCAGTCTCATGATTAATGTACTTAAAAATTCTATGAAAAACATGACTCTTCGCGTAACATATGGTTCACCATTATTCTATTTGAACGGTACTCTTTCAATATATTGTATGCACTTTATTACTCTCATGTACTTGACTAACAATGCAAATCAAATTAAAATATTCATGGCAATCCTCGATGGGATGGAAATGGGTCAAAATCAGCTTCCTCTTATTAACAATGATATGAGGTGATTTTATTGAAACGGTAGAAAATGATTGCACATAACATATTTTTTGCGCGATCATTGGAAAAATACAAATCACCCCTCTGATAAGGGTAATTCAAACTAACGTTTTTTCGAAGAACTTGCTGACTTGCTGACCGGAAGTATCCAGTAAATATTTCAATGAAACGCTGGAATATCATTGCACGAAACATTATTTGTGCCAGCATAGAAAACATTCGCATTAGTCCCCTATTAATGTGATATTTTCAATTGACCTTGTTTTTAAGTTGATTTATTTATTTTTTTTAAAATTATAAATTAAATTTATAATTTATATATATATATATATATATATATATATATATATATATAATTTTATTTGGGGATTCTGCCAAAATTATTCAATTGGATGTATATATTGGAATTCTATTTTCATCAAGTATATGGATAATGAGACTGAATTGTTCATTATATAGTTCATTTTGTAATATTTGTTTTTCGAAAAAACTTAAGTATAAACTACCCTTACAGGGTATCTGATGTGAATATCCCCTATAGTGGCACGAATAATATATCTTATGCCATCATATTCTAGCGTTCCAATGAATTTTTTGGCCCCCGGAAAATTATGGTGGTAGGAATAATATGTTTTATGTAAATATTTTCTACCATTCCAATGGAATATATTCACCGGAAACCCCTGGTCAACAAAATTACTCGAAAAATCTCAAGTATAAACTATCTACCCTTATGAAGAGATTGATTTGATTTTTTTATGGTGACCCAAAAAATATGTTTTGTGCAATCTACATTTTAGCGTTTCAATGGAACATCTTAGCTGAAAATCCACGGTCAGCAGAGTTATTAGAAAAATTACAAATACAAACTACCCCTAAAAAGGGGTGGATGGAATTTTTTTATATGGTGGCATGAAAGCGTCCCTTCATATATGTCAATTTTTGCATTATGATCTTGATCATCGCACTACAAGTTATTATATTAAAATCGCTTATTATATGACAAGAAATAGAAAGTTTCGATCACCCCTGTATCAGCTAAAGCAATTGCTATCGTGGTCGCGTAGAATTAATCTAATATACCTTAGGTATAACATACTAAAATTCAGCAAATTCCCTGGTTCCTTCAACATACTTTCGTGAAAATGATTACTTTTTCAAGCAATACACAGAAATAGAGTCCACTTCCTCGTTACAATTTTTACTGGAAAATCCGAATGTATATATATTTTTTTTTTATTGGGAGAGTCAAATTTAAATTTTCAAGAGTTGATAAGGAAAATAATGTTTTCTGGCTTCTAAGGTAAAATGAGAACATTTTGAGCTGAGCGTCCCGTATCGACGGTGGAAACGCCTAATGTTTTTACCACGGTGTCTGTCTGTCTGTCGGTATGTCCGTATAAGTGCAAACCAGTTTCTGAAACCAAAGCCGTTCGACTAGACAATTCTCAATATATTTTTTAATCGAATTATCTTTCTGGGATGTTAATTAGATTTTGTTCCTCTATGTGTATATTCGGGTTGGTACAAAAATCCTCATCATGTGAGGTGTTAAATTAAAGCTGATGTATGAGAGAAAAACGGATATTCTGGTGTTTTACGAGAGCCGACATGATATATCATATCGTCAAATAGCATAATGGATATTCACAAACGTATCCGTGTTAGGACATATAGGGCACAAAAATACTCGTCAAAAAACATATTATAAAAAAACCGATGGCGTGGCCAGTCGGAAAGGTAGATTTCAGAATTAATTTGTTGATTCTGAAATTGCCATCAATCAAGTCAGAAAAACTGAAATATTTTTAAGAAAAAAAAAAACTAATTTTTGTGTGAACCTTAGAGAATAATTTAAATCTGCCCAAATGCTTCCTAATATTTCTATGTAATCTGTCTGTCGAATCAAAGGAAAGAAGTATAACCAGCATACAAGAAAATAGACAGTACTCACTTGGGTTTCTTAATATTAGAAAAATAATAACTATAATTTATTTATATAGTTCAACTTGGAATTCGGGGAATGTTAAAATACAATGACGTTCTATTTGTCGGCGGAAGAGAAACTCGAATTGTTTCTCATTGATACGAACGATTAAACCTCAAATGAAATGAAAGGGTACAGGTACAGGGTACACAAAAATTATTAATTCTCATGAATGGTAAATAACATCGATTTTTTATTTGTGTGAAAAACTTTCCGAATAATAGTTGTGAATATGAAGGTCTATGAAAAGATCTCTGGTATGAAAAAGATAGATTGAGAATGTTGTTCAATCTGTCAACAGCCGACGTTCCGTTCGATTAAAAAATGTTTCCCCCACTTTGTTAACAAGTTTTGTTATATCCCAGATATATATATATATATATATATATATATATATATATAAATATATATATATATAAATATATATATATATATATATATATATATATAGTGCTTTCGCAAAGTACTGAATAAATAAATTTTTAGTCAAACTATCCATTTTTGAGGAATCTCCTGAAACAGGTCGATTTTTAATCTCAATTTGCCACATTCATAAGGAAAAATCAAATATACAGGGTGATCCACGTTTGACTAATGACGTCCGCTACAATTTTTTCAAATGGAACACCCTATATATTATTAAATTTTTGGAATCTCCATGGAAAGTTAATAATAAAATATATCACACATAGGGTTTGTATACGTGCATCCGTTAAATTCAGTGCTCTCATAAAGTAGTGGATAATATCGTAAAAAATTCTCAATCGGTTTCAATCCCAACTAATGGCAGCTTCCGAATTTCATCAAAGTCGTGAGTTGGAATTGTAACGGTCTTCTCCAGAACAGACTCGAGTTTAAAGAGTTTCTTGTAGAGAACAACATTGATGTTGCTTTTCTGCGAAAGACTCGTCTTAATGGACAACCTGTCAGATTTCCTAACTACATGTTTAGAAATGACCACCGTCCGGGTGGTGATGTTGCCATTTTGCTTAAACGCTGTCATTCGCACGTGTAGCTCGGCATTTCCAATGATGATACCCATGGTATAGAATCAGCAAGTATTGTTTTCAACACGAGGATTGGTCCTATTCTTTTCATCAGTGCCTATAACCCTCCGAACGATAGAATAATCCCTGGAGCACTCGATGTGCTTCTGATGGAAACAGATCAACTCGTTATTGTTGCAGGTGATCTGAACGCTAAGCACGTGCAGTAAAGCCGTGTTACCAACACGAATGGTAGCTCACTGGCAACACAGTGACAGGTATGAATACCAGGTATTGGTTCCAGGTGAGCCGACGTTTTTCGGTGCCGGTAACGGTAGACCTGATGTGCTTGACATTGCCCTAGTCAGGAATATCACCTGGGACTGGGACATGCACGTTCTCACCGAGTTGAGCTGTGATCACAACCCGGTTATTTTGACGCCAGGAGGTGGTCCACCGCCCCAGACAGATCGTCTGTGAACGAGATTGAACTGGAAGATGTTCAGTTCACTCCTAGAGACTGTATATTGCGCTCCTGAGAGAATGAATTCTCCACTTGAGTTGGATGAGGCCGTAGCGCGTTACGGGCTCACCATTAAAAATGCCTTGGTGGATTCCTCCCGCAGGGAACAAGCTCCCAAATACGATTATGAATTCCCGCAAAGGATTTAAAACCTACTACGTGAAAGAAATAGAAAAGGAGTTTGTTTCCTGCGGACAGAATCCGGGCTAATCAGTTGAATAGGGAGGTAAGAGAAAGTATAACGGAATTTAGGCATGAAAGATTCGGCAATATACTTGAAAATCTTGAAAACAACAATCAATTATGGAAACTTAGTAAAAATGTAAAGACTAAAAAAGCTGATCTTCCCCCTATTCAAGGTGAGGGCGGCATGTGCTATGACTCTGAGTCCAGAGCTCGATGAAAAGGCAATTCAGGCTGAACGAGCATCCAGATGATGATCTAGATCGAGACCTTCTGTTAAAAGTTGGGGTTCGTCGCACCTTAAGAGAGCCAAATCGGAGTGACATTCGTCCGGCTTCGCTGGATGAACTTAAGGCGCACATTAGAGGATTAAATCGCAGAAAAGCGCCTGGTTATGACGGAATGATTGAGTATTTTCCGGATAACCAGTTGCAGTCATTTTTGAACATAATAAAGAATTCGCTACGCCTTAAAAGAATTCTTCGAAGGTGGAAGCATGCCATCGTGGTGATGATTCTGAAGGAAGGACAAAGCATGACCTTCACACAAAATTATCATCCAATCAGTCCGCTTTGCAGTTCAGCTAAAGTGGCTGAGAAAATCGTCCTGGAAAGTCTCGACGATGAAGTGGAGGACAGAAATGTCCTACCGAATGAGCAGTTCCGCCGAGCTCACTCCACAGAGCTTCGTTTTCTGAGGCTGGTGGAAAATACGATTAATTCATTAAATACCAACAACATCGCCCATGTCATACTTCTTGACATCAGTAAAGCGTTCGATAGAGAATGGCATGAGAGCTTGCTTTCAAAATTGATAGACTTCAACTTGCCTCTGGGTCTGGTGAAGTAGCTGAAATCGTTTCTCATGGATAGGACATTCCAAGTCGAGGTCGACAATTGTCTCTCGGATTCGAGAGCAATATTGTCTCCTATGATCTACGCCCTTTCCATCAGACATACCCAGGAGTGAACACGTGAAGATCACCCTTTACGCTGATGATACGGCCTTACTTTATTCTTCAGCCGACCATCTGATGGGTGTCGTTTATTTGCAGAATGCATTAGACGACCTCCAGCAGAGGTATCTAGAGTGGATAAAGAGGGTGGATCCTGACAAAACGCAAAATCCCCGATGGGTCGCAAGAGAAACAACCTTGAGAGGGAGTGACGTCTCTGGAAGGAAGAAAGATTGGTTGGGGTCAAGTACCTCGGAGTTACAGTGGATCGCCGAATCACCTGGAGGCCACACGTTGAATTGATTGAATAAAATCCCTAAGAAAATTGTATCCCTCTATCCGTTAGTAAATAGGAAGAGCAAATGGTGTTCAGACCTGTCATTTTGTATGCCTCAGCCGCCTGGGGCCAGACCTTCAGAACGAGCATTTGTGTCCTGGAACGGGCGCAAATGAAAGTTCTGCGTATGATAACAGATGCTCCGTGGTATGGGCGGAACGAACAGATACTTGAGGACTTGAATCTGCCTTCCATCAGAAGTATCATCAGAGAACGCAAGTATTTGATTGTGCAATAGCCCACGAGAATCCTCTTGTGAGGGAAGCCACTGATTACAATATAGACGACCCCTCGCGCTTTAAACGTCCCAGGTACTCTCTGGAGTGACGGGCTATTTAATAATCCATACAGGGTAGTGGGAGCTGCATCCCATATGAAAATTAATATTTTTCAAAACTCCTAGATCAAAAATTATTTTTCTATTTTTGAGAATCACCACCATGACAAGGACTGAATATTCTTCTCTAGTCCTTGTCCAATCAAAATTTAAATTTCGTGAATGGCTGTGGCCCACTTGTTTTTATGTCGAAAGAATAAGAGCCTTCGGGTAACATTCGAATATAATAGTGATAGTAGATCCTGATATCACGCTTTAACAACCTTCCGCTTCGGTTACTGGTCACCGCATTGATAAGTTAACCTGTGAAGCAGATATCCCCGCCTTATAATTGTAGACGTAAATTGGAAAGAAATAAAGTATTTGAATGAGAAATCCTCTTGGCTTGTTATTATGTTGTGGTATAGTTAAGGCAGTCGACGTCCAGGCAATCAACCAGTTGAGGTCAAGTAAAGTCTGCCCTTCTGGTTTCCAGAGTTGAAGTTATTATATCAATCCCTAGAACGTCATATGTACACTGAAACTGCCTGGAGCTAGTGGCCTTTCCACTATAAAGAGAAGGTGGCCCGAGGCAACCCAAAAGCCCTCAATCAGCGCCAAACGTAGATTGCAGGGGAAAAGTTCCTTACACGCTATCAAAAAGTTCACGTTGATGCCAATAGTTGTTCCCTTAGAAAAGTAACATCAGGAGTACCCCAAGACTCAATCTTTGGTCCTCTCCTGTCTTTGTTATTCAAAAACAAATAACTGATAACCTTGGAACTATAAATAGCCTGTCAGATAAACACAACTTGAAACTCAATCCTGGCAAATGTCACGTTATGTTCTTCGGGAATAAAAATCGAAAGCAATTTGTTGAAGAACACCTGAAACTCAATATAGGCGACCAAATACTCAAATCGGTGGACTCCGCAAAAAACTTGGGTGCCATTTTCGATGAAGATCTTAAACTCAATGCATATATATATATCAAACAACTCTTGACAAAATACCATGCCACTCTCGAAGTTCCCTATCCACATAGACAAAGTTTGTCTCCCAGTACATAATAGTTATTTTATTGGTCCCTTTACCATTTAAGCACTATGTTTAAACGACATAATGGCGTTAAAGCCCTTATCCATACTTTATACTATTGACAGTTAATTCTTTCGTAACTAGCTGATTTCTGTGGAACGAGCGAAGCGAGTTCTGCAAAAGTAATCGAGTTACGAAAAATAGTGTTTCCCAACGTGTTTCACACAATATTTTTTCTAATTCTGAATATAATCCATTTTAATTCAAGTTGAGAATATAAAAAAAATATATTTAAAAAACCGAAGAACACGCTTCCAACGCACTAAAAAGTAAAGAATAATTTTAAAATTCAACGACTATGTCGAAAACATGGGGTGTTTTTTGGTTACGTATCTTTGAGAAATATAATACTTTTAGAGTAAGATCCCAGAGCTGGCAAACCTGCGACATTTTAGCAAAGCTGAAATTGAAAGTATGAATAGTGTGATATGTAGTTGAGAATGTATGCGTACATGCCAGCTTGAAAGCGGGGCCCTTTTACAAGTAGCAAGTACAAAGGTACATAAAAAACTTTTTCACTTTTGTTGAAGTATGGTAATGCGTTTGACAATTAATATCGTCCAGTTAGCCGAGCGGTCTAAGGCAAGAGATCTGAGCTCTGGGTCTCAAAAGTTAACGAAGGTTCGAATACCCACGCCTGATGATTTTATGTTTATTTTTCACTTAGACATTGGGAAATGATTTGTTTTAGGATGAATATTCATAAGAAAAAAAAAACTTCTTAATTTCGATGGGTAAAAGAAATCTCCAGGCGTGGGGATTTGAACCCTCGCTAACTTTTGAGATCCAGCGCTTAAATTTTTGTACCTACTACCTGTAAAAAGACCCCGCTTTCAAGCTAGCAAGTATACAAACGTTCTTAACTACATATCACACTCCTCATACTCGAACTTTCAGCTTTGCTCAAATGACGTAGGTCTGCCGGCTCTGGGATCTTTGACTATTTTAATTAATTTCGACAAAGCACCCCACGCTTTTTGGCATAGCCGTGGAATATTAAAATTATTTTTTACTTTTTAGTGCGTTGAAAGCGTGTTCTCATCCTTGGAGAGACTTCCATGGAAAAAACGGAAATCAATGCTAATATTAGTTTCTACCATACATATTGTGTATTGAATTCGAACAGAATTCTACCTTCATAATATGTACAGAGAATATAATAACAATGAAAAAGTACTTCAAGTAGTTCAGCTTTAAAATTAGAACAAATTTTATTCCTGTATTTGTTTCAACTAATGGTCAAATTTCAGTTTCACCAGTTGCGAAAAATGTTACTTTTCGCAACTGGCGATGAAAAGTAAGACATTTGATAACGTCTTCGAGTTTTGAAAAGTGTCACTTTAAATGTTAAAATAAAAAATATCACAAACGCTTATTATATCTGTTCTCAATTATGGAGACATTGTCTATGGCCCCTTCCTGGATTCGACTAATCAATCCAAAATACAACGCATACAAAATTATTGTGTTCGTTTCATCTTAGGGATACGTGAAGCTCTCGACAATCTTGGTTGGGTGTAAATATAATAATAAATCGTCTTTATTAATAAGAATATGGAGGAGAAAAAGAAAAAATTACATTTATGAGAGTGTACTATTTTGGCGGAGTATAGCTTAGAGCTACTCAAACACATATAAATCATTCTCTCAGATTTACAGACGGGGGAAAGCAGGTATATGATAATGAGTGGAACTTATGCGTAAATATGTACAATGGAGAGTAACTATGTTGGGGGCAGAGTTATTATCATTGGTTTATTCCTCAATAGGTCATAGGCGGAATGTGCGTTGTATTTGCATTTTAACTTGTTGATATTGAGAATTTCAACTTGCTCTGGTAGATTGTTGAATAAGTGAATTGAGTTGAACACAAAATATCTCCGAAACATGGAAGTGTGATGATGTGCATCGTCAAATTTATCCTGTATCTAACATTCCTGGAATGTATATTTCTGCGTGGAATCAGCTTACTTTTCAAAGCAGACGAGTATGGTGAATTCATTAAGTTAAATATAAAATTACCAAGGTGATGCAGTCTCCGGTTTTTCATATTCAGCCGATTTATTTATTTAAATTCCTAAGAAATTATGTCATTTTTTCTAATTCCATATACAAGACGGCAACATGAGATTTGGACCATCTGTATATCGTTTATGTCTGATACTAGAAGGCACGGGCCATATATAAAGTCACAGTAGTTAAAATGACTGAGTACTAGTGAGTCGCATAACATTTTTTGCAGCTTCATCCACAAAATATGGCGGTTTCAGTTATTAAATTTAAGAAATAAGAATGCTTTCTTAATTAGGTTTTTCAAATGGCCAGAAAATCTGAGTTCGGAATCGAGCTGCACACCTAAATTTCTTGCAGAGTCCACCATTCCCAAGATATGACCATCGATACTGATCTGCATATTTTCTTGAATAAAGTCCTTTTTAACTCGACTTCCAAAGTACTATCATGTTGTTTTTCCAATATTGAGTTGTAGAGATAGTTTTTTTATTTGACTGAGATCATCGATAATGAGAGTTTGTGGATTCAAGTAATCGTCAGAATCAAAATTATTATACAGTTGTGTGTCACCAGAATGAGCTTGAATTTTACAGTGTTTAACAGAAGATACTCGGCCGTGTAGATAATGAAAATGGGTGGTCCAAGTCTCTATTCTCAGGGAATATAACTATTGTAACATTACTTATTCAATACTTAAACTGAACAGCCTGTTCCCCTTTTCAATGAATTGAAAATAAGTTTAGAACACCATTGCCTTAATTTTCGAACTAACCAAAACCTTCACATCCCTCGTCATTCGTCAGCCATTTTCAGGAGATCCTTCTCTTACCTATCTGTTTTTGCCACAATACGATTATAGAAGACTTTATTTAATTCGCCAAATCTACTTTTGAAATGAAACTTTAGCAAAGCTCAATACGTAATTCAATTGAATTAACAACTATATATATATATATATATATATACATATATATATATATATATATATATACTAGCGGACCCGACAGACACTGTCCTGTCCAAATTTTTACAACATTTTTGTTCCCTAAAATGTTTTTCCCGAAAACTCTCGTCTTCGTAGAATTTCTTTTTTTCTATGTTTTCCTTTATGTTGTACCATCTAGATTATGCTTTTGACTCCTTCCGCTTCCTGTTGTCCCGTTATCTCGCTTTCTCGTTATCCCGTTATCCCATTTTCCTGTTACCCCTTTTATTCTTCATCTCGTTATCCCGTTATCCCGTTTCCCGTCATCCCCTTATCCTGTCATCCCGTTTTTTCGTTATCCCGTTATTTCTGTTATCCCGTTATCCCATTATCCCGTTTTCCTGTTATCCCATTTTTTCTTTATCCCGTCATCCCGTTTTCTCCTTATCCCCTTACCCTGTTATCCCGTTTTTCCGTTTTTTTGTTATCCCGTTATTCTCGTTATCCCGTTATCCCGTTTTCCTGTTATCCCTTTTTTTATTAATCCCGTTATTCCGTTTTCCCGTTATTCCCTTATCCTGTCATCCATCCCGTTTTTTCGTTATCCCCTTATTCCCGTTATCCCGTTATCCCGTTTTCCTGTTATCCCGTTTTTTCTATAAAAAAAAATAGGGGTTGATCGTAGAAGGGTGAAAATTTGGGGTTGTATGTATTTTTGAATGCTGTATCATAAAAAAATTTAAACATTTTTTTTTCTGGAAAATGAAAAAAAAATCAAGGGTTGGACCACCCTTAACATTTAGGGGGATGATTTGTGAATCTAAACCATCCAGGGCGCCACCCAAACGCATACAAAAAAATGTATTCCAATCGGTCTAGCCGTTTATGATACCGACTGCAGCGCCATCTGCCGGGCTGATTTGTGAATGCGAACCATCCAGGGCGCCACCCGAACGCATACAAAAAAAATTCATTCAAATCGGCCTAGCCGTTTAGGAGGAGTTCAGTGACACACACGTACAGTAGAATTATATATACAGGGTGTAACTGAATAAGTGTAAAACATTTAAGGAGGTGATTCCTCATCGAAAAAAAGATAGGATCTTTCATATAAAGAAACTTCATTGGAGCATCCCTTGTTAAGATACAGCCCCTTAAAGGGGGTACATAAAATTTGTATGACAATTTTTTTCACAAGCACTGAAAAAGTTACAATATTGAAATTAACCTGACGTTTTGTACTACCAAAAAGACACTTAGCCAGTAATTTATTTGGTTTACCCCATGGTTGTAAGGGGTGAAAAACGCAACCCCTAAAATTTATTTCCAATGTAACTTTTTGTCTTATTATTTGTTTACCATTTAAAAATTCATTTCCGATAGCCTGTTTCATTCTAAACAAAAAATGTCTCTTGGGCTCAAAATAAACCAGTAAGCAGCAAAACATTATTTTACGAACAACTACAGAGATACATCGTCATAAATGCGAACTGGATTTATTGTTATTTTGTAGTTAGTACCTGCATTAAACGATTAAAGGGTAATAAACAAAACTAAGTTATTAATAACAAAACACACAACATGTAGAAATCATAGTGAATGTTCAATATGTCTACCTTCAAACATTACGCATGCGTCTAGACGTCGGCGCATTGAGCCACGTATTCGCTCAAATATTCCTGGAGTCTCTTGATTACCCTGCACGCATCGATGATGCGGTTTCTTAAGTCCTCTACATCGCGAACAGGAGTACGATATACCAAATGCTGTGAATGGCCCCAAATAGAAATCGAGAGGATTGAGATCCGGGGATCGAGCGGGCCATTTATGTGGTCCTCCTCGACCTATCCACTGATTTGCATATGTTTCAGTTAAATGCTGACGTGCTACTTGACTAAAATGGGCGGGAGCCCCATCATGCATAAAAACATATCCCTTCTGACGCCCAAAGGAACTTCCTCCAGCAGTACTGGATGCACTTCTCTTAAAAATTGAACGTATGCCTCACCATTTAATCGAGGAGGTAGAAAATGAGGCCCAATTAAATCATCCCCAATAACCCGAGCCACACGTTAAGAGAAAACTGTTCTTGATGGCTAGTTTCGACAATAGCGTGAGGGTTTTCATCAGCCCATATGTGGTAATTATGAAAATTAATAATCTTGTCCGAGAAAACTACATTCGTCTGTGAATTCTATCGTCTTCAGAAAGTCACAATTTCTTCTAATCATTTCCAGCATCCAATTGCAAAATTCAAGACGGTTCGGAAAGTCTCGCGGTAACAGTGCCTGTACTCGTTGCAGATGGTAAGGGTATAAGAGTTGTTCCTTTAAAATTCGAAATACCGTCATATGATCAACATTTAGCTGGAAAGCAATCTTTCTAGTACTGGTAGTAGGTTGTTCTTCAATCAAATTAAGTACTGCTTCCTCAGCTGTGGTGTTCGTATTTCTCGATGGCGACCACAATCCTGCGTTCTTTGTCGAATGAACCATATTCTCGTAATCGTTGATGAAGTCGAGCAAATATTCTATGTGAAGGATGCTGCCGTTGAGGATACATTTCAGCATATCTTCTAGAAGCTTCTAACCCATTCCCTGCGACAGACCGTAAACGTAATGCATATCAGCCATTTCCTCATTTGTGTATGCCATTTTATTAACAAGTGAATTATTAAAGTAACAAATTAAGAACAGAACAACAACACACAATTAGTATTAATTCAATTTCGAAAATTCCCAAACTGACAGCATCATACCAATTTAATTGTCACTATCGCTAATAGCGACCTACTAGATAGATTAGTTTCGTATTTTCGCATTTATGACGATGTATCTCTGTAGTTGTTCGTAAAATAATGTTTTGCTGCTTACTGGTTTATTTTGGGCAAAAACCCAGAAGACATTTTTGTTTAGAATGAAACAGGCTATCGGAAATAAATTTTAAATGGTAAACAAATAATAAGACAAAAGTTACATTGGAAATAAATTTTAGGGGTTGCGTTTTCACCCTTACAACCATGGGGTAAACCAAATAAATTACTGGCTAAGTGTCTTTTGGTAGTACAAAACGTCAGGTGAATTTCAATATTGTAACTTTTTCAGTGCTTGTGAAAAAATTGTTATACAAATTTTATGTACCCCCTTTAAGGGGCTGTATCTTAACAAGGGATGCTCCAATGAAGTTTCTTTATATGAAAGATCCTATCTTTTTTTCGATGAGGAATCACCTCCTTAAATGTTTTACACTTATTCAGTTACACCCTGTATATATATATATATAAAGATATATATATATATATATATATATATATATATAAAGATTTCCTTCAGATACATTTTTATTGAGACCAATTTCCTTGAAAAAGTGTTGCGACTGAAGCATTTTTACAATAATCATCAGAGAGGAGTAATTCCAGAACAATGAATGGATCATCAAATTTTTCTGTAGTTTGCTTACAATTGTGTAACACTGTTAATGTCAGGCATAAGAATATTAGAGGTATTCTACAGCTTCATTCCAGAGAAGTTTTATTTTTAATTCTATCGAAATATAGTACTTATTCGTTTCTAAGTTGCGAAAATATGAGAGGTGAATTAGATACTTACTAATTGGTCTCCCAACCATTTTTTCGTATTTTCCGAGTTCATAACGTCTGATAATCGTCGCTCTTCGATCCTGAACTCTGAAAATTACAAAAAAAAATTGCAAGACAAAGGACCTCACACCGCATCAATGATAAATTGGCTTTCGGTGAATTTGCTCGATTTTTTTAAATATTGCAGAACTCGTGATGCTGATCAAATGTCTCCATTTCACCACCGCTCTAAATTCAACAGCTTAGATTATATAGGGTGCTATAGATAACTTTCCCAAAATTTCAAATGGCCATTGTGAAGAGAATTTTTCGAATGTATATACCAAATCGAGTATGCATCGATAGTTCATACAGCCGATTTGAATACACTATACAGAACAATGATTCCTGCTCGTACAGACGATATAAAGGATGACTCCAAAAATTGAGCAGTGGTATTTCATTCATTTACAGAAATTTTGTAGGATACCAATATCAATTGCGATTGATGATATTAGCATCTCCTGAATTAAACTGACATATCTATTATATATTTCTCATGAAACTGCACCAGTCCTGCTTATTGATATATCCAAATGCCTGAAATTCCGGAAAAGTCCGTTACAAACTCGATCGCTCACGGTGAAAGTTCACTCTGCAGATACATAAAATATACAGGGTGGATCAAAAACTAGTGTCCTCTACTGATGATTTCCTTGAAGTAGTTATGATTGATACTGATGTCATTGAAGCATTTCCACAAATATATGTTCGACACACATTTGTTGAAAGATTTTGAACAATTTTCTCTGAAATATTTTGAATGATATATATAAACCTATATATACTACGAGTAGTAGAACGACTCAAGTGAAAGTAACAGAATCTCGAAAAATATAAAAGAAAACAAAATCATTGAATAACAATATTATAGGTAACTGAATATGCTCATATTTCATTACAAAAAATGTTTCGTACCTATACAGAGTTTATCACATTCGCGTAACAACAATCAATTTCAATATTCCTTGGAGAATTTCTGGATTCTAGATATATGTTGCAAATGGAATTTATGAATTAACAACAATTGACTTCCCACCTATGACTAGCAAAACTACCAATTCGCAAAACATACTCGTTACTCGAATTCACACCTCAATTGGTGAAATGTCGATTGATTGGTAATTGAAACTTCCTGTATTTGGAAAGGAATTCATGTTTAGTAGCCTGGAATACATGTTTAGTGAACCATTTGTGTCCAATATAATCTCATATAAATGCTTTCTTCTCCAAGAAAACATATGGACTCACACTTTACATTCGTAAGCCTATGCCATAAAATGTTCACTCTAAGTCATGTATTCTCTCCCGACACTAAGTTCATTGGAAAAGTACCCACTCTTGGAGAGGAGATGGACTAGCTACAACTTCAGTTTGGTCAGAATGGCTCTGATTTGGAATGACATATAGCAACCATATCCATTTGTTTAACAGATACTGAATTGTCATTTTGAAATCATTGAAATCATATCAATTATTGGAAAAATGGCTAATCGTCACCGATTGAAATGTTTTATGTGTGATGTTATATTCAATACACAAAATATGGCGCGACTAGATGGAGGACCAAATGAATTGAAACAAGAAATTGCCATTGGGGACTTCCACATGTCGCAGAAATGGATGGAAATAGAATCTGTTTGACATGCAACCAATCAATTATTCAAAAGAATCATCACCTTCAAGGAGATCCAGGATATTTGAGATTGAATATTCTAACACAACCCTCAAGGCACACGTGTCTCATTTGCAATAATGTATCTGATCTTCAAAGACTCACAATAGAATGCAGAGTCAACGTGTTAATAAATCAGAATATCTATATACCAGAAAATACCCGTTCCTGTAGAAATCATCTTGATGATCGTGGGTTTTCATTTCCCACCCTACAGATAGGCTTATGATATGCCAATAGACATTACGCTCCGAAAGGTAAGGAACTTCAATAAATTTTAAACGAACTCAGAACTGCCGCTAAGCGTAAATTAGATTACGTAGACGAGAATAGTGTTTCTGATGAAGAATTCGAATCCATTGCTCCGCTAACAAAAGAACAGTTTAGTGACTAATATAATCACTGTGTATCTGTACCAAGACAAGATAGAAGTGAGATACATATTTCTAAAAAAGATTTGTTGGTATTCTTATGCAAACTCTGACAAGGTATTTCTGATGAATTTTCAACCATCATATTCAGGCAACAAGTTCAGTGATAACTAAAGTGCAAGAATCTTTGATGACTCGTTTCGTACCCGATAGTATAGGATTCACCGTAATAGCAAGAGAACAATTCATAGAACGACGTGTTAGTGTTTTTGCGAATCAATTGTACAAACCACAACCCAATGGATATAGATGGTACTTATTTGTATTCCGACAAAAGTTGCAACTTCCGGGTATTACGACAATCATATTCTCAACACAAAGGTAGACATTCAATCGAACCAGTCCTACTTGTGGGTACTGATGGTTACATTTTGAATATTCAAGGCCCATATTCCGCAGATTCGGGAAATAATGATGCACGCATACTGCAGAATGAATTAAGTGTAGATGTCAATCAAATGAGAAGATGGTTTCATCCAGGTGATATTTTTATTGCAGATAGGGGCTACCGAGATGCTTTTCCTTTTCTTCAGAATATCGACATTCATTGGGAAATGCCTTCAGTTCTACCTCGAGGTCAAAGACAACTATCAACTGACGAAGCCAACAAGTTCAGAATCATAACAAAAACTAGATCAATAGTTGAGGCACGGAATGGTCGTTTAAAGACTATGTTCAAATTTTTTCATCACAAAATTGAAACACATCATATTAAAAATATGAAATGTTTCCTACAAATAGCAGGTGCAATAATAAATAAGTACCATCCGCTCATTCAATTGAGAGATGCCAATCTAGAATTAGCCAATATAATGTTGGAAAAGGCTAATAGAGTCAACGTAGTTCAAGCCAGAGTTGAAGCAGAAAATCTGGATATGAGACGTGGTCAGTGGACATTACTTACACAGAATCATTTCAATGAATTCCCAAGATTATATTTACAATTAGTACGATATATAACTGTTGGCATATACCAGGTAGAATTGGCAGCATCGTATATGCAAGATACTGTAAATCATCATGATGAAAATAAATTTCAAATGGATGCAAATACGGATGAGCGTGGATTTTAACGAATGGGAATTCATTCAAGATTCCGTAATGCCACCAAATATCGATTATTCATAGCATTAGAAGCAAATGTAGAGGATATTGAACAAATCAATAGTGTTGTCGATGTTATATTTGGATATTATTGCACTTGTGAAACTGGAGCCAGGACCATTGGATGTTGTGCCCATGTGGCCGGTTCTATCTGGTACTTTGGCTACGCACGTCAAGAATAGTATATAAGGTATCTATCAAATGCCCTTCTCATCCATATAGAGGATGCTAAACATAGAGAGGGACAAGTTAATCAGGTGTTCTGACTCATCCTTTTCTATACATTGTTCATGTCATCATTCGTTTTAGTTTTTCATTGGTACCCTGTTATATATTGTTTTATCCACAGTTTTGATATTGAAGTAGGTAATATAATACATCATCAATCAAGATCAGTTGTCCGGCGGTGAGCCCAAGGTTTCCAACAGGATGTCATCTGAAACTTGAATAATTCTGGATTTCTTGTCGTTCTCCATTAGCAATCTATATATTCCATATAGATTGGAATGGAATTTTAATGGAATATGAGCATATTTCGTTTCCTATTTTGTTGTAAATCAATGTTACTGTTTTAATCATTTACAATATTTCCCGAGATTATTCTACCATCATTCGAGTTATTCTACGAATCGTAGTAGATAAAGATTATTTTCTAATAATATTGTCCAGAATCTTTCGGCAGATGTGTGTCGAACATAATGTATTTCTGAAAATTCTTCAATAACATCAATATCAATCATAACTACTTCAAGGAAATTATCAGTAAAGGACACTAGTTTTTATCCACCCTGTATATTTTATGTATCTGCAGAGTGAACTTCCACTATAAACGATTGAGTTTGTAACCGACTTTCACGGAATTTCAGGCATTTGGATATATCAATAAGCAGGACTGGTGCAGTTTCATGAAAAATACATGATATATATGCCAGTTTAATTCAGGAGATGCTAATATCATCATCGCAATTGATATTGTTATCCTACAAAATATCTGAAAATGATTGAAACTCCACAGCTCAATTTTTTGGAAATCACTGAAAAACTTGCTATCCTTGGACTCGCCACGTATCGTCTGTACGTGCAGGAATCATTGTTTTCTATAGTGCATTCAAATCGGCCGTATGAACAAATAATAAAATCAGATGTGGAATCATCTGCAACTGAAAGATAAAGAAAGATGAACTTTAGTCACTAAAAATAACTTCATTTTGATCGTGGATTTTTCAATTAACAGAAAAATATTTCTATCAATATTCAATTGAGAATGTTTCCCTTTTCAACGGCCATTTGAAATTTTGGAAAAGTCACCTTAAGCACCCTATATAATCCAAACTGTTGAATTTAGAGCCGTGGTGCAATGGAGACATTTTGCTGATCAAATGTCTCTCGCGAGTTCTGCAATATATAAAATTCGAGCAAATTCACCGAAAGCCAATTTCCCATTGATGCAGTGCGAGGTGCTTCATACCTAATTCACTTCCCAAATTTTCGCCACTGAGAAACAAATTAGCTCTACATCTCAGGAATTCCTATAAAAAAATGTTCAAAACTGAAATTCGTATCGGTTCAGATCATGAGAGATTTCATTGAAGTCATAGGAATTTCGAATGCAAAATGTTAAAGAATCGTATTATAAAATGGTCATCATCATGATTGTTAATTCTTTATTTTTTAATCGGGTTGAGGTTAGATGTAAGATTAGTTCGAGTCTAATCTCGCCCACACTTGATTGCTAAATTAATTTTTTTAATTGTGTAATCCAAATTAATTAAATGATTAAAATGAAGGTGATTTATTTGTTTGAAATGTTCATGAAATCAATTGAGAATGTTTTCCTCTTCGAAGGTGATTTATTATTATTATTATTAATTATCATTATATGAATATTTATTTTTCATTCAACCCACCTGTACAGTCAATGCGGATGAAGTTTTCGAACCATTGATGATTTTGATCCTTTGTAAATATCCTAATGGTTTTTTAATTCAGAGAATGTTGAAATGCATCTCGAAAAGCACTCACTTATTTATATTGTTTTCACGTAAAATATCACAATATCACTGAAAGTCACAACTTTTATCGAACACTAACGATAAAAAATTCCCAATCTCAAAATTCACTACCAATGTCGATGTATCCGATCGGTATTTCTAATAATTTGCTTCGCGGTACTAACAAAAAAGGATGATGCTCCTGATATGATATTGAAAGTAAACGAATTAGATCATTTCTATATTTGCTGTCATGTCATATCTATCGCATCGTACTACACGTCATATCTATCGCATCGTACTCACGAAAGTTGTCTACTTCAAGTCAAGTCAATATTGACTTATGGCATAATAATTGAAAAAGAAATTAAGATAGTCACGTTTTCAATATTCACACTATAAATTTATTTGAATGATACATTTCACATGAAAGGATTCTCGTCCAAATACTGATAGTTTATTCGATAATAAATCCTGATATGACATGAGCATTAGTTCTGAAATCAATATTGTTTAGAATTAAAAAATACAAAAGCAAAGTTTCAAATATAAAATAATATCAAGATGAAAATCTTGATTGAAGCCCGGGACTCGGAGTGCTGGCGCATTTGCTGTTTCAGTTGGAGGAAAACCCGGAAAAACCCACAACACCATCAGAAATCAGATCATCAACTTTCTCATAGAAAAAGACACATGCTTCCTGGGAGCTGAGAGAATCAATCTTGGAAAATACACGGCAGTGTGCCAACAATTAGAATAAGGGTGTTTGCAATATGCAGTATAGTGTTCATTGGAAATGCTGCCGCTATGATTAGATATGGCGTAGATATTATGAAGAGTATTCATTCCATCCTGAGCAGAATATTGGTCCAAATTCAAATTTTGTTTGGGAAAATTAATCACATTGTCCAATTGACTGCCATCAGTCGAAGAAACACGTTTCAAATGTATAACTAACATTTTTGGAAATGTTTGTATACGAATAATCTTTTTGAATTCCCTTTTCATTCCACAAGTTGAACAGTATGGGCTCGTATCGTTAGTCAAAGTCTCCTCTTCTGTCAACAGTTCAATACATTGTGTTAAATTCACGACTTCGTTTGGCAAGTCTGGAATAGGGATTGAAAGTACCCAGAAAGGTTCAAAAGTAACGGAGCAGTAATTACAAAAAGTACATCTCAATATAGACTTCATCTGACCGGCAAATGTATCCACAATTTTGGAATTATGAAGAAATGGAAGCTTTCTGATTATCATTCGTGATAACAAAATCGTTTGGTGATGGATGAATCTCTGCACTCGCCTTGTTTGAATCTTCATGTAAACCCACCAGAAGATATCTTAGAAATTCTTCCGAATCTGCTGGGACGTTATGATCGAAGGAAGGAGCAACATTTCTGAATAGACGGACGAAATGTGAAGTATCCACCATTTTTCGAGAAGAATCAGGACTCCAGATATTTTCCATCAAAGATATAAAAGATTTCACTGAATTTCCTTTTATTCTTCATGTAGTAGTATTTAAATCCTCCATACAAAAACCATTCTTGAAAAATTCCAACAAAACCTTGGTGTTCGAGAGACACTGGATCATGCTATTCATAAAACAGATATTTCCTACATTCTTCAATCCTCTTAGGCCAAATGTAGAAATGGAGTCTCTTGTTGGTATGGCATGCTCACTCATGTTTAACGAAGAATCCATAGGTTCATTGATCCTGTAATTCGAAGAAGGTGATAGAGAAACTGGTATTGATTTTTTGGAAAGTACTGAGTGATTATCTTTGATAACTGATATGTATCTCGTAGGAAAATTGGGACGATAAAATAATTCATCCAGTGGATGCGATAGAGGAATTGTACCCATTACAGAAGAAGCATTGCCCCTTTGAATTGCTATACTAATTCTTTGTATCAAAAATGACGTTGAACGTTTATCTTTTGTAGCGCGGCCCACTCTCCTTCCAATTTCATGAATAATATATTGTTTAGAATTTGTCAATGTCACGTCCTATATTCTAGGTAAAAAGTCATTTGAACTGCAATTCTCAACTATTAATAATCTAGAATAGTCATAAATAGATGATTTTGATTTTGTGCCAGCAGAGTAAGATAAAAACTAGCATTGCGATGTAATTTTTTATGGTCGATAAGATCCCTTATAAAACTGTTGGTGTTATATGAATCCTCTTGTACTTGCGTCTGCGCCTAAGATATACCCACTGAAATCTCCAACCAGCAGGTGTTGTCCCAAAATATATGGTTTTCCTAAAATACACAAGGAGGGAGTGCCCTTGAGACCAGTAGTACCATGTACAGGGACACCTTCGTATTCATTAGCTAAACACATTAATGAAATATTACACAGCCTATTTCCAGACTTCAAATATCATATAACTAATACATTTTCAGCAGTAGAAAAAATAAAAATATTTTTTTGCTAATAATTTCATTTTAATCTCTCTGGATATAGTTTCACTTTTTCCAAACATTTCAAAAAAACTTATTATTGGAAATTGTCGATGAATTTTGGCCTAGTCTGGAAGTGATGACCAATATTCATTCAGATCAATTTTTAACCATCATCAACTATATATTTGACTCGAGTTATTTCAAATTCAATGACATATGCTATCAACAGCTGGATGACACAGCAATGGATCGATGAGCTGCCATTTGAAGTACCATTTTTATTCTGTTACGTTGATGACATTCTGACAGCTGTCCCCCGACAAAGTAAAGAAGAGGTATTGACTGTTTTCAATAATTTCCACCCAAACATTCAGTTTACTGAAAACGAGAAAAACAACTGAATTCCCAAAAAAAATTATTGGTATTGGACAGAAAAACAACTGACCTACGTCTTTGTTAACGTTTCGCGATTTATTTCGCGCGTCTCCAGAGATAAAATGTGATGTTCGGATGATGCCATTTTTCCGAATAGTGATAGGCCTCTACAATCATGTTTATGTTGTTTTATTCTCTTTTCCAATAACTGCCGTGTTTGTCCAATTCATACCTTTTCGCAGTTAACGCATTCAATTTTGTATACTTCATTCGACTGTAACTCTTTAGGTAATTTGTATTTGACTTTTGGGAAAATTGTTTTTAAAATGCATTTTCATTTTACAGTGCTATTGATAATTGTTTCTTGCTTCTTCCGAGCTAAAATAATTAAAAAGAAAACAATATGATAATATTTCACAAAAACACTGACACAATCTACCTCAACTGTGAATACGGGTAAACTCACCCCAGGCGTAATTAACGGTACATAGTACTAAGTCCTTATTGATTGTGATATTGCATTGTTGAAATAGTTGGATATGGATCAATAAAAAAAAACAAAGCGGCTGGTAGAATTCAATTCGCATTGGAAAATGAAAAAGGTAATAGGATACCTTTTTTTCACACTCTTATGATAAGAAATGAGGATGGGAGTTTGTCCAGCAATTGGTACATGAAACCCAGTAACTCAGGCAGACTTCTCAATTTTTTAGCACATCATCCTTTTGCCCAAAAAACAGCTATCATTAAAGGAATGAAACACAGAGCCCTCGCTCTCAGTGATGATAAGTTCCGCGAGGAAAACCTCACAAAAATAAAAATGTTATCTAAAAATCAATATCTCAAAGCACTAATCAATAGAATCCTACATAACCGTCCGAACTCAAACACTAGCACTGTTTCCACCAGAGGGAATTAAAATATTTCAAATTTACTTACTTAAAAGGGTTATCAGAGAAACTCAGCAAAGTATCACAAGGGGAACAACTATCAATAGCACTGTGCAATGAGAATTAATTGAAAACTATTTTCCCAAAAGTCAAAGACAAATTACCTAAAGAGGTACAAATGTAGAATACAAAATTAAATGCGTTAACTGCGGAAAGGTATACATTGGACAAACACGGCAGTTATTGGGAAAGAGAGTAAAACAACAAATGATTGTAGAGATCTATCACTATCCGGAAAAAGAGCATTCTTCAGAAATCACCATGATCTGGGTGACAACAGGTTGATTTGAGAAATGATCCATATTAATCGCCACAGAAATTCAGTAATCAGGCATACAGATATCGAATATCTCGGCAGAATATACAACAACATCATTGACTCATCAATTACTTGAACGTCCAGAAAACTGGAAGAGAATTTGTGATATCTGTTTATAGTGTGGACATCAATCAATCAATCAATCAAATATACTTTATTGTCCGAAGATATATACATCTCATTGACAAAGTCTGGAATCCTAAATTTAAAAGGTAAAAGGTACAAAGGTAAAAAGGCAAAAAGTTAATAGTGCCAATATACACACAAACGTTAACAACAGTTTTTTGACAATACACAAGATAGTAAATAAATAATACAAATAAAAGATTAGTGTCGACATTAACTAATGATTTAAAAATAAAATGGAAAATCTAAAAGGTTGCATCTTACTTGATCACATTAATTACAGTCTAAGTTAAATTGATCTTCGTAAAATTCCTCTGTAGTATAATAGGCCCTCACAACCAAGAACTCTTTCACTTCTTTTCGGAATCTAAATACACTTTGTATTTCTTTTATATTGCTGGGTAGGTGATTAAATAATTTTTTGCTCTTGTAAATAAGGGAATTTTGAGTAAGAGCTGACGTAGGGACGGGTAGAGCAATATGGTGTCTTGAACGTGTATTATATACTGAAGAGTTGTTTATTTCATTTCTGTATTTCTTGTGAATTAGACATACTGTCTCTAAAATGAAAAGAACTGCCAGTGTTAAAATCCTTTGCTCTAAAAACAATGGTCTACATGAATCGCGGCATTTGGCTTTACATAAACATCTAATGGCTCTTTTTTGGAGGGTAAAGACCCTTTCAAACAGTTGATGCGAACATATACCCCAAAGGCATATGCCATAGCGTAGATGTGACTCTACTAATGGAAAATAAACCTTCCTTGCATTAGCAATATCCAGTTCGTGAGAAACACTACGTACGGCAAAGCAACCCGATGCTAATCTTTTGCACAACTTGTTAATATGGCTTTCGAATCTTAACTTTTCATCAATAAGTAATCCCAAAAACTTATTTTCCGCGGCATTGCTAATTATTCCATCATCTAATGAAACCTCCCTGATGTTACATCTGAATGATACGATGTTCGTTTTGTTGACATTGAATGATAGGAGATTTGCATCGCACCACTCTTTCACCCTTATTACATCCACACTGATGTGATCGAATAGATCGGTAATTGATTTATCATGCCATAGGATAGTGGTGTCATCCGCAAACATTGTTAATTTACCCTGGATGTCCAACTGATTCAGATCGTTGACATACAACAAGAATAACAGAGGTCCCAGAACCGAGCCCTGTGGGACACCAGAGTTGACAACACATTCATTGGATTCAATTCCATTAAGTGAGACATTTTGGCGACGTTCAGTTAAGTAAGATCTAAACCAAGACAATGCATTGCCTCTGAATCCATATATTTCAAGTTTTTTCAGCAGTATTCTGTGATTTACGCAGTCAAACGCCTTAGATAAGTCACAAAAAACTGCCGCAGCTGCCTCTCTATCATTCAGATTAAGGTAAAGATTTTCTAGAAAGGAAAAAATTGCATCATTTGTGCTTTTGAGGCTTGGAAGCCAAACTGATTGGAACTTAGTATGTTAAACTTGATCAGGAAGGATGATACCCTTATTTTACCAGTTTTCTATTATTTTTGATAGGATTGGTAACAGGGATATCGGTCTAAAATTGGCAGGGACATCATGATCTCCGCCTTTATATAGTGGAATTACTGTGGCAATTTTTAAACAGGCAGGAAATGATCCTTGGGAGAATGAAATATTATCCCACCCAGAAAAACTTTGTTTTTTATTTCTCTGAAAATTAATTTTATTTCCTGAATGTCCGTGGGTTCAAAAAAGAAAGAATCTTGAACAGATATTTTTTTTAAGTATATCATTGGATCAGTTTTCACAGTAACATTCTCAGATAGTTTTGCTGCCACTGAACAATAGAAGGAGTTCAGTTCGTCAGAGCTCAAGTTTGTTTTCGGTGGGTTTGCTTTAGGTTTTCCTCTTAGTTCATTGATAATGGCCCATGACATGAACCTGATTTTGTTTGAAAGGTTTATGTACATCAAGTTATTTGTAGTTAACAAGTATTTATTATATATATTTTTTATTTGTAATGTTTTTTATCCCTATTTTTATCATTGTCGTTACTTATAAGTTTCATTCACACTTTAATGTTAGTCATCCGTCGACCAGCCTCTTTGAAATATTTCATTTTTATTTTATTGATCCATATCCAACTATTTCAACGATGCATTGTCACAAAGCACATCAACAAGTTCCTAAGTACTATGTAGCGTTAATTACGCCTAAGGTGTGTTTACTCGTATTTACAGTTGAGGTGGCTTGTGTCAGTGTTTCGGTGAAATGTGAAATATTAGGATTTGTTTTCTTTACAATTATTTTAGCTCTGAAGAAGCGCGAAATGAATCGCGAAACGTTAGCAAAGACGTAGAACAGTTCTTTTTCTGTCCAATACCCAGAATTTTTTTTGCGAATAACTACGATATGGATATAATCAAAGTATTTACAACTGTATTCCGTTTCTCGATACATTAATAATACAGCAATTGGTATATAAAACCTAGTAATCCTGGAAGAATTCTCAACTTTTATTCGAATCACCCTTTCCCCCAGAAAACGTTTATCATAAGAAGTTCAAAACATAGAGCCATCTCCCTGAGTGATGGAAGATTTCATGTAGGTAATCACAAGAAAATAAAATATGTTACTTCAAAATCGATATCCCAGATCTCTTGTTAATAGAATTCTGCATAATCGTGCCAACCCAATTATCAATACCGATAATACAAATACAAAATATTTCAGATTGAAGTATATTGAAGGATAATTATCAGCGGAAATCAGCAGGGATCTACAGAATGACCAACTATCTATCCTGTACAATTAAAATAATATGATAAGAATCCTTCCTAAATTTGAAGATGGGTTGCCTAAAGAGTCACTGTCAAATTTAGTTAACAAAATCGAGTGCGTAAATTGTGATAAGATATATATATAGGACAAATAAAATTATTATTAGAGAATTGAGTGAAACAACACAAAAACGACTGCAGGAACCGCGCTATCAGAACACCACCATCATAATTTTGATTCAAAAGTATAGTTTTCCCAATATCAATTGCAGAAGCATAAAAAAGTCTTGCGGCGAAATTCTGTGAGCAGCAGTGGCGGAGATAACTAATTTTATTTATATATTTTAATATCCTAAAACGTATTTCCATCGGCACACACCAAGACCACAGACGCTACTGGTTTTTAATCTTTCAGAGCTATTAAAACACAAATATAACGTGATTTACGACCTTCCATCGTATAGACACACCTGCAAGCATTGATGTCCGACTTGATTGGCCCAGACGAATCGGTTGTAGAACAGGACAGCAGTCACTCAAGTCCACGTTGACCAGCGGGCTCTTCGTGCCGACGGAGACTGTATACAAGTAGTACAGATTATGTTTCGTTCCGTTTCTTCGCATATACGCTCGTGTTAGCGAAGTGAGTTTTTATTTGCTTCCTATAGAAATAGCTTCTGCAATTGATATTGGATGGACTGTACCAACTAGCGTCATTTATGTTTTGATAGGTACGACGCTCATTCTTTCAACAGTGGGTAGTTCTCATCGATATCGATAAAATAGTTCATCAACAATTTCCTGTGAAAACAAAGAGAAAAAAGTTACTCATACTTATTTGAGTGAAATTCACTTTTCGAGTTGATATACCTACCAACTAGCGTCATTTATGTTTTGATCGATAAGAGATTCATTCTTTCGACAGAGGGTAGTTCTCATCGATATCGATAAAATTATTTCATCAACAATTTTCTGTGAAATCAAAGAGTACTTACTTAAGTGTTACTTTAAGAATTATTTTTACTTTTCGGGTTGATATACCTACCAACTAGCGACATTTGTGTTTTGATCGATACGGGACTCGTTCTTACGACAGTGGGTAGTTCTCATCGATATCGATTAAATATTTCATCAACAATTTTCTGTGAAATCAAAGAGTACTTACTTAAGTGTTACTTTAAGAATTATTTGGAGTAAATGCTTTCATTCTTGAAGTGAAAACAACAAAACGGGGCATTTACTTGAAGTACAGGCAAATACTCTTTTTAATCATACCACCCATCGTATCGACAAAAGATATCACCAATGTTAATGCTAAACAGCAACTAAGGCAGCAAATCAGTGACAAAATATGGAAAATAGTCGGAGAGAAGGAACTCATGCATCACTAATGCCCAATACCCAACACCCGCTTTCTAGAATTACTATTATCAGGCAACACTTTATTTGGCGTAATGAAGAGGGCGAATTGGATTTCTCATCGAGAGTGATGCTCCACCGATAGAGTGCACTGATAACAGCCTGCTAATCCGATTCGAATGTGAACAGTCGTGGCGGAAATCTGATATTCTTATCTGCGATGTGCATTTGTTCAATTACGTCATAACCATTACGCTCGTCACCGAAGAATGCTTCCCTGCTGGCGACCCCTTTTTATGTCAGATTTTTATGTTGGGATTGTAGGATCGAAATCGTCTTGATGTGGAGAATTTCGGAAACGAAACATGATATAAGGTGAGTGCGTCTCTATTTTCGTCAGCAGAAGCCATTGGCCTACCCGTTTTTTCAGAAGCTTTTATTTAGTTTCATTTATTCTGTTTATGCTATAAAAATATATACAGTGCGCGGCAAAATTATGGAATAAATTCGATTGTTCTAAAACTGTCGAATTTTGAGAAATATCCTGAAATACGTTGATTTTCTTTTTTTAAGTGTCTCTTGTGAAAGGGTTACGTTACCAGTGTCGGCATAATGACGTAATCGATGATTTTTTTAAATGGAAGCGGGGGTCATGTAGCCCCTCATTTGGAAAGTATTATTATCCTCCATTCAGCGACATTCACTTTTGAATAATTATTTCTACAGGGTGAACAATTTCTTATATTTAAATACAATTGAATTTCAATTAACGTTCAATAGGCGAGATCATAAACTCGTGAATTTGCCTCATCCCAGATAATAGATGGACATCCAATGGATATCCATTGGACATCCTTCATGAATTTTATGGATATACTATGGACATCCAATTATATCCAAAAGATGGATGTCCAATGTGGAACAACCTGTACATCCATAGAATATCCTTCAAGGATATCCATAAGATATCCTCCAGAGATGTCCATAAGATATCTTTCGAAGATATCCATAAGATATCTTTCAGGAATATCCATGAGATATCCTTCAGGGATATCTGAAAGATTCCTTGAGAGATATTCTAAAGATATCCTTCGGGGATATCCATCGAAGATAAAATATAGTAATAGCAAACTGGAGGGAAATGAAATAATGGTATTGAACAAAAAAAAATGTATTGATAAACTCTGGTATCAAAAAAGTTCTCATAAACTTCGGAGTTATCAACAAATAAAATGTATATGTGAACTCTAAAATAAAAACAGAATATTAAATGCAAAATAATCAAAGATATGAAAAAAAAAATAGAATGCTATTTTCTTCGTCCATCCAGGTGTTTCCTTTATTCTAGAAGATGACAGATGCCATTCTTTGGCCCTTCTCAGCCAAGCCTAGATGGCTTCTTCAGTAGCTTTTTTATTTTTCGTCGAATCACTGAGGTCAGCCGCTTCTGAAATGATATATTCACGGGTATAATTAATGTTGAAATAAAAAAACTGAGAAATATTATGCTGAGAAATATTATGCTTTCTTTTGAATTCGAATACTGATGATGATAATATATATACCACTGCCATAGTTTCTCTCTCTCTTTATTGGTATACTATGATATATATATATATATATATATATATATATATATATATATATATATATGTAAGCATTTTTTACATAAACTTTTCTTAGAAATTTTGCATTCTCACTGAACTAGCAGTCTTTTATGAGACAATACAAATTATCAAATAAATTGAACAACTGAATGGGCTTTTCACCTAGTGATAATTCAGCCAGTTTTAGTTGTCCACTTTATTTTTTTTTGCTCCATACCAGCTATATTTGGAGGCAACATATTAGTGAGCACGGAAGAAAGGCATCGTTCCACAAAATCATATTTTTGAGATTTCATTTAGGTACCTAAAAAAAGAGTTCTAGAATAGAAAAACATACAACTTACCTACATAAGCTTTGAACTTCGATCCAGTTCCCAAATATTCTTCCGAAAGATTCATTTTTTCAGTGCAATCAATAGGAAAATGTTCGAATCTACTTATGAATCATCTTCATCACATGTCCACTGTTGTAGGCATTCACACCATTTTTAATCTGGGCACTGTGACATTTGAAAAACTCGTGTATTGTGGCAAATGTAACGAGGTGCTTTTCAGCATTTCTGAAAATATCGAAACTCAAACAGCAAACACATAAATGCATTGAAAATAATGGATTTTTATAGGTTATGTCCTTCTCGATTGATATTTACCTGTAATCGGCCAATATATAATTCCCTTTGGAAACAATCAATTGCTACAGATGAACAGACCAACAGGGTATCAAAAACGAAGGAAAATAGAAAAAAAACACGACTCTAGTTTGGATTCAGTGCTATGACTAGGAGCCTTCGACCTTCCTCAACAAAATGACAGACATCGCCAGTAATTATGCGTATAGTATGGCCAGGCTGTCGCAGACACATGTATATCTGTTCTGTGGTCGCAGAGGGTCCCTGCGACAACATATTTTTGAAAAGGTACAATTTGTGTATCTACGAGAATATTTACATTCATTCATTCATGGCTATCCCTAGGATATCTTCTGAAGGATATCCATTTCAAATCAAGTAGAAAAACGAAATATGAGATTTTTCCAAAAAAATTAATCTTTATGTACGAGCATGAAAGAAGCTCAGAAATTGACACAATAAAAATCAATCTTGCAATTTAAACTTATCCATATTTGCTCCGGATATCTTATGGCCATCCATATGATATCTTCTGAAGGATATCCATTTCAAATCCGTCGACGGATATCTTATGGATGTCCATTTCAAATCCAGGGATATCCCGACCAGAATTGGACATGAAATGGATATCCATAGGATATCCTGTGTTATCTGGGATATGTGCTTGAAGTTGAAATATAGTGCTGAAATATTATGTGTGCATGGCTTTTCCTAGAAGATATTGTGTAATATTCGGATAAACGCTGCTCTAAAACGCTCAAATTCAGTGAGACATTCAAACACATCGTTATTGCCGCTTCTTTTGACGTCATATGTCCAATGATTTGGCATTCACTTGAGTTGCCAGTGTCACTATTTTGTGGAACATCTGAGGAAATGTTATTCTGTTTCATCCTATGAATAGAATATAACTTGGGTCAGCATATGTGATATTGAAAAAAAGACTTCGTATTCGATAGCCGTTCTTGATTCAGTTATTCTTTGATAATATGTATGTATACCGAGTGCTATGTCATTATTTTTCCACCTGCTCATATTGTAAAGGAATAATATGAATAATGCTTGGCAACGCTGTAATTCCTGGCACACTCGGTGATCGGCGAGTCACCAGTGTCACTATTTTGCTTCTGAGGAAATGTTATTCTGTTTCATCCAATGAATAAAACAAAACTTTTGTCAGCATATGTGATATTGAAAAGAAGACTTCGTATTTGCTAGCTGTTCTTGATTTAGTTATTCTTGAATAATATATATGTATACCGAATGCCATGTCATTATTTTTTCGGCCTGCTCACATTGTAAAGAAATATTATGAATAACACTTGGCAACTCTGTAAATCCTGGTACTCTAGGTGATCGGCGAGTTGTTTTGCGGAACTTCTGAGGAAATGTTATTCTGTTTTATCCTATGAATGAAACAAAACTTGTATGGGCATGTCTTATATTGAAATGAAAACTTCGTATTTGATAGATGTTCATGATTGAGTTATTCTTAGATAATATTTATGGATACCAAGTGCTATATCATTACTTTATCAGCCTGCTTTCATTGTAAAGGAATATTATGAATAACGCTTGACAACTCGGTGATCGGCCATAGTTCTGAACTTGTTACGTCGCATCCTGGCGTGGTTTCGGCAGTGTTCAAACAGGAACATTTCTTTGGGTTTTTTTTTGGAAAAACTACTTCGAAAAAATAATTGAAAAAAAACCCATTCTCATCGTCATTGTGGTTTTGTTTTTTTTTTTGGAAAACCTACTTCGAAAAAGTAATTGAAAAAATATACATTCTCATCGTCATTGTGGTATTTTTTCCCAAAAATTAGTGATCTCGCCTATTGATTACATTCCGCAATCATGCAATTATACCTCACGCAACAAAATCTTCGAATAAAACGAATTACGGTTGTTCAGTTCGAGATCATCATTGGATTATTCCAACCCTAGATTCTCATTTTCATTTAGAATGAAGATCAGTATGAATTCACAACAGACTAAACAAAGTTCGCGTCAGAATAGGTTGCGGTTTTCCACAGAATAATAAAATAAACATTTAGTCCTATTACTAAAAAAAGCAAAGTTAACGATACAAAATAATGATCGTGAAAAGGTATAGATTATTTAAACAAAAACAAATAAGTTTTCACAAATCAAGTCAGGCAAATCTTATTCGAAGTGTAAGTTTTGTAGATTGTGAGAAGTACTTACACCGTATTCCGAGTAAATAGAAACTCTTTCGGAAAGTAATTATGGCACTTTCAAGTGAAACCCAACGCATAGAAATATAAATTCTTTTTGGATGCAGAGATAAAACCAGAACTCAGCAAGAGGTATGCAGAGACAAACTGGTGATGTTCATCATATTCCTAAAATTGATCAAAAGTTGAAACTTGATATTATGTTGTGTTGAGTATAGAGTAATCATCATTGTACTTCACGACAAGATAGATAGATAGGTACTTCAGACCATGACACTTCCAAGTGCTTATATTTACTACTGTCTTCTTGAAATGCATGAAAATAGAGCGTATTATGCTTTACAATCTGGTTTACATCAGTATCATACGAGATCAGGAAATTTGCTGAGAACGCCAAGATACAGGCTTTTAATGTCTCAGAAAAAATCTATGAATTTAATTTTTTATAACAAACTACCTGAAGCAATAAGAACGCTGAATTTCTACAATTTCAAACAAAAAGTTAATTTTTTTTATTGACGAACTGTTTTTACTCGGAAAATGAGTTTCTCATTTATGCATTCACGAACGAGGATTTGTGAAAAACACTCAACCAATTGCGCTTCGATTTATTTAATTCACGTTGGATTGTGTTTTGTCTTTTGATATTGATGTTAACTTGGTGATATTTTTGCTTCGATTTATCAACTCGGATTTAATTTTGTTTGTCTTTTTAATCAAATTGTGATATTGGTGATATTAGTTGTAACTCTTAGATAAAAAAATACTTTTAACTTTAGAAGACCTGCTACTAATGTATTCAGAATATGGAATGTAGTCAATAAATTCTACTTTCTGGCAAAGTTTACAGGTCCGCTAACGCAGTTTCGAGAAGTTGGGCAAAGTGGTCTCTACCAAATTTTCCATCTTTGTGATCAATTCTCCAGTTTTGTTTTTTCTGATAGCTTTCAGTGAGTGAAACACAGCAACATCTCATGATTGGAGTATATGTGTTAAATTAGGAAACAAACACATTATCGTTTATCAACCATAGGTGTAATATGATCGCAACAAATATAAAAAAATGGGTTATCCAGCGCTGGCGCTGATCCCATCTTCTGACACATGATTCTTTAGCTTAAGGTAGTTGTCGTGAAATCCACTTCCAGTCAGAATTCGTTTATATTCATACCACTTTTAGTTAACATTATTACCTGTATTACATTAAATTTTTGGAATGATTTACCACACCGAAAGCGAGATATAAGGCTTCAAAGTTGCAACGTTTAACACGTAATCTCTATAGTAAGCTACCGCGGACACCACATTTTAAGGCATAAATAAAAACCCTCCATTCAGATCTTTTTGAGAAACTAGTATATCATTAAAAGGTACGTAACCAATTTTTTTAAAAAAAATTCAAGACGCGTAGCCATACAGTTATTTATTTATTATTATAAGAAGTTTCTAAATTATTGCGTTTGAGAAGTGCAAGAGGGTGAAGGATGAGAATCGTGGCAACGCCTCAAGCAATCGCTCGTGATTCAAATAAATGAGAGCGCGAGGGTCTTGCTGTTTTGAATTGAACTGTGTTTTGGAACGCACATATTTATGAATAATAATTGTAAATAATTGCGTTAATTTATACTGATGCATTTTAAACATATTACAATGGGACTAGATATAAAATAAAATGTAGTTTTAACGAGTAACGGCAAAAAACAGTACATAAACATTATTGTATTCATACATTTGTACAACACATGTACGTATACCATAATTCGAATATTTTCAAAATAAACAAAAATTATTCAGATTTCTAACAGGCTAATAAAATATAACGTATAAATCTACAAAAAATATAAACAACAATGAATGTGATATTATTTATTCCTAACTTTTATACTAAGTAATCACTTGATTGACTAAACATTTATTTTCAATTCATTAATGATTTTAGTTAATGCTTTCCTATTTTTAGTAACTCTAGGTTTTCCATTCTCCAATTTTTCAGTCATGTGATTAATCACAGCTTCTTCTCCTTCATCGTGATACATTTGTTTCAGAAAATCGTATGTTATATTTTGTTGCGCAATTTTGTTCAATAAATCCCGTGATATAACAATTTTTAAGGCACTTAAATTGGGTAAATTACGAGATATTATTTCGTTCTCAAATCGCTCTGAAATACATTCTTTATATGATTTCATGTATGTTGATAAGTCTGACTCTTTACCAATGAAACGAACTAATTTCTGATGTTTCGTTTGGTATTAAATATTTGGCTAATTTTGATAGCTGGAACATTCCTGGCCCTTTTCCATGAGGGAACGTTTTTTTAAAAATAATTAAGCTATCCACAAATCCTGCTATCATGTTAAAATCTTCTATTCAATTATTATTGATGATTGCTCTTAGTAATCTAGGTACATCGAATCTCGCATTATGCGCAACGCGTAAACTTGGAGTTGTAGATAAATTAAAAAATTCATTAAATTCTACCAAACAATCTACTAAATTTTGTGAATCGACTTGTACATCATTCAAATATAATTGACTAGAAATTGTACTCAATCCCGTAATTTTTGTCGCCACAGGATTGATCTGCTTCGTAAGGCTAACATATATATTAAATTCTCTATTTTCACATTTGGCGGCGATTTGTAAAATGTCATCAGTCATGCATAATCCAGATATTTTTAAATCAAAATAAACTATGGAATAATTTATTGATAGTGATTCGATGTTTTTTAATAATATTGATGATGCTCTTGATTCGTTAATTCCAACGTTTGGTTGATATGTTACACCTTCTGACATTTCCTTCTATTTTCTTAACATTTCCCTTTTTTGGTCAATTCAACTCTGCGCAACATTTTTTCTCTTGATGATAGCATCAGTCTTCTTTTTTCTTATCAGAATCGTATCTTTGAGCATATGTAGCTGTGTGACTACCTGGTTCCAAATTACATTTTTTTCTTATATTCAATAACAATACCTCGCCAATGTTTTTAGAGCAAACTGCACTGGCTACTCTGTAATCTGTAGACGCTCTTCTACTGTAGCATTTAGATTTTGGTGCTTTAACGCTCTTCTACTGTAGCATTTAGATTTTGGTGCTTTATGAGCTACAATATTATTTACGCTTTCATTTTCCTGACTAGAAGCTGCAGACCAAAACTTATGGGCATTTCCAGCGTATTTTTTCAATATATTTTATAATTTGTTAAATAAATCGTTATTTTTTAATATTACATTACAGTCTCTATTTCAGATCCAGTTTCTCTTCGACACCATGAACTACAATTTTCATGTTGACCAAATAGATGGCTGGGTATGGTACATAATACTTTAGCAAGTTCTTTGCTATTTTTTTTGGTTTTTTTATGTTTCCTTTTTTCAACTTTCACTTTAGCAAACCTACCCGTTTTTGCGCGAAATCGATCCATAGCTTTGACTGCTTGTTCATAAGAGTATCTTGAACAAATGAATGCGAGCGATCGTTGGATTGCGACGTTGCCAACAGTCCAGTCATGGCTTATTTGCTGTAACACGCATGCTAGTTGCGTTTCTCAGCGTACAGTTCCCTCAAAAAAGATTCCTCTAATTCAGCGCTGAACATGTTGCTACAATTGAGACTAATTTTTGACAGTGTTTGTAGCCCGACAACTACCTTAATTGATGGCAATTCCAATATCAATAGATACATTCTGAAATATACTTTTGCGACTGGCCGTGCCATAGGTTTTATATATTTCAATTACATTCTTAGTTGAAATTTGTTCATGACTTCGATAGAGTTGCATGTATCTTCCACTGCAAACTGATTTCGAACGTACCCTGTACAAATGAACAAACAGATTCAATAATAATGGTGAATGGAAACGTATCTGCTAACAATGTCACAGAACTCGACTCGGCTGGAATGAAATGACAATGTGATTTACAATTCCAATAGTATTACTGGCTCCCCTCAGGCTTCTCCAATTACTGATAAACCAATTACATGGCGAAAAGTAATTTACTTTTCATCAGAGATCAGTTCTGTATGCAAAGAACTTGGAAGACAGCTGTGGTTTTTGTTTTTTCGTTATGAATATCTGGAACGCGTTGATGAATAGCATGTTCTCAATTTCGGAAAATTGGATAACAAGAAAACTATATCGATAATTTCGATGGAAATGATTCATTTAAATTACCAATCTACCATAATAAAATCAATTAACTCGAAATTCTGACGAAAGAAAAAGCACTAGATATTCACAAATTGTTAATAATTTTATTATAAATTCACTGGACGTTAATATTATTTCTAGAGCCACCTATTTCCTAAGACAAAACCATATACCTGGTGATGTATAAATATTTGTTAGTAATAGTAATGACTACAATAAATTAGATTACGTGAATGATCTGTTCTTAGAATTACACATTGAATCATGAGCAATATTTGTAGCAAAAAATAGAAGGAAATATGATATTATCAATACTTACTGACCTCCACATAGAGACGAGTTATTTCTGAATAAAATAGCAAAAATTTTCTTGATCGCGATATCAATATTGACTATCTCAAACCAGTAAGATATACATTCATAGAACTCATGCAATATTTTGATCTGCTATGTTTTTAACAAAAAATTAAACCGACGAAAAAATCAACTAAAAAGCAAAAAATTAAATAAACCTTCTCAGTCTAAATGATAATTGAGCTCCTGAACTAATGTAAGTAACTGATTTTGAGTCGGCGCCAAACAAACAATTATCGAAGATCATTAACTATAAACTAAATCAAAAAAACGCAGCCGTGCATCTCGCTGCCATCATTTTACTCTTCACCTAATTCAATTGCTAGTTTGTTTGGCGCCGACTCAAAATCAGTTACTTACATTAGTTTAGGAGCTCAATTATCATTTAGACTAAGAAGATTTATTTTATTTTTTGTTTTTCAGTTGATTTTTCGTCGGTTTAATTTTTTGTTAAAAAGTTTTTATTTTTTACTTTTTAGTTCCGCATTTCGTCGGTTTAATTTTTTGTTAAAAAGTTTTTATTTTTCAATTTTTTGTGGCTAAAATCTACCAATTACTACCTACTTGTTTTTTGATTACTTCCAAAATACTTACTTACCCACCTTACTTCAACTATTACCAGTTGAATAATATGATTATCTACTTTTACTATTTGTTGTAATATAAATTATTTTCGTTGTTCTGGTTAGTTTATTCCATTACTTTGTATATCATTCCATCCTCTCATAAAATATACTGATTTTGACGGATGTGGAACAAGAATAATGTCAGTAGCGATCTGTCATTGTCAACTACCTATGTGTGTGCCAATGTTCACTAGTGAAAAATCAATTATCCCCTATTTTTCCACCCGCAAGGGTGGCTAATTCCTTTCGAAATCCAAATATAAGGTATACCCTATCTATAAAAAAAAAACATGCAAATCGAAGAACCCAGTACAAAGTTATGCCTGGTAGAACCGGTTAACGGACCAGAATTCAGAGGGTGAGTGATCAATATCCTTCATTTCGCTACCCTTAGGGGTGGATTTCATCTTTTAAATTCAAATGGGACCAAATTCGAAGTACATCCTATCCACTGAAAAAAAAATTATCGAAATCGGACGCCTCAGTAAAAAGTTATGCGTGATCATACATAAAAAAATATTATGGAAAAAAAAATATACGGGTCGAATAGAGAATCTCCTCCTTTTTGGTTTCGTCGGTTAAAAATAAATAATCTCCGAGTTTTTCATCAATGGAAACAATGTGAAATCAATTTCTGAGATTTATTATTTTTTTGCAAAATATTTATTTTTCCACCTTATTTTGACTTAATATCGAAAAAGCACCCTAATTTTTAATCAGAAATTCTCCCGTCAAAATATCAGGTTTTTTTAAAAAGTCGGTGATCTTTTTGTTCGTTGAAATCTCTACTTTCTGATAGTGAAAAAAAAATATACATTACTATGGTAAATGTTCTCAGAAAATGCAAAGAAATAACAGGTAGTAAGGCCCAGACCCTCCTAGCCCCTTCTCCCACTTCTCTATGAAATACCTTTTGATGGGCTAAAATTTTCCGTAGGTCACTCAGGTATATAAGTTATCTCAAAATAGCAATAAATAGGCATCTACGCTTATAATTTAAAGAAGATTCTACAACTTTCTCAAAATATTGTAGATGTCTTATTAAATTCGGATTCGAGTTATTTTCGTTTTTTTGCATTTTCTGTCATAGTAATGTACTTTTTTTTCATACCATCAGAAAGTAGATATTTCAACGAACAAAAAGCCCACCGACTTTTTTAAAAAAGCTGATATTTTGACGGGAAAATTTTCGATTGAAAATTAGGGTGCTTTTTCGATATTAAGTCGAAATAAGGCGAAAAAATAAATATTTCAAATCAAAAAAATTACAGTGTGTTTGGAACATCAAAAAGGAAGTTTTCACCAAATTTCGTGAAAAAAAAATTGTTGTAGAAGATAAAAATAAAAAACCAAAAACTTGGTTATTTGAATTTTTCACATAAATTTTGAGGTTATGTGAAAAAAGTGTGGATACAAAAGTTGTAGATCTTTTTATTACCTACAACTTTTCCATTTAGGTTTTTCAAATAGGAATCGAGATAAACCGTTTTTTACCCTTAAAAACTCACCCCCTTCCACTTCCCGACCTCAGATCGCCCGTAAATTATTTTTCCCTTCATTTTTGTTATATTCTCTTTCTTTTCCAATGGGTTTCATCCCACTATTATTTTTTTTCACTTTTTACCATTTTCAAAGGCTTCAGCACTGGCCTAAAATCCACGATGAAAATGAAGTAATTTTTTGTGATTATCCAACAGAAAACGACTACTTCTCCGGCTAAAGTCACGCTGTATATCGAAGAATATGAAATAAAAAATTTGCATTTTTATTCAGATTGTTATTTTATTTTCTATTTCAGTCTCAATTGAGAACGCATATAGATGAATGGGACAAAAAAAAAGTTTTTCAAAAAGGAGTATCCAGTCGAAATCATTTGTAAAATTTATGCAACACTGGCATCGTATTTACTAGGTCTTCCATACATTTTCGTGGGCAAAAAAGTATGAAAATGCACATTTTAACTTTCATATATTTTCTTTTGAGTTAGGGTCCTTTCAAAATATCTATCACATGAAGCTATAGAAATAGTCCGTTATAGTATATTCATATAAAACCACTTCATTGAAAAAAAACTTTTCAATGTTTAATTGATAATGTTTCCCTTTTCAAAATGAATATCCCCAAGAGATTATCTTGACCGATGAAAGATACTAACCAAAGTTTATTTTCGAGTCGCAGATAATTCCACATCTGATTTTATGAACACCCTATTCATATTTTATTTGCAAATCCTAAGTGACTCCATCTGAGGGGTAGCCTCAGTATAAAATCACTTTCTTTCCTTCTTTAGTCCAAAAATCACTTACATTCATTACCGTTATTGATGATTTTTATGTTTTTCAACTTTCTTGAAAATGGTCCCAAAATGAAAGCCGAAATGTTGAAATTGACCATTTTATGAGAATGCTTTGTTTAAACAAATCGAAAAAATGAACTATTGATGAAAAAATATATTTGATATTCTAATATTTTAGACTGCTCTGAACACTGATTGGATACACGTATGATTAAATCCTTCAATATACCAAATTATAGGCTAGCATTGTATGAGACGTGCTTCAATTTTATTTGATGAGAACATGAAATATAGGGCAATGGAATCACAAGAATTTTCGATTGAGGTTCAGGCAGATTTCTGTGCATTGTGCTCTTTCATCATAATATCATTCCAATAAATCTACATATACAACAGTCAAAATAGACCGCCAATTCACAATAATTACAAACATTTCTTTAGTACTGCCGTATGTTGAGGCATACAGTAAAGACAAAATATAAAAATTTGCATACTCATCCGGTGACCGGAAATTACTCAAATTCGCATAAAACGTTAATTAGCAATATCTCCTTGGACAAAATTGCAAACATTGTGCAAATAGCAGGTATATTCCCTAACTTCTTTTCTACATCCGTTGTAAAATTTGCAAACGCAATTTTCAACCGGAAATACGAATAATCCTTGATTACTTTGTAATTAGCGCTAATTCTGGTTACAAAATTGCAAACATTGTGCAAATTTGTGGTAAAATCATGGTTCCGTCATCCCTAAAATGCTTTAAATTTGCAAACTTTTCATGTGTACGGAACATCCAAAAATTATGAATAACGCTAAAAACAGTGTCAGGGGCAAAGTTTCAGGGGTCACGAAATTGCAAAAAATGTTTTTGTGCGCAAACTTTGGTGGCATAATTTTAAGTCGCCAATTGAGTTTGCACCTTTTTCAGTATCGCGGAAATGAACATTATTGTTAGAAGCAATTTTCGCAAATGCCACAAAATTCCATACTTTGTGCATGTTTTTCTTGAATTTCTGCTATGACAAACAAGTCTACGTATAAATTTGCAACCCTATAAAATGTCGGAAAAGCCGGGCAATAGAATATTCCTCTAGGAAAAACTATGCATATATAATATTTTATCACTATTTTTCAACTTCAACCACATATGAAGCAAATTTGTGAGTTTTCCAGAGCATTATGGAATAAATCTCGTAAAATGTAAAAGAATTCGAAGTGCAGTATTCTCTAATGTAAACTCTATGGTTTTATTGAAGAGAAGATTTGCAAAAAATGTTATAAAGACTTGATTTAAGTGTTTCAGACTATAGGTAAGTGCTAATTACTCAATTTGAGTACCTTCAATCGAAATTCAGTGTTCTAGACTTGACTTTATGGATATAAACTTAACAAGAGTGTCTCTCAAAAACAAAACAAAAATATTTCATTACCATATAGTAAATCATATAGTAATTCAGACGTTTTGACGAAATGTACAGTGAAATTATAACTCAGATGACTATGTTACATGATTTTACCAAAGAGTAATATTAAATAATTGTACTGAATGATTTCATTACGTAATATCTACTGCATGATTATCTGTACGTACAAATACTAAATAGGAGTAGACAATTATGTCTTTTTGAGTGGTATTATCATATAGAAAACCATCAAGTAAAACTATGTGTTGGAACTACACAGTGTTAACATCTGATATAACCATTCGATGAAATCGTCTAATTTCACTATCGGGTATCATGAAAATGACGATATAACTTGACAATTCGCTTAAAAGGACGGCTTCGGTAATTTGGTCCTTGAATAATTGTCTTCTGATAATAAAAGCCGATTCCACCAGATCGGGTTCAATTATTGAGCGAAAATGGCAAAAAGATTAACATTTCGCGAAAATCGCCTTAATTGATAATATTCCATTGCCCTGCTTTGCCGACGTTTTATGGGTTTGCGAATTCATACGTCAACTTGTTCGCCTCTCCAGGACTTTGAGAAAAAAATGCACAAAGTTTGTAATTTTGTGTGATCCGCGGAAATTGACTCAATTGACAATATTCCATTGCACTGCTTTCCCGACGTTTTGTAGGGTTGCAAATTTATACGTAGACTTGTTTGCCATAGCAGAAATTTAAGGAAACAATGCACAATGTTTGGAATTTTATGGCATTTGCGAAAATTGCTTCTAACAATAATGTTCATTTCCGCCATCTTCCGCGATACTGAAAAAGGTGCAAACTCAATTGGTGACTTAAAATTATGATACCAAAGTTTGCAAAGCACGAAAACATTGTTTGCAATTTCGTGACCTCTAAAACTTTGCCCCTGACACTGTTTTTAGCGTTATCCATAATTTTTTGATGTTCCGTACACATGAAAAGTTTGCAAATTTAAAGCATTTTAGTGGTGACGAAACCATGATTTTACCACAAATTTGCACAATGTTTGCAATTTTGTAACCAGAATTAGCGCTAATTACAAAGTAATCAAGCACTATTCATATTTCCGGTTGAAAATTACGTGTGCAGAGGAATGTAGAAAAGAAGTTAGGGAATAGACCTGCAATTTGCACAATGTTTGCAATTTTGTCCAAGGAGGTATTGCTAATTAACGTTTTATGCTAACTTGAGTAATTTCCGGTCACCGGATGAGTGTGCAAATTTTTTAATTTAGTGTTTACTGGATGTCTTAACATACGGCAGTGCTAAAGAAATGTTTGTATATAATGTGAATTGACGGTCTATTTTGACTGGCCTAATAGTTCACATGAACAATTACATTGACATAAGACGTTTTAGTAGCCTAAGCTGTATGCAATTTGAAGATTTTAAAATGTTCCGATGTATATGAGATGAACATTGAACTTCGAAAACAAACACTTGACTTGATAATCGATCCTTCAATTACTGTTTCCAATACTTGTATTTCAAAAGGACAATTTCCTGTTATCTCGAATGTCATGAAATTAATACCAATATTCCAATAAATGACATACCATAGATTGCAAATTATCGACCAATATTACGATATTCTCCAAAGTTTTTGAAATCAAATTGAAACGATGAAATAATTTAAATTTAATTAAACTCTCAATTGTTATCAGTTTGGGTTCAGAAGTAAATGCAATACAACACAGGCAGTTTCCAAAATTGTTTCCAATATAGTCGAGGGTTTAGAAGAAGGAATGAATGTTGGAATTACTTTGGGTGATCTATCGCCTTCAACTGTGTCTCTCATTGAAAAGTTACGTTATGATTGCTATGAGGCATAACACTCGATCAGATTCAGTTCTACTTATGCGACAGAAATATATATAAATGAATTACGTTCCAACTCTCAAATGGACTACTTCAGGAATCCGTTCTGAAACCTTTGATGTCTTTTTACAAGCTTTCATTTAGTTTCACCTGTCCCGGTTTCTGTCGGTAATCAAATCTTGCAAGTTAAATTTGACCCACTTCTAATCATCGGATTGATTTGAAATTTGGCAGGTGTACATAATTCCGGTGACAATGCATTATGACATTTCCGTAAGGGAAAAAAACAGAATGGTGGACAACTTTTGTAATGTCAAGTATAACAAAAAACACAACTGTTATGTAGGATTTTTATTTATTGATGATAAGAAGCAAAATTGTTGTGAATTAACGAATTAGGTGTTCGAAATGTCCGCCTAATGCTCCTTGACAACAAATTATTCGATTTGAAAATTCTTCCGAACATTATGTAACATATCAGTTTTCTGTTTGACAGGACGTACACGAACCATGATAATGTTTCAAATTCAAATTAAAACTAGTAGAAGTAGAATGAAACTCTTCTTCAAATACAAATGCGATAATATAAAATATACATCGGCAAAATAATCCAATTTAATAATGGGAATTTCTAGGTTACTGCTTGATTATCAGTTTACTTGATCCGATAAATGATACCCTTTATAATTATGGTCATTAAAAATAAATGAGTTGGGTATTATTTGGGTAAAATCTCTTGAAAAGGCTATAAAAGGCTATTGTATAGCGAAGCACGTGTCGTGGTTCTGTGAACCCAGTTTAGTGAAACTCATTTAGTAAATTGAGTGTCTTTCGTTTACTTCAATATGAATTTTCCTCAACTATCGGCCGCATCAATTAAAAAAAATTGGATTACTGTATGGATTCGAAATGTTTACCTAATTAAGCTTTGAAACGAATTCGAAAATGAAAAATCATTATTCAAGTAGATAGATAGATAGATTTTTATTCTGATGCTTCAAAGTACACATATAGATTACAATGTTACCTCTTATGGAAAAAAAAATACAGTATCAAGTAACAACAATAATAAAAATTAATATAATCATAACATTGTATCCCTGGATTGATAGGAAATCATCTAAGCACTACTGTGCTTGTGTTATGTTCTCCAGTATCAATCAAAGGAAAACACATCGAATGTTGAGTTGATTTAATTCGTGTGTCAGCTCAATTTATTGGATCAATAGGTGACATTATACAATTTTTTCTAAATTGATATTGTTTGCATTTATGAGTTTTTTAATTTCTCTCTTGAAAATAAATTTACTTTTAATATTTTTTACTTCGATTGGCATTTGGTTATACAATTTTGGGCCAATGAAAAAAATAAATTTTTGTGCATGGCTTTTCGAAAACAGAGGTATATCTATAGAAAGGTTTGTGATTGATCGGGTTTGGTGCTGTTTATTAGTGTTAATTTTTGGTTATTTTTGGTGATGTGATAGAGAATGTAAAAAGTTTTTTTATATTGAATATATCTGCTTCTTCGTATAATAAAGTTGTTGAAAAAGTCTGGTTTTCTTCATTTCTATTCTGTGTAACTTGTAAATTTGTTTGTGCAGTATTGCTAAGTCCTCCCCATATTGTTATACAATATCTTAAGAGGGATTCTGCCAATGAATTATAAATTAATAGCATATTTTTTCGGTTCAGAATGTCTCGCAGTAAATAAAATTTATGCATCATTTGTAATGTAATGAATCTTCCTCTATTGACCGATTTCAGTGTAACTCATCGCAGCTGTGATTCCGTAGAACAACCATGGTTGAAACTATAATTGAATTACTTTTAAACGGTGTGCAACTCGACCTCTATGCCTTTGAAAATTTTCAAGTTCTTATGCCCCCAGCGCCCTCTGTCGAGTAATTATAATGTTTCTTTTCTCAAAAAGTAGGATCGGTAATACCATTCAAAATATGTGTTGTCCCATTGTTTCGTATGAAACCGTTCAAAAGTTATCGAGATAAGGGTACCATTCAGATCTGCACTTATGCTTGACATTTCAAATGCGCACATTGTGAAAAAGCAAATCAACAAAATGATAGAAACAATTAGATGGTTGGAAAGAGAATTGAATTATCTTTTCAACGATGTGCTACACGACCCCCCATGCTATTTAAAATCTTGAAGTTTAATTGCTCCCCCGCGCCATCTATCGTGCAATCACAATGTATTTTATTTCAAAAAGTAGTATCGATGATATTATACAATACCTTTTGTTTCACATTGTTCTACGTCAAACCGTTCAAAAGTTATAAGAGGGGGGGGGCATAAAAAGCCGCAAAGTCACATATCAACGAAATGAAAAAAAAATAGATGTTTGGAAAGAGAATGGAATTATCTTTTCAACGATGTGCCACATGACCCCCCATGCTATTTAAAATTTTGAAGTTGATTTGCTCCCCCGCGCCATCTATCGGGCAATCACAATGTATTCTATTTCAAAAAGTAGTATCGGTGATATCATACGATAACTTTTTTTTCATTGAAAGATAAGTGCCATGTGAAGTAGAATGAATAGAAAAATCGAATTTAACGGTTTTCTTCACATAAAGGATTCAATATAAAATTGAACCAGATAATGGTAGATCTCAGGTGAAAAACAACTACTTTCCTGGCAAATACCACGCAGAACGTTGAATGATATTCACCTGGAAATCCATGCATACATATAATATCATGGACATTGAATGCAAATGTTTCTTTCTGATAAGCTTGATTATGTTTAATTTATGTCGTGTTCACTAACCATCGCATACCGGTTTCGGCTTTTGGCCCTCATCAGTACGGAGTGTCAACAGCCAAGGTCAAGAACTCTGGCTGAAGTGAGACACACTAAACAAACCATCATCGAGCTTGTAACACCTATAGGTACGCCGGAAAAGATAAACTTTAACTGGCGGTACCTAGTGACAGAAAGAAACACTCCAAAAATCTCCCACCCATAGGTTTCTAAATAAAAGATTATTTCGGAGTGTTTCTTTCTGTCACTAGGTACCGCCAGTTGAAGTTTATCTTTTCCGGCGTACCTATGGTGTTACAAGCTCGATGATGGTTTGTTTACGTTGTGTCTCACTTCAGCCAGAGTTCTTTGGACCTGGCTGGTTGACTACCTACTGATGAGGCCAAAGCTGAAACCGGTATGCGGATTGTTAGGTGAACACGACATAAATTAAACATAATCGAGCTTATCAGAAAGAAACATTTGCATTCAATGTCCATTGATATTATATGGAAGTATGCATGGATTTTCAGGTGAATATCATTCAACGTTCTGCGTGGTATTGCCAGGAAAGTAGTTGTTTTCACCTGAGATCTACATTTCTGGTTCAATTTTATATTGAATCCTTTATATGAAGAAAACCGTTTAATCGATTTTTCTATTCATTCCACTTCACATGGCACTTATCTTCACTAAAGTTTATCTTTTCCGGCGTACCTATAGGTGTTACAAGCTCGATGATGGTTTGTTGCTAGACGGGCTTGCCAATCCCACTGAGAAGGAATCTTTCATTTAGAAACCTATCGAGGTGGGAGATTTTCGGAGTGTTTCTTTCTGTCACTAGGTACCGCCAGTTAAAGTTTATCTTTTCCGGCGTACCTATAGGTGTTACAAGCTCGATGATGGTTTGTTTACGTTTGTCTCACTTCAGCCAGAGTTCTTTGGAACTTTGGCTGGTTGACTACTCCGTACTGATGAGGGCCAAGAAGCCTGAAACCGGTATGCGGATTGTTAGGTGAACACGACATAAATTAAACATAATCGAGCTCATCAGAAAGAAACATTTGCATTCAATGTCCATTGATATTATATGGAAGTATGCATGGATTTCCAGGTGAATATCATTCAACGTTCTGCGTGGTATTTGCCAGGGAAGTAGTTGTTTTTCACCTGAGATCTACCATTTTCTGGTTCAATTTTATATTGAATCCTTTATGTGAAGAAAACCGTTTAATTCGATTTTTCTATTCATTCCACTTCACATGGCACTTATCTTTCACTATTGCTAGACGGGCTTGCCACTCTACTGAGAAGGAATCTTTTATTTAGAAACCTATCGAGGTGGGAGATTTTCGGAGTGTTTCTTTCTGTCACTAGGTACCGCCAGTTAAAGTTTATCTTTTCCGGCGTACCTATAGGTGTTACAAGCTCGATGATGGTTTGTTTACGTTGTGTCTCACTTCAGCCAGAGTTCTTTGGACCTTTGGCTGGTGGACTACTCCGTACTGATGAGGGCCAAGAAGCCTGAAACCGGTATGCGGATTGTTAGGTGAACACGACATAAATTAAACATAATCGAGCTTATCAGAAAGAAACATTTGCATTCAATGTCCATTGATATTATATGGAAGTATGCATGGATTTTCAGGTGAATATCATTCAACGTTCTGGTATTTGCCAGGAAAGTAGTTGTTTTTCACCTAAGATCTACCATTTTCTGGTTAAATTTTATGTTGAATCCTTTATGTGAAGAAAACCGTTTAATTCGATTTTTCTATTCATTCCACTTCACATGGCACTTATCTTTCACTATATGCTAGACGGGCTTGCCACTCCTACTGAGAAGGAATCTTTTATTTAGAAACCTATCGAGGTGGGAGATTTTCGGAGTGTTTTTTTCTGTCACTAGGTACCGCCAGTTAAAGTTTATCTTTTCCGGCGTACCTATAGGTGTTACAAGCTCGATGATGGTTTGTTTACGTTGTGTCTCACTTCAGCCAGAGTTCTTTGGACCTTTGGCTGGTTGACTACTCCGTACTGATGAGGGCCAAGAAGCCTGAAACCGGTATGCGGATTGTTAGGTGAACACGACATAAATTAAACATAATCGAGCTTATCAGAAAGAAACATTTGCATTCAATGTCCATTGATATTATATGGAAGTATGCATGGATTTTCAGGTGAATATCATTCAACGTTCTTCGTGGTATTTGCCAGGAAAGTAGTTGTTTTCACCTGAGATCTACCATTTTCTGGTTCAATTTTATATTGAATCCTTTATGTGAAGAAAACCGTTTAATTCGATTTTTTCTACTTTTTTTTCATTGTTTCACGTCGAACCGTTCAAATGTTAACAGGGGGGCGCGGGCTATGAAAAGCCGCACTGTATATTGCTTTCAATGTTTCGGCTTTTATATCGTCTATACCTGGCGTCTAATATTTTTTTAAGGATATGATAATTTCACTTATTTCTTTTTCATCCGTAGGTTTGAAAAAAAAAAGGTGCAGCAATTTATCACTCTGGGAGCTGGTGATACTGGAGGCTTTTTTTTGTGCTAGTTCTTGTCCTACGTTGGAAACGAAATCATTGAAGGTATTGGCGAGTTATTCATCGTCTACAATTTATTTTTTTAATAAAGGTAATTCCCCACAATGCTATTATAATATTTTGATTTTACTTTCAAATATTTTTATTATTTCATTTTAGTACTTGAATGACTTACCTAAAACATAGTTGTATCTATTTATCATTTAGAAATGCCTGACGGTAGATAAAAAAAATCGGTTATGACATTTTGTTTGAACAGCTTCCCCATGCACAAGTTACCCATTTCTCCGAGCCTTCATAAAAATCAGTTGTGCGCTCATGTAGAAGGAAGCGGCCTGATTAATCCCGCTCACCGACCCACAGCACGTGTCCAATTGACAATGACACGAGTATACACGAGTATGTATTGTCATCCCATGTCAGTCTAATATTGCTATTAGATTATAGTTCGGGATCATCACGGGTCTTACAATGCAGATCCAGATTGGAGGTTTTGTTTGTTTTTAATCCTGAGTGTAACACAAACTCAGTAAAGCATGTTATTTAAAAAGCTGTGGGAACATATCACTCGTCAAAGGGTTTTGTATAAGCACGGCATTATTCATAGGGCCTATACCATACAACTTAGCAATAATACTTAAACGGTTGGTGGATGCGCATCAATAATGACTAAGATGTCTAAAAACCCTGGTGCTTGCACTTATACCTGTAAAAGTTTGGGATCAACTTGTCGACACTTAGCCTACTTGATAATAGAGATTGGTAGAGATGGTGACAATTTCATTTCAGTTTTAATTCAGTAAACTGTAACAACAGACCACACAGGGTACATTTATTTCCTCAGATTTCGAACTGTTCCCGGGTTCTAATTTTAGCTTTACTATTGGTTGAAAAGTGACATCTGCCAAATTTGACCAATAGCATAGCTAGAATTGGAAGTCCCCGAATATCGCACAAAGAAAGCATCGTGTTGTTGTTTTTCGTATTATGTACCCTTTGGGTTTGAGGTTAACTGAATGCTTGTGTTTGTACTTATGTGAGTACTTATCTGGGTTAATTTCAATGTACAACCAATTTATATTATTGTAAAATCATTTCACCAGAAAATGTGGTTCTTTTGACAGGCGGAGAATTGGAAATGAAATTGTCATAAAATTTTAATTTCAATGCATACAATATGACTATGAAAATATCATTATTAGTTAATTCGTCAAGATTTGTACTTGCCTTTGGTACTGATTACAGGTGAATATTCGAATCTGCAACTTTAGACTGTCCACACAAAATACAAAATGGGCCATTTTACACACTAATGAACGATGTAATTTTTGAAAGTGCGAACTAAAAAATGAGATAGGCAAGATTTCAAATCAACGAGAAGGAAAAACGCGTAGACACCGACAAAATAGTAAATAATTTCATTCATATGCTGCAGATGTCAAAAATTAAGTTTTGAGATTAAGCGAGGATATGAACAAACATTTGTGGACGGCGCCATCTACCACAGATATTGAAGATCTATTGAAGCAACAGGTGGTGCCTCCTTGAAAATCTAAACAATATCGAGACAGTTCAAGCACCATGATTCTTGTACATCTTGATTATGACAAATACATTTTACTAGAAATATAATAGAGAGGTAGTTAATGTCAAAAATATAATTCAATACAGATGTAAATAGGATATGTCCTCTTTCTAAAATGTACGAGGTTTCCATAAGAATAGTATTTTCACGTTAAAAAGATAATCAACTTATTTTTGGTAATGTTGTTTATCCTACTGAACAACGTTGTTTCCCAATGAAATCGGTTAAATATCGATGCAACTAGTAAAATTTAATTACAATACTCCGTCAGTATGTGTATTGTTTCCTTTGTTTTTAGCGTTTTTGTAGGATTAAATAAATTATTTCAATAGTGTATTCAATAGAGTAATTTGAAAGAGAACGTGAAAATGGAGGACCTTCTCTTTCACGTACTGCTGTTAGACACGTAAATTATACTAATTACATATATTTAATCAAATAAAAGTAAATCGCAGTGTCAATCAGATTATGGTTAAAAATATATCTTTTAAAATATATTCTTCTCTCCCTGGCAATATGCACGTATTTGAGGTAATATTAAGGTGAATTCTAAGATATGTTGCTAGTGAACATTAGGTGAAATTTTATTTTATAATTAACTATAACTACCTTGGGCATATGAGAGTATATTTGAAGGCAATAGTAAGTGTTTTTCCACTATGCCTTTTGCCTATGGAATGGATGGTGGGTCAGATAAGTTGGTCTTTAGCATGGTTTTCACGACCTGAACTATGACTTTAGAGTTATGAGGACTTCAAAATTAAAAAAATTGTCAGAAATAAGTAAATTTGAACTTCTTGGAGCTATTGTAATTCTCTGCTTGGTATACTTTTCCTATATTGTTAGTTGGGTTATAATTCAAGAAAAACTTTAAATAAATGAATTTGAATAAAATATGTCACTTTTTATAACTATACTATATTTGACTACTTAGCTCCTGAATTTTATAATCTGTTGCCCATAAATATTAGAAATATAAACAAATTGAACATTTTTAAGAAACTATGTAAAACATACATTGTCACCAACCTCGAAACATTCAGAAATATCCTCTAATACCTCTCAACAAGCAGTAATAAAATATTTCAAATTTTAATTTACATTGGCTATAAATATTATATTTTAATAACATATTTATTTTATGGTAAATTAAGTTTATGATTGCACTTCAATTAACTTACTATATGCTCCGTATGCAATCTTAAGGCACATACAGGTGTTCTAACACCTAGGTGCATACAACAGATTGTATAAATGTATGTCAGAAAATTATTAGATTATCCCAGAAACGATACTAATGGACCGAACATTGTAAACATGATAATCATGTAATGATATGAATTGTTAACTTAAATTGTTAATTGTTAATTGTAATTATGAATTGTAAATTGTATTGAATCAATGCAATGGGTTTCAATAAATAAAAAAATAAAATAAAAATAAAAAAATAAATAAATAAATACTGCTATTGAAAAATGTATGTACAGTATGTCACTGATTGTACAAGATAATTAGTATCGACATTTAAAAAATTCAGTAAAGACAGCCTTTTTTTTCAACACAATTACAAATCGCAGACACATGTTTGACAACATTCATTTATAGTTTGTTTTTCACTATGTGCAAAAAAGGTTATGATAGATCTTACTAGAATGCTATATAGCGATATTTTTAATCAAGTCACCGAAAAGGTAGCGATTTGGCAATTTCTTGCTTACGCGTCAGGAAGTTCTAAAAAAGTCAGTTAATTTTTGTCTCGAGACACTGGGAGAGGGTTGCACTTTTACAAAGATGTTTCATTTTTTAATTTATTTTCATTTTGAAGTGCTGTTATATTTTTATATATTTCCAACTATTTTAACTTCGTGGGTGTCTTCATTTTATAGATTTCCCTTGTTTTTAACTGGTAAGGAAATACTGATGATGACCATTAGGGGATTATAATAAAAATTGCACGAAGTATAAACAAAATAGTATGGGTACGTATTTATCTCTCAAGATTGGTTTATACTATTAGTTTTTATAGGGTTGTGGCAGCGGTAATCGACCAGCACCCGGTAATTGACCATTTTTCCCTCAATGCCCAGAAATAAGGATGCTTTATTGTTTTCTTGGTTGCCTATGTTTTTGAAAATTGAATGGGACTTTGGTCCAGTAGATGTCACAACTAACCCAAATAAATTTCGCGGTATGTAGGTCACTGTCATGTTTACACATTTTTCATCTTTCACTGGTAGAAAACAGGTGATGTGGCAATAAGCATATAGTCAACAATTTTTAGGCCCGGTATTTTCACCTCAGGTTATACTAGGAATGAATTAAACAATGGTTAGAATATGCTTTTTTTAACGTTGATTGATAACGCAAAAGCACATTCGAACCATTGGTTAATTTATTCCTAGTTTAACCGGTGGGGAAAATACCGGACCTTAGTAATGTTAAATCATCCATTCATGTTGATAGTTTTATTAAAAACATGTTCAATGTACTAGTTGCTAAATGATTATAGTTAAGTTGTTGGAATGTGTGTTTTTACTGTTTAAATTCGTGAACTAGAACAAAATATTTGTTGAAACTCCAGTCATTGGCCACTTTGATCAACTACTGGTGTTTCAAAGGAATCACTGGTTGTATGTCTTTGTCTGTTTCATAGCTTTGGGTATGAGTATAAGATTTATTTTTCTTCCAAACATATTGTTATTTTAAAGCGGATCTAGTTGACCACAGTTTTGTAGTGGTCAACTATTGGTTTTTGTCATGGTCAATAACTGGTACATATATTTTACTTTATATTAAGCTCTTTTAATTTTAAAAATAGTGTTATTGAAACCACTGTATTTTCCAGAAAAAATAACTGAAACGAACAGGAGATTTCGAATATACGAAGGTACGGCTGCAACAGGCTGTGGGCGATGTTAGCAATATTATACAATCAAAGAGGCAGTATGGGGTACCGCATGCTAATTTAATGAATAATTTGAAAAGTAGATGGAAAAAAGTTGTTTCCCATTGATATTGATTAAAAAAAACACTTTTCTACTTTTCTTAGCAAACAGAAGCATGGAAAATGTATTTTGAAGTCGAGGCAGTAGATTTCAAAAAATGTATGCACGACGCTTCGTGAACTTTGGGAGATCAAGACGGAATAGAACGAATGAAACCAATTAACGTTTTTATATTTCGATTCACTTATTTTCAAGAAAAGACGGAGATCTTTTAAAAAAAGAGAAATGAAGGAATGGGTCGGCGATGAGTCAGCAAAAGAATTACATAATGATGCCAAGAAGAACACAATAAAGGAGAACACGTTGACATAAAATTGGGAAATGAAACTAATAATGATAATGATACTGTCTAAGAGAAAACTGAGAGTAATACTGAAACACAAGAAAATAACGATGAATCTAAAAAAGAAAAATTCAATATTGAGACTGAAGTAAAGGAATATAAGAATGATACGGAAATAAAGGAAGTTGTAGTCCAAACCCGTGTGAAGAAGTTTCAACTCGTTAAAAAACTAATATTTTTGGAAAAGGTTTGAATTAAAAAATTATCATAATTTTTTAAGATTCAGTTTGAAAATCAAAACTTGTTTTTTTATATCAATAAATCTACAGTTTTGCTTGGAAACTTGTTTTATTTGATTTTATCGAGTGGTCAACCACTGAGCAAAATTATGGTCAAGTACTAGTTCTTGCTGGTCAATCACTGGTGATTTATGACTATTTTCACTCATATATTCTCTAAACAACATTTTACCGTTCATTTCATGATTGTACATAATATCAATAAGAATCCCAAACCTTGACTCTTGTATACATTTTTGTTTTTCATGAAAAGTTGATATTTTAGTATCTATAAATTAATTTTTTGAAAGTAGCTCTTAATTGGTCAATTATTGGTGCACTCATCCTACACATCGAAAAATAAAAACGGATCTTGGAAACGAATTTTTCTTTTCAACAAACTGGCGTTTTTTTAAATAATATCTTCAATTATCTTTCGCATTTTATGTATATGCAAATTGATATTCACATCAAATTATCCGAGTTTTTTTAGAAATTGAGCTGTTCCTTATCATATTACCCACACTCTTTCCAATAACGCATTCTGTTCGATCAAACTCTGACACAAATAGTCGTAATAAGATCAGCAAGCCAATATGTATCTCGAATAATTCGATAGTTTTCGAATTCGTCACAGTCCTAATGAAATTATCGCGGAGAGAGAAAATAATGGCAATAAAAATCGATGCGGTTGGAGGCAGTGTGACATAAAATTGAACGCGTATGATATGACGTCACATATATGACCTTTTATGCTGGAAGACCATCTGTCAAGCTGGTTCTAGACACCCCAACACACCCCTATTAGCTGGAGGCTATTACCACTGGCGCTACTTGTTATTATGCGCTGCTGGTGTCAATTTCAATTTCGTTCTGTATTGTATTCACGGTAACAAGATTTATATTTGAATTTTTTATCATATGTTTCAGAAGTTCGGACAAAAGATGAAATAATCGGGTTCAATACATCTGAAATAAATTTCGAGTCATCAGCATAAATATACCATAAAAAAATGCTTGAAACAACATTGAAATGATCTAGGTACACAAAATCACTCAATACAATAAGTGTCAAAAAAAAAACTAATCATCGTGGTATCGAAGAAACTGTTAAATATATCCAAAAAAAATATTGGCTGAATATGAAAGTATTCTAGGAAAAACCTCTATATCCCATCAGTCCTAACGGAATCACTATTCAAACCTTTTTGGTTAATTCATATCAACGCCTTCTTCTCCGAAAATGTATCTGACAATTTTTGGTGCTTTTTCCAAATTTGCAGAGGCTTTACCGATCTCCGAAAAATCAGCCTGTTCATATTTGTGAGGCACTCGTAAAATAATTTGCTTCTTTCGATACCCCTCAAAATATAACAGTAGTGGCAAATAATTCAATAATGAGACGCTTAACGAACTGTTGCAGTTGCACAAAATGAAAGTCAATTCCACTACTCCTGACCATCACGAATCTAATAGTTTCGTGGAAAGATTCCACTCTACTTTTCTAGAGGTTTGGTTGAGATGTGGATCAATAAAATCGGAGAAAAACTATTGTTTTTATTGCCAACGTTTCGAATTACATTCAATTCATCATCAGGGCTCTGTAACAATGGATTTTGTATTATTTGCCACGGTTGTACATTGACGAGGATGAGAGTTCAATAATTAATAGATACATCGAACGAGGGAACAAAAACACCTGGAACTACTGAATATAGACGAGTACTGGGAATAAAATGAGGAAACCGTTTAGAATGGATCGAAAAAAAACGGTAAAAAACACCATTCCAACCAAACCTCTGAAAAAGTAACTCAGGATCACCAAACTTATCAGTCATTCCACCTAAAGCTAATATGTGAACTATGTTGTCAGGTACAGCAGTTCCTCAGATGTTCATTTGGGTATGTTTCCTCTCAGATACTGTTTAAATGGGTTTTGTACCTAACAACATAGTTCACATATTAACTTATGGCCCCAGTTTTTCCACTTCCACGATTAGGCCGAATATCAACAGACTTTTTGTAGAAATAATTTCATCGATCAAGTCAAAACTGAAGACTAATAATAATAACCCAAATCAAAATTCAAACATCATTCAACACACCATACAAAAACTAAACTACCTACTTTGCAAAGCGAAAAACAACAATCACATAGATATTGAGTGGAACATATTTTATAAAAAATTACAAACTGACATAAGGAAAGCCAGATCCTTTTTGAAAACCAATAACAATACTGTGTTACTCCAAGCAGACACAGTACTCATGTCCAGAACTGAATACGAAAGTCAAATGAATTCACTTCTTTCCTAACAACACCTACACTCTCATCAACAACAAAAACATTATACAACATATACAAAAAAAGAACAACGATTTGATTAAATGCTCACACAACCAGAAATATATTGACAAAAACACCTACAAACACTTCAAATGCAATAACGGTACTATTTGCAAAATTTATGGCATTGTGAAAATCCACAAAACACAATTCTCCCTAAGACCTGTTGTTGCCACTTCAGGATCGCCAACTTTCAACCTATCTTGTTATTCAGCTAAATTATTTAAAATGCTGACAGTCAATTCAATTTTTTTCCGTAAAAAACTCATGTTCGCTTATAAATAAACTGAAAACAGATAATAATATTGTAGACGAAAACTTACAACCCGTTTGATTCGATGTCATTTCATTATACACCAACACACCAGTCGAACTAGCTATTGACTACAGTAACAATAACTTCCAATTCATAAACACAGACATTTCCAAAGAAAATTTTATCCAAGCCATCTAATTTGTCTTTCAATCATCAGTTTTATCTATGGGGAGCCCACTGAGCCCCATCATAGCTGGCATTGCGTTGTATAAGCTTGAACAATAAGTTATTAACAGCCTACACTTCAACATAGCCCCATACTATAGATATGTTGATGACATTTTGCTTCTCTCACCTAAAAATGAAATTAAATATACTTTTGATGCTTTCAATGATTTCCATGGAAGGATTAAGTTTATATATGAAATTTCGGAATAAAATGAAATACATTTCCTGGACATTTCAATTGGGGTATAAAATATAATCACAAACCAATCTGGTCTGGCAGATACATACATTTTTATTCTTACCAACCATATATATATATATATATATATACTCGGATAGGTTTCCGCGGTCCTGACTATTTGGAATATGTCTGGAAATTTGATAATTTCGACGTTTCGTCTCCCATTTTGCAGCCATTTTCAAGAGAGCTGAAAAAATTAAAAATTATTAATAACGTTAAGGAAAGGAAATCATTTTACTTCATCCGCCTACACCCCAGATTTTGGCACTACTTCTTTGTATGGTCTCAATCTGCCTACTCCTTTGAAAGAACTAGTAAAACTTTTATTTATGGAAATGGAGAAAAATACATTTTTTCAACTAGGAAAAATAGTTTCATCCGCTTGAAATTCATTTCAGGCTAGCGATCCCTAAAATACATAAAGGAGCACCCATTCTGTTTTGATCTCTCTTGTATGATGCAGCACAGTATCGAATAAATCATCAAATATTCTAACAATGTTATCACTACCATCGTATTCCACTCTGCATCACGAGGACAGTATGTGGTAGTTGGGTATCGAATCTTTTGGATGACATATGGGTAGCGATAAAATACCCTTTTCGAGAGCCACTTCAAATAATTCTCACCCCATTGTCGAACAAAATGAATGTACTTGTGATCGTGATAGATAAACAAAACAACAAAGTCGTGAGGGGTGTTCAATATATAATGAGGTCCAGGGCGGTTCGATAAAAAAACTGCTGGACAGATGAGTAGTAGATTGTTACAACGGAGTTTGTTGGGGAGTTGGAGTGTAGTGAAGTTGTTTTGAATTTCGTTTCGAATGTAAATTTCGATCAAGAAATCAAGAATGAGTGAGGCAAGAGCAAATTTTATGAGCCTGTGCAAGAGAGTCACTGAAAATGTTTTAAAGGTTACAAAATATTCGTGAAAGGTGTAAAATGTTGTTTGAGCGTGTGAAATAGTTTCACACAATGAAATTGTAAACCTGGAAAAAGTTCAGGATCTTCTTAGCCGTTTCCGATTTCAGCCTTTGTGCTCTTCATCTTTCAACTCAAGAATCAGTGTTTCATGACCAATTCAATATACATTTTTGAAAAGAGAAAACCAGGTGGATTGCTCTTCGACGATGGTCTACACATAACGGAGACTAGCATTTGAAATTTTGAAACAGATCTTTAATTGCTTATCGTGGCATTCAAGCGAATGGTAAAGGTGTCGTATGTAGGGACAACTGGTTTTTCGATGGAACTTTCACAGATGCTTCGAAACATGATGAAATCATCTCACCTATCGAAAATTTGGCGCGGAAAAATTAACTTTGAGAAATATGGTTCCATAAAGTTGAAAAACTTGGGCATTGAAACGTCACTATATATATACACGATCCTGGGGGCCGCTACTTGTTTTATTTTTCAGCAACACAATAACTGGCCACTATTTCACTTGTTTATCTAACTTTTCTTCTCAGTAATGCATTGATTCAAACACCATTAGCCTTCGTAGCTCCGAAAAAAGTTTTCATGCACTCCAAATGTCAATTTCATCACTTTTGGCTCCATCAATACAACTTTCAACGAAAACACATGATAAACGAATATCCATAATTTCCGTGGAGCTTTGGTAGTTACAGTGTTGCCATATGAGTTGGCATTGACCAAACTAAGGAAAACGTGAGGTAGGATCGCGGAGTTATATATTAATTGTGATTAAATTAATCAAGAAAACGATAGAAATGGTAGGATCTTGAAAACAAACAGCTTTTTTTAAGAGTAGCATACATTTTCAAAACCCTTTTGCTCATGAATTATGGTTTGCAGAGATGAAAATCTGAAACTTGGCACATATAACAATATATTTATTTGCAATTCTTTGGTATTTAATTTTTTTTTTTATTTTGCTAGTTTTTTTTCGTGGTGTGTTGAAATCAAGACATCCTGAGTAAATGGTGCAGTACATATATTTAAGTGCGTATTTTTCAAGAAAAATATCATAAAATAACAAATAGCGATATAAACAGGGTTCATTTAATATGAGAATTTTCAAATAAGTTTCGTTTTGTACATTTACTTCACACTTCATATTTGGTACAATAATTGTAATCATTCGGTGTTTTCGGGGTGGGGTCTACTTCAGCCTCTGGCTTAGACTCTGGCCCATTTGAATCTTCTCTTTTCAAAGAATATTATTGATTAGGGTACTATTTACAACTAAATAACGCTTTTGTACGTTATACTTTGAAATTACAGCTCTGGAAAAGTGTATAAATTATCTGACAGCTCCTATTCCATAAGCTGATAAAGATCTCCATCGGTTAGGAATTTCATTCTGTTCATTTCAGATAGGTTCGCAAGATTATACAGTAAAAAGTGAAAAAAAAACAAAGTTACCTCTCTGTTCACGCTGCTCTATTATTAGTACCTCATTTTAGAGAACTATTACCTAAAAACATATATTTTTCATAATGGTTTTTACCAATTTGCGAAATAGCACTCTTTTACTTTACTAGAATAAAAAATCATTCACACCATTTGACAATCTGATCACATAGAAAATGAATCTGCATTATAGTGTTTCACGAGCTGATCCATTGTTGATTCCGCCGAAAAACTCTATTTTTGGTGCCTATGGTACTGAGTCATAGCACAGTAGTTCTAGTAAAATAGACATTCTGAATATTTAGCACAACGTCAGAAGGATAAAAATCAACCAAGGAGAAAGTGATCAAACTGGATTTCCTGGCAAAGCGAGCATGTGCGAGAGCGTTATTTTTAAGTTGAAAAATTTACATTGCGGTCAACTTGGTTATCAATGTTTGCCAAGTTGGGTTAGGTTGTGTTTCCGTATTTACTTCAAAAAGTGATTAAGTTACATTTCCTGGTAATTGAAAAAATGGAATGCGTTCAACTTGGATGGCAATGTTAGCGAAGTTAGGGTAGGTTGTGTTCCCTTCTTTCACGTGTGAAATACTAGAAACACCGAAGGCGTGTCTCGTTCACCATACAATCGAACTCAGTCACTCAGTTGTGATATTAACTCACTTCAACATTTTTTTGACATCATTTTGCTAACTGATAAACGTCCACCTGTTCATATATGCGAACAAAAATGTAAAAGGTTTTTTTTTCGAGACTGGGTTTGTAAACAGTTTAAATATTTAAAGTAAATCTCCTTATTCTAGAAACAAATTGGTAACATCGCATTACTTATTTCTAAAGTATTTGTCAGTTAACGTTGGCTGTCATTTGTCAAACTTGTTATTTATTCTGTCAGTTCAATAGTGATTATCTAGTTTGAACTTTATGCTTTTTACTTGTTTTTTTTAAATATTAATATAAGTAATTTCAGTGAAAGGAGTGTTACAAATACATAATTTCCAGTGTTCACATTTGAAAACAGTACATTTGAATGGGATTACGCAAAATGTATGTAATTGTAGCCCCAAATTGGGTAAGTTCATTCTGTGACATTCTATTGAAAAAAGGGCTTTCCGCGTCAAATTTTCAATTGCTGTAGTGCTCATATCATGTTTTGAATCATCTGTGAAAGTTTCATCGAAATACTCGTTGTCCCCATATACGCCACCTTTTCCTAGGAATCGGACTTTGATGCCATGGGAGAAATCACTAGCACCTGAAAATGGCACTGAAAAATGTTTATACCTATAAACAATCAAACAAAAAAATTGTTAGAAGTAGAATTTCTGATTGAAATGAATTCTGTCAGCCATACTCATAAGATTCCATTGAAAATCACAAACTAACAAAAAACCGATAGCGCGGTCAGTCAAAAAAGTAGATTTCAGAATTTATTTATTGATTCTGAAATTGTCATCAAACAAGTTGACATATCACCGGGCATTATTTTCATTGGAAAACACAGTGTTTCTATTTTCGTTTGAACATTAAAGACCGAGATCCAGCAAAAAAACATATATGGTTAGCTCAAACCTAAAACTTTTTGGGAAGTAAGCTAGTGTTATAAATAACAGAGCAGAGCAAGTATGGCGGCCCGTAGGTATCGGCGGTGCGCTGCGCAATTGTTTGAATGTGTCAAAAAACTATGCTCTTGGAGAATGAGCTCAAAGCTAATTCTTGTTTGAAATTAAACATTAGATAGCCGAAGTATGAAGGAGTTGTATGCCATACTCAAACTGTCCGCCATATTCAATTAAACGTGTAATTGTTTTATGCTCTCTTAAAATTTTAATTAATTTTTTACCCGATAATAGAAAAAAATGTCTCATCACCGATTATGACTGTTTCGGTGTCCCTAAGTACCCACCATACTGATCCAAAGATGTCAAACTTTCCCACTAGTCCATGTATCATAGGTTCATATATCGATTGATTTTAATGTCTAGAAGACGAATCTGTAAGTGCCATATCAATTGGAAGTCTCGAACGTGAGAAATTAATTAACCTTCGAAGTTTTAATTTTCTCACGAAAGTGATGTATAACAGGCACAAGTGCCATACACACATAAAAAGTATTTCTTCCTCTAAGGAAATGTGCTTTGAATTAAGAGTAAGACCTGTTTATATATATATATATATATATATATATATATATATATATCTATATATCTATATATATATATATATTCACTCAGATAAAGTTAATAATGTTACCACCTATTCGGTTTCTCATAGATAAGATCTAGAGTTGATTTCCAGAGGTATAGTAGGAACTAGAAACTCTAAGAAGGTCGTAAATAAATATTAGCCGACGATCCTCATTATTACCTATTGTTCGAAATATAGATAAGCAATAAAAAAGTGTGTATCACTTGAAAGATTCCCAGGTCCGAATTGAAATATCTCATGAAATAGTTTGGCATTTTAATAATAGTGGGCTCTCCATTATTTTTGGCTTTTGTTGACAATTTTGTATTTGAATTTATTTTATAATAAAAAATCTCGTAAGGTTGATTCAGAACCCTTGGTGAGGATATGTTTGAATGTGTGTAAATAATAAAATTTACTCACCTGGCCACCAGACTTTTAGTGGTAATGGGCTATTAGACTGTTTTGAGAACTGACCGCTTCCCAATTTCAGAAATAAAAGGGGGAAAGTTAAACAACATTCAGTCATTACCTACCTTATATTCCGTTGTGTCAGTTGTGTCTATTTTGAAGTGTCGATTCGATTATTGTGTCGTGAAAACTGTGGCGTCCATGGGCTCATCCTGAAGCTAGTACTTCAACTGGTGGTCGTAGTACCACTAGTCGACAAATGTTACACCCTCATGGGGAAAAAAATATATTAAATGTTTATACGTCCCTTCTGGAACGTGGAATGTCCAAGGATCAAGCTGTGCAAGAAAGTGCTTCTTTAACAAAAACACCGTATTCCACAGTGTTCAAAATAGTAAGTAACCCTATTTTAAAAAGGAGGAAACGAAAAGACTCTGGTGTTTCAAGGAAACTAGATGGCTGTGATGTCGATATAATTCGAAGAACAATATATGCCTTGTATAAAGAGCAAATTGTGCGTACATTGGAAATTTCAATGCAACGGCTCAAAAAGAATGAAACTAGTATCCAGTGTTGCAGAAAGACTTTGAGGAAGTCTCTTTTACAAAACGGATTCAAATTTGAAAATCTCACTAGTAGCAGGAAAATCTTAATGGAACCTGTGCGCCACAAAAAATGGAGATTTGAATATTCATTGGCATTAAACGAATTCAGAGAATATGGTAGAACAGTAGTGTATTTGGATGAGACTTGGTTCGATACACACGATATTCCAAACAAAAGTTGGGTTGACTCATCTGACTTGTGCCAAACTAATGCGCCGACTAATAATTACGATTACTATAATTCACGCAGGAACCGAAAATGGTTTTATACCAAATGCGTTGTCTTTATCGGCAAAGAATATTAAGGATTCTTTAGTCGATTATCATGATGAAACTACAGCCGAATTATTCGAAGACTGGTTCCAAAATAAACTCATACCAAATATTCCACCCAACAGTATTATCGTCGACCACAGTCGAAGACTAGATAGAGCACCATGTTCAAATGACACCAAAGCCACTATACAAGAATATATGTTGAATAATGATATGTACTATGAGGAAAAGTACACAAAAAACAGTTACTAGAAGTTTCACGCAGTTCGATAAAAAAGATATATTTTTGTGATTCATTGGCTGAAAGCTTGGGACATACGGTGCTCAGACTTCCTCCTTATCACTGTATGTTCAACCCAATTGAACATATATGGCATCAGCTTAAGTCAGCAGTTCGAAGGAAGTTCAACTGTGGTAGCTCTTATTCAAACAGAAACTGCAAACATTCCTGATAGCAGCTGAGACAAGTGTGTTTTCCATATTAGAGAGGAAGAAAAGTAATATATGGATATAGAAAAACTTCCCAAAGAAAAGTTTATTATAAACTTGGATGACGACAGTGAAAGTGATACTGATCTTGAATGTGAATAATTTTGTTTATAAATACCTTTTATCGAGAAACTGAACTTTTCATAAAGTATAAAGTTTGACATTTTACATTAATTAGGTATATCATATAATATTATATAATATAATATGATTATATATATATATATATATATATATATATTTATATATTATCATATATTATATATAAATAAACAATTCTCAATTATATTCAAGCGATATTTCTTAATAATTATCTTAACCCAATATCATTATACCTACATATAAAACAAAATTTAATGGCTAGGGCAGGTACAACTCTGCGTAGAATCCACCGCCTGCCGATAACTCAAGTGGTTGGTGATTCACAACCTTCTTAGATTTCTAGTTCTACTTTACCTTCATTCTTAAAAATCACTCTGGAATTTTCTCTCGAATGATCTGTTTTACTGAGTATTAGTTGAATTCTGGGGCCAATCTCATTAAAATTTAATTAGGATCATTCAGTTGAGGAGTTTATTGAGCTCTTCGATTTCCTTTTCTTCCATATTCACTGCATCAGGGTGAATCTAACCCTGGCAACCCGTGAATGACGAGTGTGTAATGCCATTTTATAACGAATTACAGTGGTCGAAAATCAGGAAAAAAAATTTAAAACATGTTTTGTCCTTTGTAAAATTCGACAAAATTCAATTTCAGGTGAACAACTCAGAGAAAAGCTTTGGCAATTGCCGAATGCAATGAACATTTAACTCGACATTTGGAATAAGTAGAATGTTGAACTGATTGTGTGGTAAATATACACATTGCAGGCTGCCTTTATCCAAACTGGTGACAAAGTCAGCACTAGTTGATTTCATACTCTACTTTTAGACACTTATCAAAATTATTATCACAGTCACTTATAAGAAACAATCAACACAAACAGTGGGAAACATTCGCAATTGAATATTGTAATAATATCACGACCATTGTAGAGATTCAGACATTCAGAACACGTGAACTGAACACTGTTGCCAAGCACGATTCTCGCATGCACGGTTTACAAAGCTATCTACGGACGAAAAGTTGTTAGATAAGTGATTTATGATTGGCTGGTGAATGAAAGATCCTAATTAGCAACCAATTTGTGTAACTCTATTTATTTAACCTTTTTCTTAGATATATTCGATCCTCTGTATTCTAACCCTTATGGTCCAGTGTTGCTTGTCTATCAAAATAAATGCCACGATGGACTCCTTGCCGGGAAGAAACCTTGTGATTCTCCGAAAAGAATTGTGTTTGATTTTAGGGACTTAGGGATAGACTTTCACTCACCATAAATGAATGTGGAATATAATTGGATGACGACAGTGACAGGCTGTATGGACCAAGTACGAATGCCAAAAAAAAACAAGATTAGTTGTTTTCTCCACTTTGAAATTGAATACCTATCTCAGGCAGCATGCAATGTGTACATTTACCTCACGATCAGTTCGACATTCTACCTAATTCAAATGTCAAGTTAAATGTTCATTGCATCTGGCAATTGCCGAAGTTTTTCTCTGAGCACGTCACCTGAAATGAGGAGGGAGGCGCTACTGAGAATTTTGACAAATTTCACAAAGAACAAAACAGGTTTTCAATTTTTGTTTCAGATTTCTAACCACTGTAATTCTTTATAAAATATCATTATACACTCGTCATTCACGGGCGTGCAAGAGGTTAGATTACACCGTGTATATCTTTGAGAATCATTCGAAAAGTGAATTGAGCACCTCGGTATCATTTGTTCATATTATTAAACTTCTGCAATTTTATTGGTTCATATTTTCCTGAATTGTTAGATATTATTGCGACATGAGGTCTTGAACCCAGGTATTGAAAAAACGCTAATATTGCTAAATATATTTCTGAAGTTTCTAAGCGTAATTTTGTTTTCTTTCTGGATGGAATGACAGCTGCAAATAATACATTTATTTTTGAGAGGGTACATCTGATGAGTGAAAAAAAATGCCTACTTCATTATAAAGTTTAATATACATTCACATATTTGGAAGAAAACATCAAATTATTTCACAAAGAAAGGTAACGAAATAAATATTTCCAAAAAACTAAAAAACAATAAAAAATATAACAAGAGTCGTAAAACTATTTACAAATTATACAATTCGGAATTGATACTGATTTTCACTTCTAGAAAATTTTTGCTGGTTAGGAATATTTATTCGTATACTTGGTGTATTTTTGTTTGAACCGTTTTGCGTTCGTCACTACATTGATGTTTGTTGCTAATATTTACAATTCTACAGAAAAAAAAATACTACGATATGATATTTTACAAAATATATAGACTTGTCGTTGTGTAACCCCCATGTTACTCTACAAATTTGTACATTTTTCCGATTATTTACATTTTTTAGAAACTAGAAATTTTATCATTTAGAAATCCCAGCTCTAAAGCGATATGTATTTTTGGTTATGATATAAGATATGACAAGAGATTCGATTGAAAATATTCGAAGGAAAATCATATTGAAAATAATGATACAAGTAATTTCAATTTATTGATTTACCCTCGTATACAAATTCTGGTTAGCTTCTAAATATTTTCCCGTACGCTTGGAAATATTTTCAGCCAGAAGATACCATTGATACTTCATGTTAAGTGATCACAGTTCATCGAGTATTTAGAAAAGGTGCAAGGCGGAGGATTGATAAAATTAATGAATTGAGAGTGACCGTTCATATGGATTGTTATAATTCGATCATTCCTTGAAATGTAAGGAATGATTAATAACGAGTATAAAACAAATATCTCCTCGCATGGAGCTTTTGCTAGCACAATTGAATGAAATGAGTGAATGTACATATTTCAGTGAAATATAGGAATATTGTCTACACATATTCGCAAGAAAAAATACTTCCTTACTATAATGCATCACTTTGTTTAATGAAATTTATAGCACCGGCTGAACATGGTGGTATTTAAGTTCACTGGACTTGAAGAACTTATTATTGAGTATACACATATTGGCCAAAATAGTGACTATGATAAGTCATTGACTTGAATATTTTGTATTTCGTTTGTATTCTTCATGTTAATCAAGTTCCTCATCATTATCATTCATCCATGAAATGAAGTATAATTCAATGTATCTGCTGATTGTAGATGATCTAGTTTTAGAAAGAAATATTTTTTTCTTGGAAATGACTGTATTGTGTTGACAATGCATAATATAAAACTCTTGGAAATGGGTGCGTGTTACCTGAGAAAAAGTCATGATCGTGAGATCGAATTGATTGTGATATTACCAGTGATAATTGAATGTATTGTGAAGGAAGCAAGTGGAACTCAACGTATCCCTAACACTCAATAGAAAAATGAAGGAAATCACTCATAACTATGTGGAGTGGCTAACAGAGAACTGAGAATATGTTATTTAAATCTTAAATTATTGTTAACTCCTCCTGAACCCAACGATTTCAATGAAAGAAACAATAGATGGAGATCATATGTTTATCAGACAATTTCGTTATTAATAATGATTACATTTTTCCAAATCACCATAAACGAACTCATTAATTATCTTTAATTAATAGTCTCCAATGAACGATATACATAATTCATTTCTATTTGTAACTAGCTGACCCGACAGACGTTGTCCTGTCAAAATTTTTATATCCACTGAATTCTTTTTCCTGAAAAGTTTCGTCCACGTAGAATTTGTTTCCTTTGTTTTTCTTTGTGTTGTTCCGATTAGTTTATGCCTATGACAATGCCTACTACCTGTTATCCCGTTATCCCGCTATCCCGCTATCACGTTATCCCACTAAATCATTTTTCTGTTATCCCTCTATTCCGTTATCACGCTATCCTGTTATCCCGCTAATCCCGTTATCCCGCTTCCCGTTATCCCTGATCCCTTTTTCGCTTCCCGTTATCCCGTTATCTTGCAATCTCATTTCCCGTCATCCCGCTATCCCGTTATCCCGTTATTTCCCTATCCCGTTATTTCGCTATCCTGTTTTCCGTATCCTTTTTCCGTTTCCAAATATCTTTTTCCAAATATCATTGACTTTTAGATATAGAAGTTGATGCGCTTTAGCGCCACCTAGTGGCGAGTTAAAATAAAATGGATAGCCATGGATAGCCTTATCCATGGGCAAACACTTAGATGTGCTAACTTTCAAAGAAGAATCAACCAACTATGTCATCAGTTATGATCGAGAGTGCATACAAAAAGTATTAGTTTTGCAGTTGGTCCGAATTTTCCGACTTTCCTTTGTAATTGTCCCGTTTTTTTTCCCTGAAAAGTTTTCCATGCCCATAACGAACAAAACAAAAAATACGCATATCCATGGTTCGAATCGTGAGTTATGGTCTTGGGTTCATACAAAAATTCCTCCAATTTTCCGGGCAACTTTTCCAATTTTCCTTTCCGCATGAACCTCCCTACGACAATAACAAAAATAGCCAAATTGGCCCAGCCGTTCTCGAGTTTTTCGCTTAGCAACACAATTTGACATTCATTTTCATTAAATAGATTATAGTAAATAGTAAGGAATTTGTGGCATTGCAGACAAATGTTTAAATGCCAGAAAAAAAAAAACATCTTCGAGCAGGATTTGAACCCCCGATCCTGAGATCACAAGTCTTATGCTCTACCAACTGAGCTATCGAAGACCCTGGAATGCACCTCTGCGTTTCGCTCTACCGTTTTGTTAGTTGTTGAAACATGGAAAGTGAAAACATGAAATATAAAATCTACATGTGTTGTCAATGGTCATCAAGAACATATTTTCACATACCGACGATGCCAAATTTGATATTTATGTTTGTTGAAATACATAATGTTTCATATTGTCGGTTGTTCAAGTCGGCATTGATAACACAAAACTGGATATTTTTTCATTCAAATCCCTTCGATTAATGTCAACAGTAAATATTGCATTATTTGGAATAAGTCATTTATATGATGAATATATTTTTAAGAGGGATTGAGGGAGTGAGAATCATATTTTTACTCGCAATTATTAATAATACTCGAACAATTCATTTTGTTTCCACTTATACGCTATACTTTCAACTTTTCGGACTTCTCTGTATATATAAAAATGAATGTTGGTATACCCGGTGACAATGGGACTAGGGCCATGGCCTATGTCTCCTTCACTTATCAACCGATTTGAATGGAATGTTGTACATAGACATGAGACTCAATTTTCGATTGACAGACATATGAAAACATAATGGCCGCCAACCAACTTCGACTTTTCGAATGGAACACTCTGTATGTTTGATGTTTTTCGGATACTACGGCTCAAATTACATACGACAGTGTTGCCAAATTTTTATTTTACAATTGAAAAAAATATTTCTATTTTTTTTTAGCCCAGGTTTTTTGATCAGGTTGAAAGCCTAACAAATCCTACAGCAGAAATTGAAATTGTCTGAACGCATTTTTAACGAAAAAATGGTTTTTTTCTAATGGTACCTACCGAGAGCCATCTTGCCATAGATAGAGAATTTAATTACCAATTCAACGATATACATTATGTACCACTTTCTTTTGGTCCAAAACTAAAAACGATCAATTATTGAATTTGTACAATATTTTATACGATGCCTATGAATTCCAATGAGTTATCCGTTTAGGTTTGATGAAATGAAAGGTAGCCGTGGATTCATGATGAATTTAATGTCAAAAATGAAATACCAAAGCTGCTTGTCATCTCGTTTCGTTTGTAAAAAGTTTTTTTGAAATGTAAAATAATAATCGTTATTCTCGAATCGAATAAATCGATATGATATTGATATACGGAGAATGTCAGAAGAACGCATGAGGGCACCCATCGAGGACCTATTTCAGGAAATTAGATATGATGCTAAGGAAAGAACCAGCTGATCAAAACCACATCCACTTCATCGTCAGTGATGAAGCGGAAACTAATGTTTTAGCATATGTTCATTTTTCTCCATCTGCCTCAGTGCGAGAATTGGAAATTGAATGTGGGATCAGCAGGGAAGGCACCAGAAAAGTATTGAAAAAATATAAATATCGCTCCTATAAATACAGTTCGCTTCAGCATCTATATGAAAATGGGCCAGAACGGAGACTAACTTATTGTAATTGGCTTTTGCGTCATCATGATTTGAATAATGGTTTTGTCTCGAAGATACTGTTTACTGTTCAATAGGGATAATAAAAGGTATTGGGCTCAAGAAAATCCTAGATTGCTGAGAGGAGGTAATTTTCAGGAAAGATTCGGATTCAACGTCTGGGTAGGAATCTTGGGGACAAGAATCATTGGACCAATTCTTTTCGACGGGCCTTTGACGGGCCAAAGATATCTACAATTCTTAGAGAACGATATTCAAAATACCCTGAGAACATCGGGGAAAATATATTTTTTGACAAGGATGGTGCAGGACCATATAATGCTGATATTGTTTGGAATATCTTAGTGATACCTATGAGCAGAGATGGATTGGAACAAATGGTCCAATCAGATGGCCAGCCAGATCGCCCTATTTAACCCCTATTGATTTTGATTCATGGGTCACATAAAATCCAAAGTATACTCGAGGAGACCAACTACTTTGAAGGACTTCAGGTCAGGTCAGGTCAGGTCAGGAAATTCCAGCTCACGAGCTGATAAATGTGATGAGGAGTACAATAAATAGAACTAGTCTTTTTGTTAGGGAAAACAGGCTACACTCCGAACATATCATTGGTCATTAATAAATAAAATGACTTTTCGATGGTTGTGAAACTCTTCTATTGAAAACAGGATAATGGTGTTGTGAGTAATAATTTGTACGTTGAATGTTTCACTGTTTCAGTCGTTAGATTTATTCAAACAGTTTGATTATATATTAAAGTTATCTTTTCTGTAATGGGTATCATTACATATTGTCAAGTCGATTATTTTTGGTATTTCATTGTTACCATTCTGAAGTGAAGTTTGAAGGATTGAATAGATGTCATGTTACCTACCAATTTTTTCAGATTGATTTCATTTTGTTAGATAACTCTCTACATTTTGAAAAAAAAAAAGAAAGTGGTACATAATGTATATCGTTGAATTGGTAATTAAATACTCTATCGAATGGCAAGATGGCCCTCGGTAGGTACCATGTGGAAAAAAATTTTTTTTGTTAAAAATGCGTTTAGAAAATTTCAATTCCCGCTTTTGGATTTGTTATTGATCTTATCGATTATGAGTTACTGATGTAAATTAGTATAGATTTCAACCTGATCAAGGCCTCCTGGGCTAAAAAAAATTGGGAAATTCTTTTTTTTTCAATTGTTAAATGGAAATTTGGCAACACTGTCGTATGTAGTTCAAGTCGTAGAATCCGAAAAACATCAAACATACAAGGTGTTCCATTTGAAAAATTGAAGTTGGTGGCTAATCTGGCGAAACCGGGAGTCGGCTATTTTGTTCTCATATGTCTGTCAATTCGAAATTGAGTCTCATATCTATGTACAGAATTTCGTTCAAATCGGTTGATAGGCATGGCCCTAGTCTCATTGTCACCCTGGTATATGTATGAGATTGATAAACTTCGACACCGTTTGACCGATCATCATGAAAATTGGCACATCTAAGTGTTTTTCATGTTTTCTATGTTATGCATTTTACTTCAACTCGCCACTAGGTGGCGCTGCAGCGCATCAACTTCTATACCGCTATGAAAATTGGTATACACAAATATTTGAACATGCAGAATATTTTCGCGCTATCCATTCTGCTGTAACTGGCATAATGGAATAACGGGAAATGGGTTAACCGGATAACGAGAAATGGGTTAATGGATTAACGGGATAACGGGATAAAGGGAAACGGGATAGAGGTATAAGCAAACGGGTTAACGGAATAACGGGAAATGGGTTGACGGGATAACGGTATAATGAGAAATGGGATAAAGGTATAAAGAAACGAGTTAACGGGATTATGGGAAATGGATTGAAGGATTAACGGGATAACGGGAAACGTGTTACGGGATAACGGGAAAACGGAAAGCGGGCAAAGTTACAGGCATAACACAAAGAGAAATATAGGGAAAAAAACAAATTCTACGCGGACGAAGTCACGGGTACCTGCTAGTTGATTATAAATGGCTGTTTGTGTGTTTCGAGTGGATTTAAATATCTTCAATTGAATCATATTCAATCTTCATCGGTGATTCAATTAAAATCAATAGTCAGAGAGTTACCCACGCCACACTGGGATTGTGCCAGTGGCTTACATGACAATACTTTGATAAAAAAACAATTGAGTTGCACTTGCTTCATCACAAAAAATATCAATCAAGGCCTGAAGTCAAAGTATTTCAGACACCCAGTGTCCCGCAGTTGGTTCCAAACACCCATTTCCACATGCTCATTCACACAAGAGGTCTTTGGTACGCGTTATTCGGAGTATATTGCACTGTTGACGTCATGCGGTGACGATAAAGGGCTGGTCTGGCTCGAAGGGCTGTCCTCGCAAACCGCGGGCTACTTGCTGGTGCCCAGCAGAGCCGGCGTCGAGCCGTAAGCCTGCGAGTTGCAAGTGGGAAGGGCGAACGGGTTCATCGAGGCGAAGGGGGAGGAGACTAGACTCATTCCTGAAAAAAAAATGAAAAAAAATTGTTATTCATTCAGTTCAACAGTGAGACTGTACTTCAATCAACTCATTACAAAGAAGGTCCAATGCATGCAAAAGATCCAGTTGTTTTAATGTTGGATGTATTGGGACCCCATCAGGTTATTTTTTGGCGAATAACTTCGGTTTTGCGGAATATATTCTAGAGCTGCGATTTCGTGAGTCTATCGTGTACTTTTTTTTTGGCGTAGAACCAGGTCAAACCTGTTAGGTTCCTTGAGGTATGTCACCGGGCGTATAAAATCGTATTTTACGACAATTTTTTGTGATCTCAAACCATATAAATCAATAAAAAGTCTTAGTAAAACTGTTTTTCTACAACCCTTTACGAAAAGACGTCATTTTGTAATAGAATACCTCAAGCGAAAACGTGATTTCCGTCGCAAGTGAGAGAAATTCTCATAACGTCAAATTTAAATTTATATTTTCATTCATTTCCCGCCCTCGTATATAATATTTTGATGACTTATTAATATTATTAATAAACAAAGACAGGAATCATTTCTATAATAAGAATGCATTTTTTTACTTTTGTTCAATTAAAAAGCAGAAATAGAATCGTAAAAATACCGTGAGATTTAAAAACAATGTATATCTAGTTGCTTGGTTTTATTAGTTTGACGTTCCTCGTTAATTGTTTAGACATGTCATTTTGCACTGGAAGCATTGTTAATTTTTCAAGTTATCATGATTTCTGATTCGGAAAGTGATTTAGATTTTCCAAATACACCACCAAAAATAGCAAATCAAGCTGAGGAAACTTCTTTGGATTTATTACCAGTAAAATCTAAAAAGAGATATGGAGAAGTTGATAATCACGTAAATTCATTTTCGGAAACTGTGCTGCTTGCGTATTTTGGATGGTTGTCAAAATAATTTAAGTCATCGACGCTATGGTCTATGTATTCGATGTTGAGAACCACTTTATCGATTAAAAATAATATCAGTAAATATCCCAAGTTACGTTCTTTTTTTAAACGAAAATCTGGAGGTTTTAAAAGTCAAAATTTGAAAAAAAAATCTTCCGATGACATTCACACTTTCTTAAAGAATGCACCCGAATCCTAATACTTAATGACTAAGGTAAGTTAATTACTTTATTATTGCGACAAATTCTTTATGATATTAATATTAACGTTTGTAGGTAGCCTTAGTTTTCGAATTTCGGGGGCTTGTCGTTGCCATGAATTAAAAGATTTGACAGTAAATGATGTAAAATATACCAGCAATATACTCTTAGTTTCAATACGTAATCCAAAAACAAAAGTAACGCGTTCCTTCCACATTTCTGGGTTCTTCTACGAGATTTCTAAAATATATATGAACCTCCATCCGTCCACTAGATCTGGACAAAAAAAATTCAAGATTCTTTATTAACTACCAGAACGGAAAGTGAACTAGACAGGTTGTAGGAATAAATGAATTCAGTAAATTTCCTATGCAAATAGCTCAATATTTAAACTTGCCTGATCCCCAAAAATTTACTGGGTATTGTTTGCGTATAACTTCCGCAACGCTATTAGTGGATGCAGGAGGTGATTTACTTCAATTGAAAGAGCATGGACTGATGTTTATCAACCAAAATTTTACAATCCATACAAAATACAACGGTATGCGATTACGGCGCATCTTCATCTGGACCGACATCGGTTAACAACATAACAGATGTTTGAATTATTCAAAATTTCGGAGTATTACAATCAAGATATTTATGTATTGAGGTAGACGATGCCACATCTGTTATGTTGTTAACTGATGTGGCATCGTCTACCTCAATACATAAATATCTTGATTGTGATACTCCTATAATTTTGAATAATTGCTCGAATGTAACAATTAACCAATATTTAAATCATAAGTAATGTTTAAAAGAAATTCTGTTATTTTTAATTTAAAATAAAATATTTGTTCATCGTTCTTTTTTGGCATTTTATTATGATATGAACAGGATTGTAGAAAAAGTATAGTGTTTCACACGTCGAAATAATTTTTTGAAGCTCGTGAACATTACCGGCCTCGGCTGCGCTTCGGCTGGTTAACTGTTCTCTCGCTCAAAAAATGTTACTTTCGTCACTCGTAAAACAATATACAATTTTTTTCCACCGCCATATCTTTAAAACTATTGAAGGTACCGATTTTTGTGTGTGTCAAATTAAAGCACACACTGTAGCGCTTTTATCAATAAAAACGGTAAACTAAAAATATATATGTTATGTATTGATTTTTTTTTTCTAAAGTGTATCGGTTGGCCACAGCGAGTTTTTATCAGCGCTAAATGTGTCATTGGGTTGCAAGACACCTCGAGTGCAGGATTTGTCGCGTAGTTTGATAATAGTAGTGGCGGTTGATGAAATTTAGAGTGGAAAGGAGAAATATAGCGTCTGTGAATATATATATATATATATATATATATATATATATATATATATATATATATATATATATATAAGTAAATGAAAATCGTAGCATTGCAGAAAAATTTTTAAATAAAAGAAAAAACCATACTCGAGCAGGAATCGAACCTGCGACCTTTGGATTTCTAGTCCATACTCTAACCATCTGAGCTATCGAGGCCACACATCCCACTGCATTTCGAAGATTCGCTTTTCTCTAGAATTTAATGTTAGTTGTGGGAATAGAAGAAATATTAGAAATATTTATTTATTCAAATAGGTTACCCTAATATCCTGAAATTATGATACCATATTATAAATTAAACAGTTGGTAGTTAATCTAAACTAATAAGATAAAAAAATCAGAATACAAGTAAACCTAATTTAGTTGAAATATAAGGCACATCGTCTCAATGGATTTGAAAAGTTTTCACGACGTTTCGAATGCTTGTATCTACAATCGTCTTGAGGTGAATATTGGTATTCAGTATTCACCTGAAGACTGGTATTCAGTATTCACCTGAAGACGATTGCAGCTACAAGCATTCGAAACGTCGTGAAAATATTTCAAATCCATTAAGATGATGGACGTCCAAAACGAGAGTATTCAGGCCTAATTTTGTTTGGATAATCAGTGGCACCAACTCTTTGAATGGGTACGAATTTTGAGGTTTTTAGAATGGAAGGACAAATACCTGTGGCAAAAGAAAACAGTCTAAAGGAACTAATATAGTACAATTAGGTTTTTTTCAATCAATATCTTCAAATGCCATTTGCTTAATTTTTTGTCGAAGATTTTTCATAAAAGAAACGTTTTCATTTATAATCTCCCTAGAGCATTAATTATTGCCGGAAAATTTTTGAGTAAATGAATTTTTTGAAAATTATCACGAGTTGCGAAGCGACGAGGTATAATTTTCTTTAAAAATTCATGTACGAGACAAATTTCCCGCAATTAATTCAAGCACGTGAGGGATTCGGTAAGAAAATTTCAAACCGGAATTATATTTGAATAGAAAACATTAGGTAAATATTTATTTTGACGTTATTCACAAATAAATAGAAGGCTGTGTGTAATGGGAGTTTTGGGGGAGATTTTTTTCTGATTTTCCCCGTTCCCTAGTAAAATAAAATATACCTATAATATCAGATAAACTATTATGTAAAATTAATTGATTTCATACAATTTTCTTACTAGGTTTCAGGAAAATGTTAATATTGACTAAAAATGAAAGTGGATACGTTCGCGTTGCGGGAGATATTTTTTTAATTTCTCCGTGCCCTAGTAAAATAAAATATATAATATCAGATAAATTTTTATATAAAATTGATTGTTTTCATAAAATTTTCTTACTGGGTTTCAGGGAAATGTCAATATTGATTAAAAATGAAAGTGGATGTTCGTATTGCGGGATATATTTTTCTAATTTTTCCCGTGCCCTAGTAAAATAAAATGTATAATATCAGATACATTATTATATAAAAATTATTGATTTCATATAATTTTCTTACTAGGTTTCAGGGAAATATCAATATTGACTACAAACAAAGGTGACATACAAAAAATATATAAATATACCTATACATATATACTTGAATATTTTTCATATTCTTTTAGGTTTAATGCCAAGAAAAATTAATATTAGCGGTAATAATTTGTTTTTCAAATAATTCAGGAAATCGGGATATTTTATTCTTTATTCCAAATAGAATGTTGTTGGCGTATGTTTCCGGTTAAAAACATATTCTGTAAAGTTAGCCATGGATTTGACATTCACTACTCTTGTCAATCAATATTTTATTTGTGGCATGATAAGTTCCTCATAACATTGTATACAATCATATGTTAGTTAAAAAGTGATAATAAAATGAACTTTCAATCGTATGAATTGTGTTCCTTTTGCAAAGAATCACAGCACATTAAAATGTACCATAAACATTTAAAATATCTAACATACCTAGTGGAAGAATCTGGATTAAATCCTGAGCAAGAAAACTTATTTAAAGGGATTGGCAACATTCTGCGTGATATTGTGCCTTCTTTTGGACACAAATCTAATACTCAAAGAAACAAACTGGTGTCTCAGTATTATTGTCATTTTATGAAACACAGGCATATTGTTAAAAAAAACAACGGTTCTGTGTTTTATTCACCACTTAGGAAAGAGGAGGTAGAAGTGGAATTTTTGAAGAATTTAAAATTAATTAATGATATTATAGAATGTTCACCTTAATAAATTGTTGTAATATTTCCAACTTATAAAGTAAGTAAATAAAAAATATTGTCAATAGTATTTCAATATTATTTTTGTCTAATTATATGATAGCTGTCATGTGCCGGTAATTTTCCACTTATTAATTTCACGTCTACATGCTAATGTGGATGAAAAATATTCAGAAAATTTGCTGGTTACCATAGTAACAATGTCGAAATAAAGCATCTGATTGGTTGAAAATGACTGGTATAAAATTTTCTCCTTCATTTCTGCGAGTATTGTGAATGTAATATCTATTTCAAAAACGCCACACTTTCTATATCTACCAACGAACTAAACCACCCAAAACAAAACAAAAACAGGAGTAAAATATAAACATAATCATGAGCTTAACAAGCAAAACGAGAAACAAAACGTAAACGATAATAAAATAATATACTAACACTGCACAGCCAAGTAATGCCAGCCGGTAACGGGTTGATGCTGAAATAAAGCCGGGGAGGGATGTATGGGGGGTGTTTCGCTACCCCTAATAACAGGAGCGAATGCGCTTTTATCTCTGTCCGATGGGGAGTCTTGGTTTTTATAGTGTGTTCCAAGGTGATAATGATTGGCTTCGGAGGGAACTAAAAATTTAAAAATAAAATTGGTAATGACAACTGAAAGGAAGTGCATATCAGACATTGAAATGTTGAATATAAAAAAGATTCCATATCCGGTTTGATACTAGGTAGTTATTCCAGCTATAATCACATTGAAATTTTCTTCTATGTGATATTTCGGTTATTTTTTTGGCGGATATCCATCAAATTTCAAATCACAATAGGTATACAGGGTGTTCCAAATTGAGTCGGCACCATTGCCAAATCCGTTATTATTGATGCTACGATTTCGGTTAAACGGGCAAACTGGTAGCATTTTTAGTGGCCTTCTCGATGCCGAAAACAAAAAAAAATTGACAATCGCGTTGTCATAATATTTCATAAAATGATATTTTTTTCAACGGAACACCCTATATTTTTTCATTCATTTCGATTCGTAATAACATTCTCAACAACAAAGCTTATTTCACTTTTCTTCCTAAAGTGGAAAATGAGCGACTTATGTGGAAATATTTATTTCTTTCACTAGTACAAAAAATTTCTTTGTTTTGGCGAATAAAACCTCATGATTGTCCAAACACCCATTTTTTGTACTTATACGAATGACAATATTTTGTTACTAATAGCAAAATAAGACAGTAAAAAGGAAAAATTGCGCTGGGATGTGAACTCGTGAAACTCGTGATCATCATGTCGCACCACTCAATTGACACCACTAAGCTATTTGGTATTAATGTACAAAACGATAAATGTTTCCTATTAATACAACTGTCTTATTTTCACCTTTACGAAAAAAAGTCAAATGAGCTTTGTTGTTGAGAATGTTATTACGAATCGAAATGCATGAAAAAATATAGGGTGTTCCATTGAAAAAAATATCATTTTATGAAATATTATGACAACACGACTGTCAATTTGTTTTTGTTTTCGGCATCGAGAAGGCCACTAAAAATGCTACCAGTTTGCCCATTCAACCGAAATCGTAGCATCAATAATAACGGAGTTGGCAATGGTGCCGACTTAATTTGGAACACCCTGTATTCTATTCCAAAAATTCGATTTGCAGAATTACTGGAAAAGACCACTAAGAGGGGGGATTTCATTTTCTTCAAATACATAAATGGCCAGATTTCAATAATCTTAAAATTCGATTGAGTCAAATAATGCATGAAAAATGATTTCAAATGCCTCCAAATATAAATAGTTGAAGTTCCAGTTGTTTGAACTCAAGTTTATTTTGGAGTTTTCCAGAAGTGACGATATTAACATATATTTATTTATTTATTTATTACAAAGTAGGGATACAAACAGATGAATCCAACGAGTATCCTCTTTTTAGGTAATCTAATAGTAATCGAATAGTGAGCTAAAATAACTTACAAGATAAACAATGATGCATTGTAGAATAAATATCAACAAATATGAATAAATGTGAACAAATATGAATAAATTGAACAAATATGAATAAATATGAATAAAGTGACAATATACCTATGTACAATGTGAACAACATATAAACAATATATACACAATTCAAATGAGATATTATCTGTATATTGAAGTGAAAATAATCATTATTAGGTTAAACGAAGGCAGAACATGGATTTCACGTAGTTTTTAAATTTTAGAAATGAGAGCCTGAATATTGCGATGTCATTACAGTGGCTATTGAAAGTTCTCACCATTCTACAAATGGGAGAGTTTAATCGTGAATTTGTTTTTCTAAATGGTGTATTAAAAGTTTCGTGCTTTCTTAAATGTCTGTTGGGTGTACTTAAGGATATTTTGGACGATAGTTCAGAACAATCAATACGGTTATTGAATATTTTGTAGATCATTAGAAGGTCGGACATACTTCTTCTATCGGTGAGAGATAACATGTAGTACTTTCTCAGAATTGGACTATAGTTGCTGTTTAGTATTGGGATTTCTGATTTACGGGATAGTTGTTTCACAAATTTGTTCTGTATGCTTTCGATTCTCTGCTGATATGTGGCATATTGGGGATTCCAAACAATTGATGCAAAATGTAATCTACTATATATGAATGCGTGATATAGGTTCAAGAGAGTTTTGGCGTTCGTGAAGTGTCTAGTGTTCCTTATTATGAATCCAGATAGACTATTACAGTTGTTGACAATTTTTTCGATATGAGACTAAAAAATCATTTCAGAATTCATAATGACTCCAAGATCACGAATCTCCTTCACTGTTTTCATTAAATGATCATCTATTCTGTACTGATGGTTGATTATATTCCTGTTTCGTGTGAAGGTTATTGTGAGGCATTTATCATAGTTCAAAACTAAACTAGAATTTTTGCATATTTCGACGAATGAATCAAGATCATCTTGTAGTTTGTCACAATCGCCAGAATATTTTATAGTACGATAAACTTTAAGATCGTCGGCATACAATAAAAAATTTGAATTTTTGAAGCATTCACCCATATGGTTGATATAAATTATGAAGAGTAAGGGTCCCAAATGACTTCCCTGAGGTACCCCTGAGGTTACCACAAAGGGGTCTGATTTGTAACCGTTAATCTCTGTGATTTGAAATCTATAAGTGATATAAGACCAAATCCACTTGCGAAGATACGAACCCACACCGACTTCAGCGAGTCTTTCAATGAGAAAAGAATGATTGAGTTTATCGAAGGCTTTGCTGAAGTCTGTGTAAACTACGTCTACTTGCGATTGATCATCCATTTGTTCTATAATGTGATCTATAAATTCTATTAAGTTAGTATCACTGGATCTACCGGGGAAGAAGCCATGTTGTTGGGGAATAATCTTATTCTTCGTAATATTTAGAATTATTTCATGAACAATTTTCTCCAACATTTTACCGAAAATACAGAGTTTGCTAATTGGCCTATAATTCTTGACATTGCTCCTGTTGCCCCCTTCAAGGAGAGGTATAACGGTGGATGATTTCCATTTGCACGGGAACACCCCAGTTTGGAGTGACAAATTTAAAATGTGAAGAAGAGGTGGTATTAGATTAAACTTACATTTTTTTATGAATGAGCTGGGTATGTTGTCAGGACCGGGGCCTTTGTGAATATTTAAATTATCGATCGTGTTGGAGACATGTTGCTCTGAAATATCCATTGAGTAGTCTTCATCGAACTGTGGATGGGCATTCGCAAGTGGATCAAGAGTGTATACACTTTTGAAATAGGAAGAGAATAAATTGCAAATATCTTGACCATTGTCAGCTGACTTATCATAAAAAAAGACAGAATGGGGTATTACGACGTATATTACATGTTTTCACTATTATTTGCTCAACCTAGAATTTCAAAAAATCTATTTTAACTTTTCACAAAATGAAAATGATTAAAAATAAACGCAAAAAAATATGGAAAAACGGAAATTCCCATGCCTACTTTCATTTTTCCTTCTCAAGAACAAGATTGAAGCAGTAATGGATATTATGGAATGAATGCTTAGTCTGTGCTGGACGAAATCAGTAGCAAATCAATATCAATTCCATAAAAAAAATTAGAGAAATTTTAAGAATTATAATCCAAGAACCCGTGAACGCCAGATCTAGAACATAGTATAAAAGTTGAATATTTTTCTACGCAAGCACACTATAGCTGTGGCTACTATGAATCATGAGTCGCGGTGGCTTTGACAGGTAACAGGTAGGTAGTAAAGTTACATAAAATTGCTACACAAAAACAACCTAGTATAAAGCGCAATTTTGTATATGTTTTACGGGATACTATTAGAAATTACATCATTGATCGCCAGACATTTTGTACGGTGGAAATTCCCCCGCCACACCATTGAAGTTAAATGTATGAGTGTACTTGAGTAATAGTACCTATGCAATCTGAATTTTTTATATGTTATTTGGGCTACTATCTGAAGATGTTTCTCATTTAGCCAGACAGTTTCGAAGGTTCCATACATGGTTGAAAGTTAGCTGTAGGTGCGAGCGCGGAGGCAATATATGTGTAAGCGAGTACCAGCGAGACAGTTTTATGAAATAACGAGAAATTCTAACTTTGAACAAGCTTTCGTTGATTTTCCATCTCACATCAGGCCAGGGATTGAATGGTGCTATTTATTGGTAATGAAATCATCCACATTAATTTCAGGAAGTGTCATTCTTTCATTAGAGTAGTATCAAGTATAGTTGAAGAATTTTCATGCCCGTAACATGCAAAATCATATACCAAAGTGATCTATCATACATGTAACATCGACTATCAATTATTTGAAAATACCGATAAATAATAGAACATCTTTAATATTATACAAATATTCATATGGGATGTGTATAATGTTGATGGGATAATTGATGTCGATGCTCTGTGGCTCCAGATGTTCATCTACACATAAGGACTCAGTTGTCAACGAATATTTTGACCTAAAAAAAAAATACGAAGTTTCGATGTTAGCAGTCTGCTACCCTATATAAGCGAGCTATCACAGCAATTACTGCGCGCAAATTATGTTTTAAGCTATTGGAATAATGCTCACTTGAAAAATCACCAAACACGTCAATTGGTTCCATGGATGACATTCAAAATACTGTGAGTGTAGTGACAAAAATATTGAAACTATCGACGACAATGATGATGAATAAATATTTTTATAAAATTATATTGCTCCATTTTTATAAGCCATTAGTATCTATATTAATCAAATATTCGTCAATTATTTTTTTCATTACTGACAACTTCCAATGTTTTATTGGAATTGAAATTAATTTGATAAATTTCAAATCTATTCTGAAAAATAAAATTCATAAAGCTTTGATAATGTTTTGAAATTGTTTTTTTTATAATTTATTAACTTTGAATTATCAATAAATATTTATTAAAATATATTTCCAATTCGTAAATAATTTCTGTATAATTGGATTATCTGATGAACTCAACTAACTGTTTGACTCGTACTCGCTTACACATAGATATATTGCGCGTTCGCATCTACAGCTGACCTTCAACCATGTCTATAAAAATAGTAGGGTGTTTCGAATATTGCCTTTAGAAACTGCCTGTCAACTTGGGAAACTTCTTGAAATAGTTGCCCAAGTAACAAATATGAAATTAAGATTTTGAACTATAATGTAATTAAATATTTACAATTATAATTTATAAAACTTTAATGGTGTTTGGCGGGGGGTTTCCACCATACAAGGTGTCTGGCTACGGATGATGCGATTTCAAATAGTATCCCGTAGAATATATAAAAAATTCACTCTTTATATTATGAAGCTTTTGTGCAGCAATTTTATGCACCTCTTACCTGTCTTAGCCACCACCACTCAAGGTTCATAACAGCCAAACGTTCTCACTCGGTGTAGTGTACCTACTTGCTCAGAAAAAATTTCAGCCTTTGCACTATGATGTAGGTCTGGCGTTCCGCTCTATAATACAGTGCCTTTCAAGTTTCTTTATAAACATCTCCCGAAGTTATTTAGATACAACGTTTATTTAAATAATACCGATTTCTCATCTCGAAACTCGTACGCCAAACAACCCTCAACTATACTCCATTACCTAATGCGAGAGAGTAATAAATCATTATTGAACTGTGAAACCGAGTCGTCCTCGCCGTATTCCATAGGTGTACGAGGTTTAATCTGAACTTGATGTCATTGGATAGCTTATGAAAAACTAACATAGGCATGTGCAAATAGGTATAGAACATCATGAATGTAACATATCTAGAATTTTCCGGAGAACCCAACAATGCAATAATATACTGTATGTCCCATTAGAATAAACAAAAGTTCATATCATAACTTTGTAATGCGACGTTCAATTGTTTTTCTTTTCACATTTCTTGGCGGTTCAGGAAAAATGCTACAACTTTCCTAATTCAACCATTTTTCTAGCTCTTCCAATAAAAAAGATATCTATTGGTCCAAATATAACCAATAACCTTGTAAAGTTGGTTCAAAGATATTCCGTACCAGCTTAGTGACTGTAAATATGATTAGCCCCTAACAATGAACAACGCTTAAGTATGCTCAAAGTATGCCCTGTAAATTCCTGTTACAGGTACAATAAAATAATGAATTCAAAATCACCTACCTGATCATCTCTTCATTACTTCAGAAGTTTTTTAACAAATCATATTATGTAATTATAAATCCGTCCCTGCGATAATATGGTCGGATTTGTTTCACAAATGGAGGATTTTTCTAGGGAAACGATTATATGCTTAGGTAGAGGAACAGGTAGTTTACCTACCTGTGCCTCAATGTTTCAAAAATTTGAAATGTTTAGTTACTTTCATGGAAGGATGGTCTACTGGACTAGAAGCACCCTCGAGAAAAGGTAAAAGAATAATAATTACTCACATTGGTAGCAAACATGGATTTGTCGATGGTGGCTTACTAGCATTTGAATCAAAACGGGCTGGAGACTATCATGAAGACATGAACGCTGATGTTTTTGAAGAACGCTTCCAGCAAATGCTAGATCTCATTCCTCCTGGGTCTGTTATAGTCATGGCTAATGCCAGCTACCCCTCAAGGAAATCCAAAAAAATACCAACGTCTTCTTGCAAAAAAAATAACATTATTCATTGACTTACTTCAAATAAGAAGCCATTTCACAAAGAAACGCCGAAAAAGGAGCTACTGGAGATTGTAGAGTTCAATGAATTTGTTGTCGACGAAATCGCTTCAAAACGGAATATAACGGTACTTCGCCTTCCGCCATATAACTGGAAATTAAACCCCATAGTGTGGGCGCAAGTAAAGGGGTTTGTTGCAAGGCACAACACTACTTTTAAAATGAGAGACGTTGGAAACCTCTTGCAAGAGGGAGTGGATTGCGAAAAATGGAGTAAGTCCGTCGAACATGTGAATAGAATAGAAGAAAGAATGTGGGAAGTTGATAACTTGCTAGAAAACACTGTAAAGCCCCTTATCATTTCTCTGGACTCCAATGACGATATGCTGGCTAAAATTTTAAAATTGAGTTGTACTGTAAATAGTAGATTTTTTTATGAATATCAATATTCGTTCCAATTTATCTATTTTCATATTATTATTACCTACTTCTATATACGTTTTCATCTACTTAATATTAGAATAATTAATATCTCAATTATCTGCCTATTTCTATAATTATAATCATGTATAATTATTATTATACTTATAATTCCAATAAACTACCTTTAGTTACGCCGCTGTCACATACATTTCACTCACAAAACTCCTCTTCCTATTATTATGCAAATTGAGGTGACCCTAATTCAGGACCGATTCGGGAAATACGGAATTTAAAAAAATTATCATTGCAAGTTCATAATACATCCTTTAAGTTGTCCACCTTGTTTAATGGGTTCTGACATTGCAAATTTACATTGTATCACTATCCAACATTAGGAAATAGAGTATAGCACCATCGCACTTACAAACTCTAGTAAAATATTATGACTGATTTCAAAGGTAAACGTGATATTTACTTATTCAATGTCCAGAAACTTACTTGGCGTAGTGTTGAAAATCCCTGCCGATGGCGAACCAGGCAACATGTTGGAGAGTTGTGACGTGGTACTGGTAGGGGTAGCACCTCCGTATCCGTTCATGTTGCCGACGTACGATCCACCACCGTTGGAAGAATGGGGAGTCGAGGCGTTCGAACAGTAGCCTCGCGGTGACACGCTACTGCTCTGCGTCCTCCCATAGTCTTCTAAAAGAAAAACCCTAGGATAAAAACCCACAGTCAGTAAGACTAATCACACAGAAACATCAAGTCGTTGCAATCAGGTTACCATTCACCATTAATGTTTTGCATCAATCTCAGAAATGTAAACTGAGAAGAGGGGGGTTTGTCAAATAACATGAAGCAGTTGTTTTTTTCCTCAGGAAATATTAAAGTGGAAAAGCAACGTTTAGGCAATTTTCACATTTTACTTTTACTCCGTCAAAGTGAAACTAGAGAGGGATAAATGTAAAATGTTGTTACGAAAATAAGAATAGTACGCCCATGTTTATAAAAAATCCAATATGTGTCGAATGAAAATTAATTTAATGGAGAATGGATCTTTGGTTGGTAGAAGTGAAGGTGATTCGTGGCAAAAATACTCTAAGGACGAGTAATTATTAGTCGTTCCACTCTCCTACTTCCGAAGGTAATGAATGCAACTTTTCTCATTATAGCGTACTGAAGAATAAGTAACTCATTGATACATGGAAAGAAAGATATAAATATAATTATAGCTTGGAGTTTGGTTGGGAAAAGGTCAATTAACTGAAACCACTATGGATCTGTTGCCGACGTTTCAACTTTTATAAAGTCATCCTCAGGGCACTACAATAGGGATTGTGAATATTACGAGGGCGAATAGTAGAGTAGCTTAGTACATGATAAATTACATGATAAACACCTCAATAGAGGTACAAACAACTTAAGCTGTAAATAGGTCAAATCTTATGAAAATATGTATATATAAAATTGACATGGATAAAAATTATTGTAAAATTGTAAAACAAAGCATGTAGTAAAACAACAACAACAGTAAAACAGTAGGTTCCTTGTCGTGATAAAATGAATATTAAAAAGGACATTTACATATATTTGGATTTCTCTTAAAAAAAAAATACAAAAACAATTCTAATAAGAAAACAGATACTCAATTTCTACCCAACTCTATTCATACCTAATAAGTAATTCGAAAACACCACAATAATCACACACCATGCACGCCTATGGTTCCTACACGTACCTTATCAATAAATAACGAAAGAAATCAAGAGGAAAAAACAAAAACTTTTCCAATCTCCACTGAATGCCTTCATACAGAAGCAAACTCTCCGTTGATTTCGACATATGTTAACAATTTCCATTTATATTATAACAAGAGGAATCCAAATATATGTAAATGTCCTTTTCAATATACATTTTATCACGAAACCTATTTTTCTTGTAAGTATCCTGTTGTTTTACTACATGCTTTGTTTTACAATTTTACAATAATTTTTATCCATGTCAATTTTATATATACATATTTTCATAAGATTTGACCTATTTACAGCTTAAGTTGTTTGTACCTCTATTGAGGTGTTTATCATGTTATTTATCATGTACTAAGCTACTCTACTATTCGCATTCGTAATATTCACAATCCCTATTGTAGTGCCCTGAGGATGACTTTATAAAAGTTGAAACGTCGGCAAAACAGATCCATAGTGGTTTCAGTTAATTGACTTTTTCCCAACCAAACTCCAAGCTATAATAACCAGTGAGGTCACAAAACACTATAAGATAAATATAATTGTTTGGCATAAATTCAAAGGACTACCTACTGACAATTGCCAGCTATTTCCTGAAGTATCAGTCGTAAAATTTGAAATAATGTATCGTCACTTCAAAACAGGGGAAACGTTTTTGGCATAAGAGGGGCTAGTTGGGACAACACAACAGAATTTTCAAACCAGTCGTGAGAGATATCGAACGAAAGAAGGAAACCAGGAAAAGTATTGCAGTTCTGGGTGGAAACGGGTTTCTGATGAACAGTAATGAACACGTGGGAAAGTTTGTTTCCATAAAATCTGAATATTTTGACATGGAAAAATTACCGGCTTGAAATTATAAAATTACGTTCATATAAGGATTATTACAGAATTCAAGAAAGCAACTGTTTCTAAGAAACAATCTAGAGAAACTTAATATTACAAAAGAAATAGATATAGCACAACCGTAAAAGCCACATACTCTTGTCATGATATATAACTAATCATACAACAATACTCTTGTAGCAATTTTGTAAAAGAAAGTTGGAATCTCCGATGACAAATAATAATATGTTTTCAATGGGAGGTACTTCCATATTTTTTTTTATTTCACGCATACCATTTGCTCCGACACTAGAAGTTATGGCGAATGGAAAAATATAGAAATAAATGTTTTATTTTCGTGTTTTGTAGGCTATATCATTGATTTGTATTAGAATTCCGAAATCGATTTTTAGAGAAGATATTAGTGCCAAATGATTATATTACTATAACCGATTATTATTTAGAATCAACTGGTTCTTCTGTCTTCCGAAGAAGTTGCAAGTGGTTAGAATAGAAAAAGCATTGGATCCATGATCAAATGAAGACACATCACATTCAGACCCATCGTCAAGTCATATGAAGTATACTGGAGATGAAAAACCGGCCATATTTATACTAGATTCTCAAGCAGCTTGACCAGGTTTTGAAAATATGGAACATGCAGTGTATAACAAAAAATAACAATATAGTGTCCATCATGAATTAGTCCTCTTCTCAGTCAAGTCAAGAATTGAATATCATACGAAAAGTAGAAGATCAAGTTTTTTGGGGATGGCACAAAGTCTTTTCTACAAAACGTTTAATTCTTCAATTATTAAGAATCAAAATCCATGAATGAAAAAATGTTTTGAACATATATATGTTCATCTTCAATTCAGAGCACAATCAATAATGGCGGCAAAAAAGGTTTGGGAAAAGGCATAACATCGTAAATAAACAACTCATTTCAAACACATTGTCTAGGTATGAGCCTATTTTTTTTGAAGTGGTGAGTAGATTCCAAGAAATAAACATTATTCAACATAATCTGTTGAACAAAATGCGACCATGCAATGGCGTGGGTTGATAAAACAAAACCAAGAAATATTTTTTAATTAGATTATGTTGAATATTGAATGTACGTGGTTTTTTGTGGAGGAACAACGTTTCTTGACATTAGCAATACGTCACTCTCGAACTTTTTTGGCTGATCTCAATTGACATCCGTCAGTTGAAAAAGCGAAAAAGACTCTACAAGAAGAAAATCCAAATTATTGAAACAATTAAAGGAGATTTAAAGATTTTGAGAACGAGGGCAGATATAGTCCCCAAACGTCAATCAAAAACTTTATAGACAAGTATTTAAAAAAAAAAAATTATAGGCAAATTCAGAAAACGACAGTTATTGACTGATTGATCATTTTTCTATAGGAAATATAATTTGGTGAACGCAATAACTTATCGGGGTGAACTAATTAGTTTACCCTTTCTACACTTGTATAGATTTTCCTGATATATATATATATATATATATATATATATATATATATATATATATATATATTCATTTTCAGACTGTGGAAGAAAATATGCCAAGAAATTATGTTGAATATTGTTAATACTGGGAATCTACTTGAAAAAATGAACATAAAACAATATCTAGACAATGTGTTTGAAATTAATTGTTTATTTAAGATGTTATGACTTTTATCCACCCTTTATCCTCTAAACTGAAGATGAACATATATATGATCAAAACATTTCTTTATTCTTGGATTTTGATACTGAATCATTGACGACTTTGTGTTAATCATTCCCCCAAAAAAATATCAGTTCAAGAGAGTTTCCAAGACAGGTAAATTAAGTCATCACGTCAAATTGATTGACCTGACGACTTTCGACCCAAATACTACTGCAGCACTATTCTAGCAACTACTGAGAAATAGTCTGAAGCAAGGAAGGACAAGCACCTTCTGTCCACTGACCGTTTCCGTTATCCTGAACGGTGACCGCCAGTTGACCCGTATACGCGTTGAATGTCGACGTCATCCCGTTGTTGCCCATGGTGGGTGACCTTGGCGCCGAAAGAGACAGTTGATTGTTCCTTGGCATTGAATACAGCGCTTCAGCCAGGTCTGCTGCCCTCTTCAGTATAATTTCCTAAAAATAATGTTTTTCTATAGCCATCGAATCAACCAGATGTATATCATATCGACCGTTGACTACAGAAAATTGAATATTTACCTTTGGTAGTTTGTCGGGGTCGCCCGGATGCCTGGGTATGAGCTTCTGTAATCGTTGGAATCCATAATCTATCGTAGGTTCGTTCAGCGCTAAAAGAGAGTGGACTTTTTATGAATGTTACTATTGAAACACGGGTGAATTATTTATTGTATAGGTATAGAAATAGTGTTGATTAGAAAAATCTGAAAATTATAAATATTTTGTCACAATGAGCTAGATTATAAATATTTTCTATTGAAATTCATTGTCGCTATAATAACTAATCAAAAGGGTTTCTGGTGGGTACTTCTAGAGAAAAAGTTCTTTGGGGATTCAAAATCGGAAAAAGTTAAGCTCTGATACTTACAAACATACACAAATCGGCCGGGTGCACCTTTACAGAATTGCTTCGATTTATACGATAACGTTACTTCTACTACTCCTGGTATATGTCTCGGTGGTGTTTGAACTCTTATCGCATGCGGTGTGATGAGCTGAAAAGGAATATATTATATTATGATTTTGTTTTCAGTATTATCATCAAAATATATTCGTTATTTGTAATGGATCAATGTTACTATTTCATTTTTTGAGCTCGTATCATAATATTTTCTGAATGTATGATTGTGAATCGATGCTACATGGCCACGAAAATCTGAACAAATACTATAAAATAACTTCATATACCAAAAAACCCGATGGCGCGGCCAGTCGTTATGGTAAATATCGGAATAAATTTTTTGATTCTGAAATTGCATCAGTCAAGCTAACTAATATAACTCATATTCATTCATATAGTTAAACTTTGCAATCGAGAATTGTTAAAGTACAATGAAGTTGTTTGTCGGCGGAAGGAAAACTCAAATGGTAGGTGTCTGACTGTCACGAGCGAATGTACCTCAAATGGAAGGACCATACAGGTTGTAACGAATTTTTCGTTACTTCCTTATACATAACCAATTTCTCATAACGTTTCCGATTATCTTCACGGTGGAACGGGTCAGTAGTCACTGCTCAGGTCGTGAAGAGGGCGCCTTTGTTGTCGTCTCGTGAAAATGGTATCGTGACAGTTGTATTCATGTCGTCAAGCTGTGTTTTTTCCAAGTGTTTTTCAATGGAGAAAAACCAAGAACAGTTTGTGAAAAAAACCAGGTAGAATTGGTGATTTGTTCGAACCGAAGGAATAATCGATCTCTTTCTTGATTTGAACGTCGAGATAGGCAGGTGGACTGAGTGAACTGATTTTGGTAAGATCTATAAGTTGAATAAGTTTCACTGCTGGAGTTTAATTGAGTAATATTATTCTCTTTTTCTTTCAATTAATGTTGTAGCTGATTAGCATTTTCTTCTTTTTCCTTAGCTTGTAATATTAGAATTCTTGGATATACCGCATGGTAATTTTTGAAGGTTAAATATAGATATTTCGGCCATTTTGACAAATCATTCATAGTACATATTGTGGCTAACGTAACATCTGTTCCGAATATTGGGAACTGTTTTTTTTTCATTGGAAATCAGTTCTACGCTTTTGCATTTTTTAGGTACCAAGTAATTGGTAATTTCAAATGGACTAGAGCTTACTTACCTCACACGACGAGTGGATTGTTCCGAGGATTCCGATTGATTGTTCTGGGACAGTGACTAATAGGACGGCTCTCTGGTAAGCAATTTTCTTTATTTCATAACTATATGTTTATGAGAGTAATTTTCTTTTCTCTTGAGAAAGAATTGCTTACAGAGAGAGTTGTACCTCTGGCCTAACGGTCTCAGAACACTCGATTCGATTCAATATATGCCTCCAGCGTAAAGTTGATTTCTGTTAAATAAATTTCTTTTATCTATTACTCCATTCAATTCCCAGTGTAGCTCATTTGATTTTTGATCGTTGCAGAGTCAATTCACTTCAGTTACTACCTTGTCGCCAAGAGCAGGGATATTCACAAAAATTTTTGAGAATTACCTGTTTATCGATTTGAAAAGGGAATTGCCGCCTTATTTCAAAATTATCTTTATCTAAGAGAGTTGTGCCCACTGAAAGACGTGAGGTCTCCCTCTTCAGTTATCTTTAAAAATTCTTCAATTAAAAGAATTATTCAACATTATCTTTTTCTAAGAGAGTTGTGCCCACTGAAAGACGTGTGGTCTCCCTCTTCGGTTTATCTTTGGAAATTCTTCAATAAAAAGAATTATTTCACTTTATCTTTATCTACGAGAGTCGTGCTCACTGAAAGACGTGTGTCTCTCTCTTCTTATCTTGGCTGAAGAGTATACTTTTACACTGACTATTATCTTGGTTCAGAAACCCTATATTTTTTGTAGCTTTCTAGAGTATTTTGGTTATAACGCTATATTTTCCTTTGGCACTTGCTTTAAAATAGTATATTTTTGTACTGGCAACCTTTAAATATTTTGCTTTGAAATAGTAGATTTTTTCTCTGGTAAAATTTCAAGGAAATTTTTATATTTCTTTTGGAATACCTTTCCTCATTAATTTTTTTTCCCTTCTGGTACATAGAATCACCTTATCAAAACTTACTTGTTTCAAAATTTTACTGAATTTGAACATAACGTTTTGGGTGAGGTTTGTTTTGTTTGATTTTAAATGTTGTTCATTTTTAATATTTTTTTTTTTATCATTAAAATTAACTTGTAAATTTAACTCCAGAATAGCAGATTGGATTGCTATTTATTATCTTTGTTTTTTCACTGTAACTTTCCAGTCTTTTATATGGACTGAGATTTTCATTGTATGCTATCATTTGCATCTATCTTTTGACTCTCGATTAAAATTTGAAACATAAAACTTGAGGTTCAAAGGATATCCTTCGTTCTCCCCTTTTTGTACATATTTTGATTCCTATCATCTTCTTCGCATGATATATACCACGGAGGGAACCCATCTACGGAGACAGAAGGACTAGTAACCTGGGAGGTCTTACAGCACATCAATATCAGCACTGGTCCGTGAAGATCAACTAAATTCACGCCGATAAGGGGTGTAAAACCAACTATAGAACCACCCACGACCATCTTCATCGTAACCGCTGAAACCAAGTTCCTCCTAGAACCGCTGAGACCAGCTTCAAGAAACTAGCCTCCATCTCTCTCACTCAGGAACTCCGAAGGTATACCCGTGTCACCAACAACTGGAGGAATCATATCTTGTAAATGTTCAGTTTTGATCAGAGTCGAAAATATTTGTTTTTATGTAATTTTTCATTCTTTTTAAGAGAAGTTCAATCTCTAATATTGTCCAATCATTTTAATTCCATCTGGAATAAATTTGTTAAGTTGATTTATTGCATATTTATTTGCCTTCTCATACAAGCTAGGTAACATTTATTTAATTTTATTTATCTTTGACTTTTGTCTGGCGCCCAACTCTTGAACTAGTCAAGTTAATTAATGTATAATTTTTTTAGTGGCCAAATTTGATTAACTAGGAAAAGTCATTAATTGAACCTTACTCACGGCCTAACCGTATCCATCTGAGCAGCCTATCGGCAAAGTGATTTCACCTTCTTAAATTTGAATCATATAATTTAAAATCTGGGGTTCAGAAGTAAGGGGTGTTGCAAGGTTAACAAAAATAATTGATTCTCATGAATTGTAATTACAATTTGGTTGTGTACATCTTGAAGCTCTAGCAAAAGACCTATAGTTTGCCGATATTGGTTTGCAAATGAGTTTTTTTTTTCAATTTTTCAACAGACTCCATTTTGAAACTACGGACCGATTTGGCCATTTTCGAAATTATCTGAGACATCGATTCGATCGGTTAAAAATGTGGCTCCACTTTGTTGCAATTTTTTTATATCCTATAAACTGAAAATAATCATGAAAACTGTAAACAAACATATTTCTATGTATCTTCCGTGAATATCAAACCGTAACTCAACTGAAAAACTATATTGTGCTATTAGAAAATACAAGAGAGGTTTGAGAAAATTAAAATTGTGGCCGAGTTTTTTTGTAAGAATATTTGGAAAGGTTTTTCAGAGACTCAGTAATTGTGATTGTTAATTGAATTCTGGTAAGGTTTCCATTTTGAAAAAAAAACATTTGGAGTTTACTGCCAGAATAATAATCTTTCAATTGAACATTTTTTATGCGAGATATATTGTTTTTCGAATATCAATTTTTTTTCCATATTGAAAATGGATCTGAGGTTTGGGTGACTCTTTAAATTCCGTTCTATTATTTTGCTTTTTGTATCAGAAACACATGGGACAGGCTATCACAGACCTACATAGGTCAAGTTATATAATTTCTGATTCATTTGGTTTGTTGAACATTTTGAACCGATGATTGGGAACCGATTGGATATCTATCAATATATGGATAACTTTGCGCCTTTGAACTCCACAGTACAAGGTCGAGTTACACCTAGCAAATTATAGATGTTGCATCTATAATTTGTGTAATCAACATATTTTCTTTTGCCGTAAGGTACTGATTCTTCGAGTGATTTGGTTTTGATTTTGAGGAAGACCACATTGATTGATGATTGGGAAGCCATGAAACAGTTGTAGGCGGATAGTGGGTTTATTTTGGTTCGAATCAAGGACGATTCCGAATCGGTTCTGAAGAGCAGGACAAACGTAGCGTGAAAGATTTTGCCCGGGTCCGTTTTCAATAAACGACTGTGTGACTACTTAGAACGGTTCTAGGACCATCCCTACTGCGAACCAAAACAAGCCTAGTGGCTCTCGGCATCACATCAAAATCCCTCTCCTTTGCTATTGTTGATAATTTTCATTAAAAAAATTAAATGACACCCCTAATTTTCCAATGAAAAATGGATGGACTCTTCTTTACTATATTTTTTTGTTTCAGGTGAGTTATCCAATCCATTTATTCGGTAATTTGGTGAGAATAACCATTCAATTTACGTTTCTATTCGGTGATTCCAGAAAATAAATAATTGAAAAATTACAAAACCAATTAATATTATTCAGGATGTAATCTAATGGTTGAAAATCTGAGAAAAAATATTGAAATGCGGCTTTTAAACCCCCCCTGTTAACTTTTGAACGGTTCGACGTAGAATAAAGAAAAAAAAAATTATTGAATGATATCTCCGATACTACTTTTTGAAATGAAAGACATTGTGATTGCCCGACAGATATCGCGGGGAGGGGGGGGGGGGGGGGGAAGGGAACATCAACTTGAAAATTTCAAAAAGCATGGGGCGGTCAAGTGACACATAATTCAATTCTCTTCCCAACTATCTTTTTTTTTTTTTAATTTCTTTCAAACGTTTTTTCTCAATAAGCATTTGAAATGTCAAATATAAGTGAGGATTTGAATGATACCGTTACCTTAATAACTTTTGAACGGTTTGATGGGAAACAATGATACATGAAATTTATTGGATGGTATTACCGGCCTTCATTTCTGTGAGAAGATACATTACAATTTCTCGACAGAGGGCGCTGGGGTACATCAACTTGAAAAGTTCAAATAGCAAGGAGGCTCAAGTGGCACATCGTTGAAAATATAGTTCCATTATCTTTTCAACCATACAATTTTTTTTTTATTTCGTTCGAACGTTTTTTCACAATATGCTTTTGAAATTTTGTTATATTTGACATTTCAAATGCATATTGTGAAAATTGAAAATAAACTGTATTGTTGAGAAGAGAATTGGGTTATCTTTCAACGATGTGCCACTTGACCCCCCATGCTATTTGAAATTTTCAAGTTGATGTGCCCCCTCCCCTCGCGTCATCTATCGGGCAATCACAATATCTTTCATTTCAAAAAGTAGTATCGGTGATATCATTCAATACGTTTTTTTGTCATTGGCCTACGTCGAACCGTTCAAAAGTTATCAGGAGGGAGGGGGACTATTGAAAGCCGCACTGTATATGGGATGACTGGCTAGACGCTGTGGTGTCACACAATCAAAAACTTGCACACTTACTCACACCACACCCATATTCCACTGAAAAAGAAAACATGCCCGAGTAAACTTTACTGTCATTGGAAAAAACATATTTGAGAAACATATTATGTTCAAAAATATAACGTCCCATTACTGAAAATATAAAACTCCGAGGAAGACCATTTTTGGGGAGCAGTATTTCCTTTCTATCCAAAATACATAAAACCTTACCTCGCTCCAAACGAGCATCGTGCCGAAAACGACTTGTAGTCCATCAAAGAAGTTATCTCCCACTATAATAACTGTCGATCCGCCCGCCGTCCATCCTTCGCTGGGGCTGATTGCTTTTATACAGGGGGTGGCGACTGGAAGGGGCGGGTAGAGTCCTGGAAATTGGCCTGCAATACGACAAAGTGATATCAGGGAAATGGTATTTACAGTTCGAGATGTCGAAAAATCAATAATTCCCCCAGCATTTGATCCAAAAAAAGCAGAATTTTCTGAAAAATCCAATTTCACTTCTAGTTTCAATATGCAAAGCACTGTTAATATTAAAAAATCTGTCTGTTGCTATACACCCCAGTTCAATTATACTCATCATGTACTTCTCCATTTTTCGAATTGATGAAAATGCATATTTAAGCAAACAAAAGACACTCAGAAAATGAAAATTGTGGCATTGCAGACAAATTTTTAAATTAAAGAAAAAACCATCCTTGAGCAGGAATCAAACCTGCGACCTTTGGATTTCTAGTCCATACTCTAACCATCTGAGCTACAGATTCCACTGCTTTTCGAATATAGCGTCTGTGAATATATATATCAGGGAAATGGTATTTACAGTTCGAGATGTCGAAAAATCAATAATTCCCCCAGCATTTGATCCAAAAAAAGCAGAATTTTCTGAAAAATCCAATTTCACTTCTAGTTTCAATATGCAAAGCACTGTTAATATTAAAAAATCTGTCTGTTGCTATACACCCCAGTTCAATTATACTCATCATGTACTTCTCCATTTTTCGAATTGATGAAAATGCATATTTAAGCAAACAAAAGACACTCAGAAAATGAAAATTGTGGCATTGCAGACAAATTTTTAAATTAAAGAAAAAACCATCCTTGAGCAGGAATCAAACCTGCGACCTTTGGATTTCTAGTCCATACTCTAACCATCTGAGCTACAGATTCCACTGCTTTTCGAATATAGCGTCTGTGAATATATATATATATATATATATATATATATATATATATAAGTAAATGGTTAGATGGTTAGATGGTTAGATTATGGACTAGAGATCCGAAGGTCGCAGGTTCGATTCCTGCTCGGGGATGTTTTTTTCTTTAATTTAATATCTTGGGTGCAATGCTACAATTTTCATTTACTTATATATATTCACAGACGCTATATTTCTCCTTTGCAAAAGACACGCCCTGCGCTGAATGATTAACACTTGACTGGGTTTATAAAACCATAAGACATGGTTCGCAAAACGATAGCCTTTTCGAGTGGTGATAATACTTACTCAACAATCACGATGTATCATGTTAGGTAGTAGGTATATAAATCTTATTACAAATATTAACAATATTAAATAATATCCATAACCTGTTTAATCTTCAGTAAAACAAATTCAACAGAGGGGAACTATTCAACTTGAACTAGTCATCAGGCAGATATTGCGACTTTTTGCATTTATTAATTTCTGAAATTTCTATAAGGTCGAGATTATAACAGCCCTTTTCAACTTGCAAATGTTATTAGGATACCTGAATAACAAAACTGGCATGCTAGAAAGTCGGGAATTGATGAAATTAGTTTTCCAAATTGTGACAAAACTTTCAATTTCCAAAAGGTTCCACGAACATTTGTCCAATGCTACCTACGAAAAGGAGAATAAGTCAAGTGTAGCGGACCATATGATCGAATCTGGTAACAAAATTAATATTATAATTTGAAAATCGGTCATCGACATTAGAAAATGAGATTGCCTGAAAAGTATAGTTATCCACAAAAACCATAATAAAAATTCACTGAATGAGGAAAATGTGCCGATGAATTCAACCTTGTTTACTTCAATCCCCATAGAATCATCAATAATTCATTAGCGTTTGAGAAACAGTAATAAGTATACAGAAAATGAATTAGAAACACCAGATATATATTATAAGAACATGTAACAATTCATTCAGAGTAGTTTACCTACTGATGATGATAACTCAGCGAAATGCGCATATAATGAGTAAGTGTGATGAAGTTGTAGTAGGTTTTAGACTAGTACTTATGTGTAGTCCTATCGTCGTGTTACACATACCTATCTATCCGTGGTTTATTGGTTGTATGTCTTAGAGAAAAGTCATCCTGACGGACCCCTGGATGTGAAGCTTGTGTGTTGTCTATTGCTGTTGTTCAGTCTTCTTATCGAGTTCCTTTTTTTTGTAGATATTCATTTAACATTTGCGTACCAGTATATGAGACCAGGTTTCGACTCTCCTTGACAAAATTTGATTCAAAATGGGGATAGCAGGCTCTCCCTATCAGTAGCTGTAACGATTGATGGAACCAATTGAGAGTACAAATTCGAAAAGTGTTTTTTTTAGACCGGTGTGGCGAATCGGCGCGACTACGTTATAGTTTTTTTTTGAGGTACGCTGAATAAATACATATTTTAATGATTCGTTTGTTTTTAATATTCAATATTTTTAGTAGTGTTATTCATTGCGCGAATAATCCAGACAAAAAAATTATAAGAAGAGCTTTTCTGGAGGATTTGCTAAATGATTTGATTAAACGTCATTTACCTAGTCGAGTTCGTTTGACAGATACATAAGCTTGTTTGACAGGTCTCTTTGAAAATAAGAAACGTACAATCACATGCTGTGAAAGTTAATATTCCACGAAGTCGATGTTCCGAGCGTTTGTGGAAAAAAACCATAAAAACAAGGTTTTGTTTGAACTATTTAACTCCATTTTGTTCAGGATGCAGAAAATCCCCGAAGGAAACAGAATAACTGACAAATTGTTCGCCAAAATTATTCAGTAATAATAATTATATTATTTTTTTGTCAAAATTCATAGTGGAAAAGTTTTATTTTTTATTTTTTTACTTCAAATGAAGTTTTCCATATTCGAAATAACTGTTTTCAACTATATATTTCACAGTGAAAACCCAACCTAACCTTGAGAATTTGTGAAGATATTTGATGATTGTCAGATAAATAACATGTTGGTGTTCAAACAAACAAAAAATAAGTACAAAAAATAGCGACAACTTGAAACTGAATTTCACGCGACCACTATTTATTCATAAATCGTAGTGAACGTTATAAACATGAAAAAAAAATGTATACAAATAGTTACAAATAATTAATAAATATAAGGAAAGCCCACAGAAGAACAAGTCTGTGTGTGGGAATCTTATTGTAGAACAATAAAGTAATCTAGCTAAAGTAAATAAACTGGGAAAAGTCACTGAAGGTTGAACCTGTGCGTGACATAAATACACAAATCAATATGAGATGAAGCAATAATGGTAATAAATATAACATTATACTTATTGAAATCAACGAGTAAAATTATTAAGATCCTCTATAGATATAGATAAAGCAACAGTAAAAATAATGGTGATAAATATAACTCATACTAATTAAAATCACGAGTAAACTCATTGAGATTGACAATAGTTATAGATAAAGCAACAGTAAAAATAATGGTAATGAATAAAACTTATACTAGTTAAAATCAACAAGTGAAATCATCAAGATCGACAAGTCCGATAAATAAAGTAAAATTGATATAGAAGAGGCGTTTACATTGGTACAAGTAATAATGGAATAGGTATAAGTATACAACCAGGGCACTATCTGTTTATTCTATTATTCTATGAACCATTTCTCTACAGTTTTCAAAAAAGAAACTTTTGAGGTGGTATTTGAAGTTTTCAAATTTTTTCGTATTTTTAATATTATCTGGGAGTGTGTTATACAGTTTGGGGGCTAGATAAGTGTAGCATTTTTGGCCAGTCGTTTTTTTTGTCTTTTTCAGTACGGACGTTTTTTTTATTTCGTGTATTGTATTCATGATTGCTATTTTTAAGTTGTGCACATTTTTATGTTGATAGATGTTTGTAAAATAATAGTAAAACTGCCGTGTGTCCATTATAGAGCTTTCCCGAAATAGATTGTCGGATGGATAAGTACTATACCCCATGCTACTATACCATACATTAAGTGTGGCTGGACAAGTGAGATATAGACTGTATGTAGCATCTTAGGATTGAGACTATTTTGTAGAACTTTACATTTTGTGTATTAACAATCTAACTTTTTCAATAACGAGTTTGTCCCATCTCAAATTTGAGTCCAAGATGACTCCCAGGTATTTAAATTCATTAACAGCATTTATATTTGCGTTATTTAGAGTTTTTATTGTTTGGAAGTCTGGTGATGTTCTACTGTCAATATATGTGGGAAGGAACGATGTTTTTGTAAATTTTATGGTGAGTAATTTACTATTGAACCATTTTGAATGTTAGCAAGATCTTTTTCTGTCAGTGTTTTGACTTTTCTCCAATTTTCTTCTTCGTAGAGGATGAAAGTATCATCCGCGTATGCTATGATTTTCCCGGCTGTAGGAACTGAGAAGAGATCATTCAAATAAATGTTGAAAAGGACTGTTCTCAGCACAGATCCTTGGGGTACACCGAAAGTAACTTCCTTTTGCTCGCTTCTGGTATCATTGATTTGTACAAATTGGTACCTTTTTGTGAGGTACGTTTTAAATAACTGTAGCCCCACGCTCCTGATACCCACATATTCCAGAGATTTAAATAATAATGTATGGCTAACAGTGTCGAAGGCTTTTGAAAGGTCTATGAAGACGCCCAAAGCCATTTTATTAGTATCCATTGCACTATACATTTTAGATGGCAGGTGCATTATGGCATCCTGTGTCGATACACCACTTCGAAATTCATATAATAATAATAATAATATATGTTTATTCTGTAAAATATCATTGTACAAGGCGATATAATAGTTGAATAAGACATTACAAACAAACATGGAGTTGTGCGTGGGTACTCTTTTGTTGGTGCAAATGCAACGTGTTTAGGCAAATTCTAAAGTGCAACATGTGTATATTATCTGGCCCTTGTTCAACTGTACGTGAGAATGTTAATAGGTTATAGAATAGTTGTGAGTGACGAGGATATAAAACTCAACTAATCTAATCTAATCCTAAATCTATAAAGTAAAGTAAAGTATAAAAATAAGTATGGAGTAAGAACTCGCTGTAAAGAATTTCAGTGAACAATAGAAATAAAATAGAAATGATAAAAAATAAAAACAATATAGTATTATGCTTCGGCTATGAGTAATTATTTGTAATTATATTATGTACAACATCCCTATTCAGGTCAAACATATACCTTTTGAATTTTTTTTTCATAAGATTTATATTGTTTATTGTGCGTATATATGTCTTGTACATTTCAGGTAAGTAGTTGAATACTTCACTGCTGAGATAATTATATGTATGTTGTCCAATGTTTTTTTTTGTTATGCTGACTTGCACGTTTCCCTTAGATTTATTCCTTGTGTTATAACCATGTTCAAGATTTTGGAGGATATTTTTATTTTTGTAGATGAATAATATAATGTTGTACATGTATAGTTGTCGTATATTAGTACTAGTGAATCTCTGAGAATACAGCTCGATGGATATTCATTTTTTTTTGTAGTACATTATTCTGAGTATTTTTTTTTTGCAATACTTCCATTTTTTTTGGTGGGTATCAAGTAAGCCACCCCAACTGAGGATGGCATGTTACAGTCGATACTGTACTAAAGCATGATATATCGTTTTGAGGTGAGTTGTGTCTAGAATAGACCTTAAATATTTGAATTTATATAACATAAATCTGAGTGTTTTCGAAACGTGGCTAACATGTATATCCCATCTAAGATGGGTATCTATAGTGACACCTAGATACTTGATATGACTTGCTTTAGTAATTTTCATAATTTTTCCGTGATTGTTAATTAGCAATTTATCAAAATTTGGCAACCGGTTTTCATAGCTTGCGAATGGCAAGAAGTGCGTTTTCTCGAAGTTGATTGTTAGCGATTTGTGATCAAACCAGTCTTCAAGGATTTTAATTTGATGCTCCACTTTTGTTTTTATTGTCTGTTAGCTAAAATGTTGAATTGATCTAGGTAGGAGCATAACCTGAGTGAGATAGATAGGTCTGTAGTTAGTAGCATCAAGGGGATCGCCGGATTTAAGAATTGTTTTTTCCAGAGATGTTTTAAACAAGGAAGAAAAATATCCTTCTTCTAAGCATCTATTCAATAGATATGCTAAAGGTTCAGAGATATGCTTCACTATACATTTTAAAAATTCACCCGTAATATTTTCTTCGCCTGGAGACTTTTTGTTTTTCAATTCTTCTACGACTTTGATTATTTCTGTAGTCATACAAGGTGAAAGGAAAAAAAACTTAAGTTGTTTGTTTTTTTTTGAGGGTGGATATAGTTCGGATCAACTGCATATTTGCTAGCCAAGCCTGGGCCTACTGTTCATTGAATAGATTGGCCATAGTTTTTTCATCACTGACAATATGTCCATTTTTTTTCATGTGTTCAATAGGTGTATAATTTTGTTTGCCGGATGTTATTTCCTGTATTGTGTGCCACTTCGCTTTATTAATATTCGATTTTTCAGATTTTTTTCTCGTAGAAATGGTTTTTGGTGTTTTTTATTATGTAATTCATGGTTATAGTTTCTTCTCAAGGTCTGATACATTTTGTCTCTTTCATTAATCGATTTAATTAATCCATGAGTTATCCAGCTTTTGCTTTTTTCATTGTTTTTCACCGTGTAGCTATAGTTTTTAATTTCTGCGGTAATCGATGTTACAAGTTTTCCTACTGCAGTGTCAATATAATTTGTTGTAATCGATTTTTTGTATGTGTTTGTCTTGTTTTTGGTGGTGAAAGTTTTTTTATTTGGGAAAATAATTTGTAATAGAACAGAATAGTGGTCTGTTATTCTGGATTTTATAACGAAGAGTAGAAACAGTTCTAAATCATGTTTCGTACGCATAAAAAAAGTTATCTATATAGGATTTTGTATTTTCAGTAACTCGGGTGTGTTCACTTATTGTAGACATAAATTTAAATTCGCTTAGTGTGTTAATGTAGTCCACAGAGTTTCCATTATCCTCATCAAGCAGGTCAATATTAAGATCACCCGCTAAAATATAAAGGTTAATTGTGAAATATATATATGAAGTCAATATATAATAATAATTACTCAAGAATACTACAAACTCTAGTTGTGTCTAGCCAAAAACGAAATGTCAAAGTCATGAAAAAAATTATTGAGTGGGAATGAAATGAAAAAGAAAACACAAAGTGTGTCTCCGAGTGTATATTTCCACAATCACTACTCAAATATTCGAATAAAAACAGACCCGAAAACATTCCAAGCTAATATTTGAGAATGAGAAATGGACCTCCCATCCACACATCCATATGAAATTCTCAATAACGCCAGCAACATTCTTACAGAGTTCCTTTAATCTTCCTCCACATTCCTTCCTTTATTTATCACCACTTTCCCAGTCAGGATTTCGGTGTTCGGGTTGTTTCTCACTCAAGCAGAGTGTTGCATTATCCCGTTTGCCTGGAACAGGGCTTGTTCTCCCTCTAGTTTGCTCACTGAATATTCCGCGTTGCTTCATCGTTGAATTTCAACTCGGAAATTTGTACAATCGAGTTTGCTGTGAATTAGACTCATCTGTTTTGGATAATGCGATGAATTATGGGGTAACTTGATTTCTTGGGTGACTTAGCAGGGTTCCGTTGAGGTATTTTTTGAGGTTTTTTCTTGGTGTTTGGAAAGTTTGGTATAGGTATATCATGTTTATAGAATTGATTGATGAAATGTCTTCCATTATAAAAATATATACAGGTGGCAAATGATTGAAATAACTTAAAGGTCAATTTCAATGTCGTGAGCATCAACATCATTTTGGGATACATATCTTCTGGTTGATTATTAACATTTTTTTATGTTAATTTGCAACTTCTGGTTGATAACTCATGTTTTTCAGGATGATTTCCAACTATTATACAACTTTATCACTCTGAAAATTATTTTTGAACTTTGGTTGAAATGGCGTTTTTATGAAGATTGACTCTCTGGATATAGAAAAAATAATTTATGATGAAAATTAATAATGACCCTTTCAAGGATAATTGACTGGTTTATTTCGTAATTCAGATTTGATTGTATTCAACAGTTTGGGAGATGAAAGATTGAAAAAAAAAATTCAACAGCCGCTATTTTGAAACTATCCTAATCCAGGATATTGATGAAAAGTATTTTTGTGCGAGATTTTGTTCCATTCAGTTGACAAGGGTGGCCTTCTTCGATATAGCCCATATATATATATATATATATATATATATATATATATATATATATATATATATATATACAGTGTGACCCATATAAAATGGAACCACCCCTGTAGAATACGCATTTTTCAAAATTTTTTTATCAAGCATCGAAAACTGTATCTCGACACAAATTTTAATAACTTTAGTTTCATTTCCAAGGCACTCTATGGTTTTTTTCTTCGTCAAAAACAGCAAAAGTTTATTAGGCAATTTTGTTTTGAAATTTGACTATACCACTGGATTCGTTGTCGTTATAAATAAAAACCATGAAAATTTCATGAAAAAATATTGGTTAACAACGAAGTTACAATAACTTTAATTATGGAAAAAAGTATTTGATTATAATTTTTATTTAGATTATAGACATATTTAGAATCTGGCAACACTGCCGATACAAAGTAGAACACCAGTGAACTTCTACAGTGAAAATCCAAAGTCAATACCTCATTCCGTTCTACAGTTATAACTCCTCAAAGTATGGTAATGTGAGCAATTTGTGGTTGAAGCGATTTTGTAATAAAAATCTGACTACGCCACTGGATTTGTAAATTATATTCCCTTGAAATCATTTATTTAAGTTTAGGTTATAAGTGTATTCGAAAAAAACAGAAAATTAAAAATTTATTTTCAAGTTATGCAGTCTTCCATAGCCGATAAAAACGAAATGAACCGAATCAAGTATCAAAATTATTTATTGATTAATAAAACAGAAAGCAGGACAAAAAATGTTCCTTTTCAAATTCTGCAAGACTCAATTAAAACAAGCTTTTAGAGAAGGTATCAATAATTTGAGTAAAGCTGAACTAATACATGAGGCATAGGTATTGTACTAAATCAATAGTAGGCTGTGATTTAGAACACCACAAATCGCTCACATTACCATACTTTCAGGAGTTATAACTGTAGAACGGAATGAGCTATTGGCTTCGGATTTTCGCTGTACAAATTCACTGGTGTTCTACTTTGTATCGGCAGTGTTGCCAGATTTTAAAAATGTCTATAATCTAAATAAAAATTATAATCAAATACTTTGTTTCCATAATCAAAAATGTTGTAACTTCGTTGTTAACCAATATTTTTTTATGAAATTCTGATGGTTTTCATTTCTAACGACTGCGAAACCAGTTGTGTAGTCAAATTTGAAAACAAAAATTGCCCAATAAACTTTTGCCGTTTTTGACAAAGAAAAAAAAACCATAGAGTGCCGTGGAAATGAAACTAAAGTTATGAAAATTTGTGTCAAGATACAGTTTTTGATGCTTAATATTAAAAAAAATATATTTTTGAGATTGACTGAAAAATATGTATTCTACAGGGGTGGTTCCATTTTTAATGGGTCCCACTGTATATACAGGGTGTTCCAAATTGAGTCGGCACCATTGCCAACTCCTTTATTATTGATGCTACGATTTTGGTTAAATGGGCAAACTGGTAAAATTTTTAGTGGCCTTCTCGATGCTGAAAACAAAAAAAAATTGACAGTCGCGTTGTCATAATATTTCATAAAATGATATTTTTTTCAATGGAACACCCTATATTTTTCCATCCATTTCGATTCGTAATAACATTCTCAACAACAAAGCTCATATCACTTTTCTTCCTAAAGTGGAAAATGAGCGACTTATGTGGAAATATTTATTTCTTTCACTAGTACAGAAAATTTCTTTGTTTTGGCGAATAAAACCTCATGATTGTCCAAACACCCATTTTTTGTACTCATACGAATGACAATATTTTGTTACTAATAGCAAAATAAGACAGTAAAAAGAAAAAATTGCGCTGGGATGTGAACTCGTGAAACCCGTGATCATCATGTCGCACCACTCAATTGACACCACTAAGCTATTTGGTATTAATGTACAAAACGATAATTTCCATCTTAAAGCCATTCCGCTAGCCGCATTTATTTTGCGAATCAAAATATGGCTGCTGTAATGATAACTTTGAAGCCGTTTTTGTACAGAACAGAAAATACTGGAGGGTCATATGAATGTGGTTGGAAAAAATGTGTTTGATTCGATAAAACATAATTATTAGGAGCAATCAAGTTGCTTCGAAACTTTGTTGAAATTCTATTTGTCAAATATTCTCAAGTATGTCATGATAATGTCATAAATTATTGTAACTGTCAACTACTGTTCGAATATTTTTCGAAATGCCGTTTTCCCATCAAGAAAAATGTGATATGTCCTACTTGGTTTGCCAGAAAAATAGCGTAAGAGCACTCCAATACTACAGCAATTCGTTCCCCGATCGTGAATTACCTAATCGGCGTTTTTTTGCTATGCTTCATCGTCGATTCAGGAACAATGAAAAAGTTTTTGAGAAGAGGAGAACTAAAAAACGTTTTGTAATATCTGAAGATACAGAAATTGACGTTTAATCCTACTTTGAGGTATATCAAATAATTCCATCAGAGATTTATCTAGAGAAATAGCTGTTCCACTGTCTGGTATTCAACGAATTCTGAAGAAACATAAGATTTCTCCTTATAAGTTAAGACCAGTGCAAACACTAGAACCTGAGTGATCCTGAGAGACGATTGGGGTTTTGTCGGTGGTTTATGAATAAATGCAGACAAGATCAAACTTCAATAGAAATATTATATGGAGCGATGAGGCTAATTTTTCAAATCGTGGGATGTATAATAGAAAGAATTTTCATTATTGGAGTAGACATAATCCATTTCTAGTCCATCCCACAATCCGCAAAGACGATTTAGTATTAATGTTTGGTGTGGTCTATTTAGAGGCAGAATTATCGGTCCATTTTTCTAGCATGGTTCTTTGAACGGACCCCGTTACATTAAATTATTAACAAGAATGTTGGAAGAGTTTTTCGATGATCTTGATCTGGAGGCTCGTCAGATGATCTATTTTCAGCAGGATGGAGCACCACCACATAATGTCAGTGGCGTAAAACGACTGCTGCGAGGCTATTTTGGAAACACCTCTAGATTTTTATTTTTGGGGATTTCTGAAAAATGAGGTGTACAAAATAAAACATAATAATGTAGATGAAATGAAAAATTATATTGAAACTATAATTAATAGAATTGATGGCCGAACTGTGTTGAATGCCACGTAGTGTCAATAGAAGGGCCCAAATATGTGTTCAACAAGAAGGCGGTGTTTTTGAACATTTACTCGATATTTTAAGCGCTTCATCAAACCCATTTGTTATAAATGTTTCCTATTAATACCACTGTCTTATTTTCACCTTAACGAAAAAAAGTCAAATGAGCTTTGTTGTTGAGAATGTTATTACGAATCGAAATGCATGAAAAAATATAGGGTGTTCCATTGAAAAAAAATTAATTTTATGAAATATTATGACAACGCGACTGTCAACTTTTTGTTTGTTTTTGGCATCGAGAAGGCCACTAAAAATGCTACCAGTTTGCCTATTTAACCGAAATCGTAGCATCAATAATAACGGAGGCAATGGTGCCGACTTAATTTGGAACACCCTGTATATATATATATATATATATATATATATATATATATATATATATATATATATATATATGTGTGGCAAATTGCTTTTGGCAATCAGGACATCAACTGTATTGTTGTTGTAATATATATATCAGTGTCCGTCATAAAGTTGGCTACATATAGGAAAAAACATTTGTTTTTGAAATTTTTTAAAAACTCTAATGGCGGTTCGTTCCTGAGAACTAAAAAATCCGTTGCGACTTATATCACGTGACCTCAGATTTGGCGGGAATTTAAAAAAAAGTTGTCTGTGTATTCCTCTACCCTTACTAAGAAACATTATACATTCTTGTTTCATCTGGAAACAGCTTTATTAAACTAAATCACATATGTTTGGGTAAAACTATCAAGTATTTGTGGAATAGACATTTTGCGGGAGATTATTATAAAACTAGATTAGTCTGTACTAGGTGTAGTCATGCCCGTGTATTGATGCACATGAGCTTATTCAATATTCTCAACCCGTAAATAAAATTTAAACCAACTAATATTTGTAATTAAAACTTAATGATACATTACTCATCCTTGCTGAATTTAATATTGGTTAGTAAATTTGAACTTCAATGACTATATTTTTGAATTTTACTACGGTGGCAGAGATATTGCTGAAATTTAAGGAAACTGGTTCGGTTGAAAACAAATATAAAACTGTTCACGTTAAGCCTGTTGTAAATAATGAAAATAATGTAAACAATGTTTCACTGACAGTGACACCAAGAGTTTCGACGAAAATTATGGCAGAAAAGGCAGAAATATCTCAAACCTCTGTAAGAGGAATTTCAAAGCAAAATCACTTTCACCCATACATACCAAAATTTGTGCAAGTACTGCGAGACAGAGATTATGACGCTCGATTTTATTTTTGTGCTAATTTATTATTGAAGCGAAGACAATATAGTTTCGAAGTGAATGTATGGTGTGGAATTTTGAATGAGCGAATTGTAGGTCCCTCCTTTTTCAGACAAAAATTAAATGGCGAACGGATTGGAACTTTTTACGGACCGAGATATCTTCATTTATCGACAACCTACCATTACAAGAGCGTATTCGTTCATTCTTTCAACAAGATGGGGCTTCTATTCATTCTACGAATGAAGTGGGGGAGTGGTTGAACAATGAGTTTGGTGAGCAGTGGATAGGTCAATATTTAGGTAATCCTTGGCCTGCTAGGTCTCCAGACCTAACGCCGTGTGATTTTTTTTATTGGATAACCTGAAAAGCAATGTTTATAAACAACGCCCATTGCGAAATGTGGAACAGTTAGAAATTTGTATAAGGATTTGTGCAGCACTGTTCAACAGAACTATGTTGAAAAATGTGTTCTTTGCGAAATGTTTTCCAGAATAATTCTATGTATGGAGTGCGAAGGTGGTCACGTAGAATATTGAAAATTTTTACATTGTTCGTTTATTGATTTTTTTTATTTTTCCACATCCACCTAAACAATACTAAATTCAACTGGGATAAATAATGTATTATTAAGTTTTAATTACAAATATTAGTTGAGTTGAGAGAGTTGAGAATATTGAATAACCTCATGTGCATCAATATACAGGGCATGACTATAATCGTGTTTTGATAACTAATCTCCCGCAAAATGTCTATTCCACAAATATTTGATTAGTTTTGCCCAAAATTATGTAATTTAGGCCCTTAAAGCTGTTTCCAGATGAAACAGGATGTATAATGTTTTCAATCTGGTTCAAAATTGGTACATGGGGACCTCGTTGGATTCCAAACACATTTTCTCAATACATTTTTTCCATATCTTGTCAATTTGACTCATTTTTCGGCACCACAGACAACTTTTTTTTAAATTCCCGCCAAATCTGAGGTTATGTGATTTAAGTCGCAACGGATTTTTAGACATTAGATTTTTTCAGAAATTTCAATAACAAATTTCTTCCCATATATAGCCAACTTTATGCCGGATATAACTTTTATTCCAGGTTAATTGGAAGCAGAGTTAGCATTCAAGTTCATCTGTTAAACGAAAACTGAACTTCGACATTAATTTTTTTTTCTGATTGAATTATTGAACGTATATCACTACAAAACTCGAAGGCCAAATATTTCCTAGGTTTTTCTGTTGAAATGGGAGAACAGAAGAATAAATGTGGGTCTTTTCCAAATATTTCAGAAAAATTAACATTTCAAATCCTTTTGATACAAACCTCTGTCAACAACTTACATGTACAACTTTTGATTCTGATCATAAATGAATAAAAAATCGCCATTTTGACATTTTCTATTTTGATCAGGACATTCATGATGTCCGTCCCCAAAATTCCGTAATTACTAATTAGAATAGATTCTCACTCTAAACCATGAAAATCAGGCGCCATTTCGGAATCGCTATTTTAAATTATCAAATTTTGTAGAAAACATAATATTCGCAATTAAAATGTCCCGATGCAAATTCTGAGTGCATTCTGAATAATAATCACCAAACATTTCTACAATTTAGAATCTTGAATTTTGATATTTTGACCAAGAATTAAATATATCCCCTTCCGAAAACCTCTATATATCAATTTTATATTCCGGCCTTCAATCATAAAACTCAATGCGCTATTTTGGAACTACCATTTTAACTTGAATTTTGATTAAAAAAGTAATATGCAAACCCACAAATCCCCAGATACCAATATTGAATCAATTCTGAATGTACACATCGAACGCGTTCGCTGTACAATTTCGTCTTGCAAATTATATGAACATGCCAAATTGGTAAGCCGAATGTATGACACCATAAAAAGATTATATTAATTTAGAGGAACAATTTTTTTAATCATTTTGTAGAATTTCCAAATGTATATAAATATACAAGCAGGTGAAGTATCTTCTTCAAGTAGAACTCTTAAAATGAGCGATTTTACAAAACTTACCCCTATCAAAGTTTGTTGGTTATATACCTTCACGAAACCAGTGAATGGCAAAAGTGAATCAACTCTAGAGATTTATAATTTCAGAATGAACAACGGGAAGGCCTCTACCAATATTTTTTATCCGCGGTGAATTATGGAAGACGGTAAGACAGGAATAATTCTATCTTTAACATTATCGGATGTATTACAACCTCAAGATAGTTCCGCAAGAGTTGAATCCTACCAGCCGCTTATAAATCAAAAGATGTTGAAGGTTACAAGTAAAACAATTGCTAGATGGTCCCGCAAGAGCTGAATATTGCCAGTGGCCTCTAACAATGACATAACTCACGAAATGAAGGGGATCATTTTATAATAAACATGCTCAGCAGTTTCATGCTGTACATTTTCAGAGAAGGAAGAAAAGGCGTCTGATATAAAGAATGAGATGTTTCATCAATAGCGCGGATAAAGATACGTACCAGGACTGAAAAACCAATTCTTTTTGTTGTTGTAAGTTTTGTGTATTGATTATTTTCCAACTTTCACATAGGTGATTTTGGATCAAATAATCTATTTTAACGAGTTCTATATCATTAGAATATATATTTCACCACGATTAATTCTGCATTTTTCCTTCCCTTGTTTCTCTCCATGCGCCAACATTCATGCAATCAATTGGCCGGTCACAAATTTCGAATCCAAAAGTGTCTCTACCTTCCCTTTTCCACTACCCTTGACATTTTCACTTCTTCCTCCAGTGAACTGAATCGCGAAGCAATTTTACAAAGTTTTGGATCCGGAGTAGGGGTCCGCATACGAACGAGATATTCTCCTAACGCAATGTTGCGAGATTTAAATTCAAGCTGAGAAAATGATATTGCACTGACAAAAATTTATATATTAGTACAAAAAATACATTTGAGCAAGGGTATTCTAGTTATCTAGAATTTTTGTTATTTCTATCATCACTAAGAAATGATTTTCAAAAATGGCAATTTCCAAAATATTCATTGAGAATGTAGGCTGTATTAGATATATACATTCAACAGTATCTACGTTCATGAACATAACGTTGTTACTCCTGAAAATTGAAAAACTGTTTTAATTTTGGAAAACATCGAATGATTCGACCACTTTATATATGGATTTTTTTCAATTGTTGATTTTATAAATCCGGTCGTCGCCAAATGGATTATATGGATTTTGCGGAAAAAATCGAAAATCGAAAGAAAAAAACAGTTTCAGAGAAAACTATTCGGTTCAAGAAATATGGGTTATTGCATCGTTCCATCATGATCTGCGGTCGAAATCATCTTTGTTGAGCTCGTGAACTAAATGAATTTTATATGGGTGCAATTTACTAGTTCAAACATTTCAAAACTGACGACTGACTGATTGAATATTCGACTGCTACTTGGTTTGTGATGATTTTCCATTACTGTCAGTGGAACATCCGATTTGTGATCTTCTGAAATTCCAGGACGACCTCTCATGAAATTATCCCTCATATGACTGGAATATCGGGACTTCTTCTCAACTTTGCTCACAGTTGATTGTGTGATATGATTATCAGGGTAACTTATCATTGAATATTTGACACACCTGAGCTTGTGTCCAAGTCCGCTCTCCATAGCCAATCATCATCAATATTTCAATTCTTTAAGTCTCACTTAAACGAACCATTTTCAAAAATTCAGATGAACTTTTGCAATCTTTGCCAATACTTTGGATATTAAATAATAACAACCAGGTCCACGTTGCTGAGTAACATAAAAAACAAAAAAAAATGTAGTTACTGTTAAGCGTAACAAAAAATGAATCTACCAGGGTCGCTCAGAATGTATTGCAAATAAGTAAAGAGTTATAGTCCATCCAATATCAATTGCAGAAGCTGTTTCTATAGGGAGCAAATAAAAACTCACTTCGCTAACACGAGCGTATATGCGATGAAACGGAACGAAAAATAATCTGTACTACTTGTATACACTCTCCGTCGGCACAAAGAGCCCGCTGGTCAACGGGGACTTGAGTGACTGCTGTCTGTTCTACAACCGGTTCGTCTGGGCCAATCAAGTCGGACATCAATGCTTGCAGGTGTGTCTATACGATGGGAGGTCATAAATCACGCGTTATATTTGTGTTTTAATAGCTCTGACAGATTAAAAACCAGTAGCGTCTGTGATCTTGGTGTGTGCCGATCGAAATACGTTTTAGGATATTAAAATATCTAAATAAAATTAGTTATCTCCGCCACTGCTTCTCACAGGATTTCGCCGCAAGACTTTTTTATGCTTCTGCAATTAATATTGGGAAAACTATAGTTTGATTCGATATTCTCATAAGATTTCTCGAACCAGTACGTCAAAGAAAACCCTATGTAAATTGGTAGTATTTAAATATTGCGTTTTTATCATTTCTGTCTTGTAGTCTTTGAACAACTCATTGCTTTCTCCATGTGTTTCCATGTTCATGGCAATAATTTCACAGTTTTGTGAATTTTTCTCAGAAACATCCTCATATTCTAAGCGTCGGAATCAGAATCATCGTCAGTTCGTCATGAATAAATGGTGACGGGTCAAAAAGCTGTAATTACAATTTTGTTCTTGAAACTACCATTGACGATATTTTTGTATAGTCTGGACTGACTTTCCACTTTGAGGAAATAATGGCAACATGGCATTCGGCAAGGATACGCAGTACAACGATCCCCATTCCAGAACACTGGCGTACGACAAGAAGGGGAGATAGCGCATTCCAATGAACGCGATGATTTGTAGGTAATATCTCACCTGGGCGAACAGCGCGTCTTTCGGCGAAAGATTCGGGAAGAGATTACGTAACAATTAGTTTCTTGAAATGTACCCTGATAATGGCATTCATCTTTTTAGAATCAGATTTTCTGAAAGACCATTTTCATATTCACTATAGTTTTTCCTTATAGCATTTTTGGAAAAGTAAACAAAGTGAACACAAAAAATGTAGGGGATAAAACGTTGTCACCGAATGGTGGATTTTTCATACCATAATAACCCCAACTGATCCTTCATTGAGAATGGTGAATCAAAACGGTATGAAAACGGTCGGAACTTCAATTTTGTATGGGTTAAACGGTTGTTGATAGGTTTCCATTTTCCCTAAGATGTTAAACAAGGCAAAATTCTCCAATTACAATTTGTAACAAATATACGTTCTATTCCTACCTTCCGTAGGATCCAACCTTTTCGCCCTCCTTCCGTGTTTTGAATTATTGTGTACGAACATGTTGTCGGATATGGCCAGAAGAGGTCCATCCACAGCAACTTGCGTTGATATAACCACCTGAAAAAAAAAACACTGGATATATGTGGAATGGATTACATTTGGAAAAAATTCCCGAAGGGAAATATTAGAAACAAGTTCATACCTATCATCATGTATTGCGATTATATCATATGCTACTAAATGCTACTAACTAAATATCAACATTATCATTTCAAACAAAATCTTTTAATTTCATTTTTTGCACGAGAAATACTGAAAAAGTTGAAATGTTAATATATCTAATAATAATTAATAGACATTTAGAAAATTCCAAACCAATTCCGATGACATAGTTGTTTCATAAATATAAAAATAAAGAGGTTATCCCAATCGATGATTATATGAACCATATATCAGACTTCATTATTGCAGCTGCTCTGATTTGTTGAATACAGTCGAACTTTCGTCAGTAAACTTGCCATGACTTTTATGTCATTTTTTTAAATCCTCGATCGGGCTTCGGACTCTTATTTTGAGGGTTCCGACTCTGATCTCGAGGGTCTGACTTCAAGGTCGACCGCCCAACTATATTCTCGGGGGTCCTTCTTTCACAAAATGCAGTTCTGTTCAGTCGTTGGTACGGACTGTACACTAATAATTTGATGTTTTCTTTTGATTTCGTATTTTCGATAATTTGATTTATTCTGTTGGTGTGACCGTCAGCGCCATCTGCAGTTATTTATAGCAGTCCGGGGACCTTACCTCACTCACTGATTGTACAACATCTGAAACACCCCGGGAAACTAAAATTTTACGAAGTTGTAAAGTTTGGAACACAAACAAGGAGAAATTCTGAAATCTAATATACTTCCGCTTTTAGCCCCAAAATGAAGGAGTGAATTATGAGATTCATTCCTTCTTTTGTTAGAACATTAAACCAAAATTAAAACATATAATTTGACCCTCACACAATCAATAATAGATATGTCCACATGAGAGGTAGGAAACTAGGCAAAAATTGAACGGTGAAAAAAATTTAGTCGCAAATTTCAACCTCGCCCAATGATTGATCTCTGAGATGATATTTTCAGTTGAAATGCAAAGCGTTCAGGTCCAAGTATAGGAGTGTAAAATATGAATCATATCCAATTTTTCAAATTGATAAGTGTCTGAACAATGGCTCTTTATTAATATGGTGAAGATTCGGTATAAATAATGAGACTGGAAAGTCAACTGTGATCACCTCCCAAGGCCCATTCCTGAGTAACATAGAGCTCTTGAATTTGTAAAACATAATTCATTCCCAAATTCAGAGTAAAGTAAATGATTAGATTTGTTCAAAATGGATGACACTCGACTTGTTTCGAATTTAATGAGTCATTTGTAGGGTTCTGTACCGAAGATGAAAACGAAACACTAATTATCTCTCCATGGTGTCTGTCTAACGGATTGCCTGGAACAGCCTTCTGAAATTTGAAACTTGTAACCAAGAGAAACGAAACTCCTGGTAATTCATTCATTTAGAGAAAAAGTAGAAATGAAAATAACTCTTAGAAAAAAACTTTCTCATAAATTTGTTGTCACCTTTCTTTGATAAAGTAACAATTGCAGACTTTTTGAAAATATTATATACATTCCTCAATATTTATAATGCTCATACTGAAGGGAAGTTCTACTCAATTGTACAGTTCCACAATTTTTTTTCTCAATTCAATAATATACAGTGTACAGTTTGTTTCACGATAAATGGTTCCGGCTTAATGACTGCAGGAAAACAACCTGGTCGATTCCATTGTGTATGCCAAATTTGGCCATATATACTCTCGATTAGCCGATTATCTGGAGTACGACCCTTCATACATTGCCCACTGACCCAGGTAGTTTTACTACAGTCATTAAATCGAAACCAATTATCGTTAACAATTAATTATTGAGGAAATCTCGAGAAAAGTCAAACACCCGAGATTAAAATCGGACGCCCGACTTCACCGAGATTGAAGTTGGGTGCCCGACTTCAATGATGAACCGAAATTAAAGTCGGACCACCGAGATTGAAGTCGGACCCTCGAGATTAAAGTCAGGATAAAAAAAAATGCTCTTGGCTTTTCTACGCCTTCGTATGAAACGAATTGTTCATGTGAGAATGTAATGAAAATTGTCTTCTTCCAGTACTCTGCGTGGATGACAGACTACCAATCTGTCATTTTAGTGAACGTAAAATTGGGTATCTCAAAGAATGTTCTAGCCACTTTGGTATCATACTCAGTATCTCTCGCTCCGTATGAATGATGTGCGTATCAAACTAGTTTTTTTGGAGAACTGGAGCAATTGAGAAATGTCGAACGTGGGGTACACCAGAATAGGCCTTTTCATTTTTATGATTTTTTAAGGCGCATGCGCTCGTTTTGAGACCCAGAGTCTGATTGGCTATTGGGAAAGTGAATAGCCATTGGTTAGTTTTGAAATAACAATTTGAGATTGGCTTAGTTCATAATTAGCGGTATTTTCACATTATGTCATCAGTCAACTTCATGACAAATGCACCTGCATACATTGGCGTTCGTAACTTATTACCTATTTTATACCGCCAAAAACCTTTCATTCGTAGATAAAATAATGTACACGAATATTTTCTAATGGTGAGTTTTCTTCTCCATGTAAATTCAAGTCAACTATCCATAGGAAAACTCGACAATATTGTATTTCCTTTAAAAAAAAACGCCGTCAATGCCGTTGGGTCTGACAGGTAAACAAAGTTAGTCATTTGTCATCTAAATGAAAAAGCCTATTAATACTATTACCCGCGCTATTTTTCCTATAGATCGGTGATGAGTTTCCTTGACTGTATCTCATATTTTGTCAAGTGAATAATTTTGAGGGGATATCTATATTTTAATTTTCATGCTGCTCATCAAAAACATAAAAATCTGGCGTCCAAGCTGATAGCAATTTAGGAACCCAAATAGAATATCGGGTGCTGTTTTCTACTGGATAGCCTAGCTGATGAGAGTAACACAACTAAGTCATTATAAAGCCTATCTTCGAATTCAATCAATTTATTGTAACGAATCCTCTACGCTGTTTATCCGGTTGCTTATCGCAGCACCAGACGATGTAAAAGTCTGTGGTTACCGAAGAAAATATGGATATATAGGAATGTGACAAATGACTGGTCGACTTTGGTCGTTGGACTTTTCCATCGAATGGTCTCGATGCTTTCCTAAACCGACAGGTGCCCGAAGCTTCTGGATGCTGGGGACGATATATATATATATATATATATATATATATATATATATATATTCCATTTAGCATTTTTAGTGGACATATCATATCGGCCACGATTCTGGAAAACTTTGAGGTGTTTGACCATATAACCACTGCCAGGTAATATACACGGTTCTATCACGCGGCTGCTACCAAAATGGAAAACACTTTTTTGGTGGCTGCTACGTTCCGATCTACGTTCCTGTATCTCAGATAGCCACATTCCAACCACGTTGTGGTCACCTGGCAAAAACGTGGATATGTAGTGGCCGACACTAGACACGTTAAACAAATGACTGCGCCTGTGTAATTGATATGTAGCTCGATCTCTGTTCTGCAACATATTTTTATAATAAATATTCCTCATTCTTCCATTTTGCCTGATTCATTTCTAACTCTCGATCAACTATAAGTATAAGATTATATAACACGTGAGTAAGTATATTGAATGTGGATACTTCTGAAATATGGGTGTTGTAGTTCGATTGTGAGCACGCGCCATCTGAATACTCCTTATTTAAGGAAAACAGTTTAATTTTGGAAATAACTCGCCTCTGAAATTATGTGTAACTAGAATCCCTCGTACATTTTTTTATCAACCTTGGTTACTTGATACCAATACTTGAAAATTATTACGCTTGATGCAATAAGACGACAAATAAATCTCTATTGAATGTTTCGTTCATTTCTCTTATAATGGCGACTCAGCATATTCCTGTTAATATGGCGGCTTGTGGTAAATATCAATTTAAAGTGGCAGAATTTGAAAATATACCTTTCTTGAAATTCTCTCATCATAAACTGGCCATCGGAACTAAATTATTAACTTTTCCACTACTAGAAACTGGCGCCTACGTCGCAGGCACATGACTCACCACTTCTAAGTTATAACCTAAAAATTACAATAGATCTAATAACTTCGAAAGTGATGAACACGTTGCGGCTATTATAATCTGCCAGTTCAAAGTTATAACTTCAAAATTGCGGGTACATATCCATTAATTGTTAAAAAAGGACATGTAGTTGATTTATGCAGCTCCATTTAACAAATTATCAAGTATCAAGTAACAATTATCAATCAACAAGAAATGAAAATGATGACATTTATGCAAAGTGAATTAACAATTGAGGTATGAAGATTAAGCAGGCGCACAAGTCAGAGATCCGATATATTCAAATTAACTTTTTCATACAAAATCAAGGAAAATTGTTTATTGAAAACGTATAACCCATTTCATTTTGAATGAATATAATTCACGTTTTGAGAAAAGATAGGTTAGGTTTCGGACCAATCCACGATCACTTGATGGTAAATTTTAAAGGTAATTGTAATTTTTATTAAATGCGAACTGTGACAATCACTTATGGAGATAGCAAGAACGTGGCAACCATCACCACATATCACAACCAAGTGCCTGTCACTTTGAAGAATTGATGGTAGCTACTGAAACGTCATCGAAAGTATCATACTCTATCTAAAGTGATTGTGACTTCTAAGTGATATTCAAGTGGTACAAGATGCTTACCGCAACAGTTATTCTCCATTTTCCAGTTTGAAAACCTTTAGGGTGATTCTGCTTAGTGGCCATATTGTTTCAGATACCTCAATTGACACTGACAAGTTATAGAACTGTAGAGTGGCTAACATAGAGGGGAATTACGTGACTACAACCATGCAAATATAAAATTTGAGTTATTCATACTGTAAAGTGGTAGATTTAGTGGTGATTACGTAATGACCACCAAGTCGAAGTTGCAGTATCAGTTTCAGTCACTATGATGCTGCTAAGTTCAAGGTGAATTTTCATTCAATGCAGTGCGGGTACGCGGTACATTTCAGTTGTGAACTGTGATTGAGTATTTTATTGTCGGAGTGCACTATTGTGTTGTATTTTCGAAGTGTAATAAACGAACACTAATTAATCGAGTAATTCTCCAACAAAGACGCACCGAGTTTCATAATAACATGAAAGAAAGTATGCTGGTTAACCGAATTGGAATGTGAAAACTATGTGTTACATATTTATGTATGTGGCTAAGGTTGACAAGCACACGCGATCTATGAGATCTATTGTGTCCTCTTTTCTCGCTACGCGGTTGAGATTTTCTCAACGTTTATAGATCATCTTCGAATTCAATTGTAGATTGATGGGTCGGTTTGGATGAATCCACAATAGTAATAACATCAGAGACAAAATTGATCATCCCAATCGAATAATTCTTCCCATAATAAAATTTATTTAAAAATATCTTGTTTTTGGAATAGCTCGCCAGTCGTGCATAGCAACCTCGCCGTACCGTTATGTTTTTTATAGAAATTCTCTCGAAAATTGCGTTGAATTTTATTGCGCCAGAGACATTTATTTCAATTTCCGTACACGTTTTCCTGGATTTACCGTTGAACAGGAGAAATAGAAAAGATTTTTATTCGCTCCCGAATCATGGGGTAGATTGGGACGTATATAAGAACTATAAGATATAACGGAGAGCTGCCGCGCAAGGGTTCATTTGTTTTCCTTGATCTCGTTCTGGCGAGAAATATGCGGGACGGTAGGGTGTGGAGTCAAAAGAGTGTGGAGCAGGAGAGGATAATTTGTATTCGGAATGTTTCGATTTATTTCCCAGAACGTCTCTATTCAAAACTATACCTAGAAAGTTTTTTAAATAGAATGTATGGGGTCAACAGAACAAAACAGGCCCAATTGAATCATACGTTGTGGTTTTGTGTGAATTAGATTTCTACAGTGGTTAGAACTGAGCCGATAGAATGAAAACCACGATCAGTGGTTTCGTGTGTACCACTTTATTTTTCAAACATATCGCTGTTTCTCAATAGATTGCGCTATCAGGTACATTAACGAAAAATTATAGCTATGAAAAACAATCAGATTTACATATGCATATGCCCCATTCAAAAACATGATATTTTGTATCGCAGAACACCATGGAGGATAATTTTTATTGGGTTCGTTCATTTCTCTAACAATGGTGACCCAGCATAGTTTTGTTAATATGTCAGCTTTTGGAGAACGTAACTTTGAAGAGGTTTGCACTCAAAATGAGTGGCAGTAACTGATTGGCCACTTCAAACTTATAGTTTAAAAATTGCGGGTACATGTTCATTAGTGGGTTTCGCGGTTTTACGATGAACATTGCATTAATTGGAAAATGAGTTTCAACATTGTGTCCACAAAAAAAGGAGCATTTTATTCAATGCGAACTGTGGAATCCATCACCACATATCTCAATCAATTGCCTGCCACATTGAAGGTTTGATGAAAACTAAAACTTCACCGAAACGATCATATCCTACTGAAAGTGATTGTGACTTCAATGGTTATTTTCCACTTTCAAGTTTGAAAACCTTTAAGGTGATTCTGCTTGGTGTTCATAATGTTTTAGACACCTTCATTGACACAAACAAGTTATAGAACTGTGGAGTGGTACCAGAGATGGTAACTACGTGACAAATGTGAAATGAAGTGATTCCCACTGTATAGTGGTAGATTTGGTGGTGATTACGCAATACCCACAGAATCGAAGTTTCAGTCACTATGATGCTACTTGGGAAAAGTTGGGGAAGTATGGTTTGGTGATAGAATTGAAATCTCAAATGAATTTTTTCTGCTTTCAGAGCTCGTATACATTGAATATTTGAAGGTTTTTAATTCGACAAACGCTGGCTCAATATCAGTTTAGTTCGACAAAATGATAAAACTCGTGTGCAAGAGATATTTTTCTATTGAAAAAATATATAACTGAGTTTCACAAAATAAGGCTTTTTACATATATATGATTCAAAAGTATGGCAAATGCACTGGTTCTCAGCATATTCGCCAAAATTTAGTTATTTATAACTCCCATCTCATGTAGATGAATCAATCGAATAGTTTATCTCTAGTAGTATATTTTAGGCTTCTGTAGCAATATGGACTGAAAAGTAAAAAATAAAATTATAGTTTGAAAAAATTAAAAAACAAGCATATATTACCAAAAAGTTGGAAATAATAAGACTGGAGTCATTGACCAAACTTTTTTTATAATGTATAAAAAGGGTGGGGTGCTCTCCACACATTTTTCATAATGATATTGAAATAACTGATAACTCACGCTTCACATGAAAAAAGTTCTTTCAGTCAATGACTTTATTCTCATTATTCTCAACTGTTTAGTCCTTATTGCCATATATTCGTGTTTTTTTAGTTTTTTTCAAACTATATTTTCTGTAATGAATGGACACTTTTAGTTGTCCGATTGAGGTCAAATTTGGCAGGTGTTCATAGTTTCCGTGAAAAAGCATTATGGAATTTTTCTAAGAAAAAAAATGGCGGCTTCAAGATGGCTGACAAGATTCGTGTTTATGGGCTGATTCGATTCCTAATTGCTATTTGGAGATTTCCGGGGCCGAAGATTATTAAGTTTTTGTCAAAATTCATAGAATCAAAATGGCGGCTCCAAGATGGCGGACGATCTCTGTGATTATGGTCCGATTCCATTCAAAATTGGTATGTGGGGGTTTTCGTGGTCGCACATTATGAATTCATTGACGAAATTCATATATTCGAAATGGCGGCTTCAAGATGGTGGACAAGTTTTGTGATTATGGACCGTTTCTATTCAAAATTGGTATGTCGGAGTTTTTGGGATCGGAGATTATGCTTTAGTCGAAGATTATTGAGTTTTTGTCAAAATCCATGAATTGAGGATGGCAGCTCCAGGTTGGCAGATGAGTTAATTTTTAGATGTTCCCCCCATCGAAGAACTAGATAGTTCATAACTTACACGAAAGAAGCGTCATAATGACGATGCTTCAACAGAATTGCCTAGATTAAGGCATACTAACCAAAAACCGCAATATAAAATAATTATTAAAACACCTTTCAAAGGTAGTTCCGCCACGAGACAGTTCAATTAGGAAATTATTTTCGACAGAGTCGAAAAATTTCCAAAGACTTTTCGATTTGGAACGCGAAATTTTTTTTTTTTAAAGAGGCACTTGCTCCCCAATCGATTCTAGAAAATTTCTCCGTTATAGAAAGTCGGCGACTCAAAAAATTGATGTCCCCGAAAAGCGCAGCAAAAAAACAATTTCAGACTCGGGACCTCCGCTCCCCCCCTCACTAGAAATCATACGTCATGGGAAAAAATTATCGTTTTTCGATAAAACTTCAATGGACTTTTTTGTAGTACTCTTTTTGAAGAACTTTTGGGGGGGTATTGTTAAAATCGATGGGGTCAACTAGGAGAAGGAGTTTTTTTTCGCGTTCAGACCCTCAAACGGTCCCCCGTCCTTCTTTAAAAAGTCCCCTGGCACAATCCGCATTTCTCTACGACCCCTCCTTTAGGCTGTGCGCTTCCCCGTGGACTATTTTGAATAACGAGAGTAGTTTTGATTATATCTGTCAAACTAGATGGTCAATCACTTTGATTTTTCTCAGAATTATATATCTCTCGGGTTCGAGTTGGTGAAACTTGTTAAAATTCTATAGAGGTGTTGTTCACATGTTAAACAATACGTATGCCAAATTTTTATAATTTCCTAATTCAACTGTCTCGTGGCGGTACTACCTTAAAGACAAGCTTTGATTCAAATGCCCTAAAAAGTCGAAAATTATTGCTTTGGATGTGTAACAAGCTCTGTAACTCACGAAATAACCTACGTCACACATCCAATGCAATTATTTCTTACTTTTTAGGGCATTTCAATGAAAGCTTGTCTTTAAAAAGGTATTTTATTGATTATTTTATTTTCACTTAAACTCTGATTTTATTCTTCAACGATTTGTAGAAAATGGAGATATATGAAAAAGAAAATTTGGATAAATTACGAACATTTAATGCGGATAGCAAATTATCTGTCTATTTCATAGCAATATTTGTAGTGTACTCATCAAATATGGATCCCGAGAAAAAAAGGCATTTAATTTTTCATGGCGTTGATGGAAGATTAAAAGTGGAAAATATTAGCAAAACAATTGTTTTTTTGTTGGTATGTACTTGCGACGAGCAAAACAAAATAACTAGTTTTCCTTTTTTTCTTCGAAGAGCACGCAAAAAAATATGAATTTTTGCGGAGTTTTTCTTCTTGAATTCTCACAACCAGGCACATAACACCAACGATAACTCGTTTTTGGAGTAGGCACGTGCTTGCTGCCCACTGCAGGAGGAGGGATCAACGGGCCCAACAGTATTGTGACGTCACGCTCTCTCTCCAAGGTCATGGAGGTAAGGGAAACATTCTCAATTGAATATTGATAGAAATATTTTTCTGTTAATTGAAAAATCCACGATTAAAATGAAGTTATTTTGTGTGAATGTCTAACAGAAAACAACTACTTCCCCGGCTGAAGCCACGCTAGACTTCGAACTACATCTGATAGATATTCTGAAAAGTCCCTAACTCAAAAGAAAAAATCCAAAATTGAAAATTTGCATTTTAATTCAGATAGTTATTTGATTTTCTATTCCAGTCTTAATAAAGAACTCATGAAGATGAATGAGGCAAAGAAGAATGTTTTCCAAAAGAGAGTACTCACCAGAAATCATTCGGAACATTGACGCAGGAGAGACATCGCATTCACTAGGTCTTCAATACATTTTTGTCGACGAAAATCTATTTCACGCTTCCACGATCATCAGGAAGATCGGAAAAAATGAGAAACACGTTTTCAAGAAGCAATCTCACTTTGCAAAGATGGAAAAAGTAAGAATCATTTATTTTGGAGAGATACTTTGAAATTAGTGTTTTCTGACATTGAACATCCTGTTTATATTTTCATGGATGGAGGCAATCATGCAGAAGCACTTTTAAAGAGCTACGAATACTATCTGTTGCGGGTATATATATATATATATATATATATATATATATATATATATATATATATATATATATATATATATATATATATATATATATGAACTCTGCATGTATATGTATAAGAACGGCAGAACTTTGCTGCAACTCAGCATCAATACCAGACCCGCTCCAAAAATTTATTTATGCCCCACATACACCGAACTACCATATACCAAAAAAGCCATCTTTTCCTAGGACCAAAACTGTATAATAATAAGCTTGATGAATCGATAAAAAATCCAGACTGAAAGCTGCTCTCATAGAGAAGAATTGCTACACCCTCGAGGAATTTTTAGGTTAAGTGCTTTCTCCTCCTTTTTGTGCCACTCTCTGATTACTAGAATTTTAAATTTTTTAAATTTCAACCTGACCATGAATTTGCAATTTTTACTGTGAAATCTAATTTTAACTGTTAAGTGTGTGTGCTATTATTTTATGGATTTGAAGTGTTTTGTTACCTTCTGACTAGCATCCTTACATGTTTTTAACTTTTTAATTCAAATCCTACAAAAATATAGGTAAATGTGTCTGAAATAATTAATTAGTATATATAAATAAGAAACATTTTGTATGTAGACAACTTCACATGACGTTTTCCTTGTTACTGTACTGATGGAATTATCCGCTGTCATGTACTTTTTAACTAGTGAAATGAACAAATTATTATTATTATTATTAACAAATCAAGTCATGGAGGCGTTTTGAAACTCAGCGTTTTCAAAACGCTCTTGAATTTTCAAAAATTGTTCCAAAAACGTAGGAAAAAAAATTTTGATGAAGTATGCATAGATTCCAAATATTAAATAAAAAAATTCCATGTCTCAACCTAATTGGTTCAGACTCCTCTGTTCTTTTAATCATATAGACCTTTCCGCAGAAAACCAAGGAATTCCTGTCCGTCTTGTTGGCCGTAACCTATGGAGCGTGGTGTGAATTATTGGAACTGATTTTAAAATATAACCATGTTCTCAATCATATCGCCTGATTCATTCAACTAGAGCTACTTAATCACCTTCGAAAATCCCGTCCATTCTTGAGGTGCTCGTATTTATGTCATTCAAGTGCTTCTGCAGGTACTCGAGGGATTATTTCGTGTTTGACAAACACTATATGACCTATAGTTTTGAATTCGTGGCCTGTAGGTGCTACGCTGTGATCGCACTCACATTTATAATCCAAGAATACATTTTCTATGCCAAATTTCATAACTGGAGGATTTTTTCATTTCAATTCTCCACTTTTGTGTAACAAAACGAAGTCCCTGCAAATCTTAGATTCCCATCCCAACAACATAATCTGTTGTCAGAGTTTCACAACGTCTCGTCCATTTTTCCAAGTAAGGACTTTTTGAAGACCCCTCATAATCGAAACATATCTTGAAATGGTCGATGGCCGTCGTAGTATTTCAAGTAGCATATCGAACGTCGGGAATGCCGCCTACTGCCCGTTTTGCCGTCATCGTGCTGCCGTCCCCATGGGAACGCGTGTGTTCTCCCACGAGGGGAGAACGCTCCCTCGGGAGCGCGTACGTCCCTTGGGAGGAGTCTGTCTTGTGATGCACTTCCGCAGTTTACCTTGGCCGCAAAATGGCTGCTACTGCATGTCCTTCCGATGTCTTGAAGATATACGAGGGAAGTTTGATGGTTTATTAAAAAATATTTATTATAATTATTCGTTTGTTTGAAGGTTGTAGACGATGTGGTAACTTGATTACTCTCGTTTCG